>VXBR01010763.1:1545258-1609704 GCA_013400215.1 Cisticola juncidis
GGGCACCAACGCCCCGGCCCGCCGCGTCCCCGCTTCCTCTGCGGCCCGGGGGCGGGGCGAGGGCGCGGCACGACTCGCCGGGATTCGGGAGGTGCGGCCGCTGCGCCCCGCGTTCCCCATGGCAGGTGCCGGTGCTACCGCGGCAGCCCCATGGCCCACCGGCCGGCGCTCCGGGCTCTTCCCTTCTTTTGGGCGCTCTCCTTCTCCCGGCCTCCCCTCGGCCGCCTTCAGTTGGGCTGCAGCGAGTTCCGGCTCGGAGCGGGAAACCCGCAGCCGCTTCCGGGGGAGGAGGGGGAAAAGGAGGAGGAAGGGCGGCTATTGGGGCTGGCAGCCGAGGGGAGGGAAGGCGGCAAAATCGCCGGGCCCGGCCGGACCGCGGCCCCGCTGCCGCTGTCTCAGCCGCGCTGGCCGGGCTTAGCCGGTCAGTGCTCAGCACCTCACACGGTGCTTTATCCAGCCCAGGCATCTGCGAGGGTCATTCGGGAAGGTCCTTCGTGGGCAGAGGTGAATACACGGTGGTCGTTGCTCCACTCATCTACCACGGCAATCAGTTCATCATAGAAGGCTGGCAGTCTAGTCAAGCCTGATTTCTCCTTGGTAAAGCCATACTGACAATTCAATGATCTTGTCACTGAGAGGCCTGGAAGTATTATTGGGATTGGCTGCTTCATTGCTTTCCCAGGGATCAGGATGAGGCTGACTGGCCCGTAGTTCCTCCTGCCTTCCTCCTTCTCGCCCTTCTTGAAGATGGAGGTGGCATTTCTTTCCTCCAGCCTCAGGCACCAGTCCCAGACACCATGATCCATGAAAGACAGTGATCTCACCATGACATCCATCAGTGCCCAGAGTACCCATGGTGCAGACTGTCAGCGCCCATAGACTTAGCGTGCGTATGCCCAGTTTGCTAATGTGTTCCCTGGCTGGGAATCCCCAGATTCCACCAAGGGTACATCTGCCTTGGTCCAGCCTTTCCCCCTTATTTTTGGAGCCTGAATTCCTGAAGGCTGGTCTTGGTAGTGACAACTTAGGCGTGTACTGTGTCACTATGTCATCTGTCTCATTTAGCAATGGGTCTATGTTTTCCTTAGTCTTCTTTTGTCACCTATGTACTCACAGAAGCCGTTCCTGTTGTCTTTAACATCCCTAGCTAGATCCAATTCCAGTCATGCTTTAGCTTTCCTAACCTCACCACCGTATGCTTGAACAGTGTTTCTGTATTTCCCTGAGGTAAGCCATCCTTGCTTCCATGCTTTGTATGCTTCCTGTTTGTGTAAGAGTTTGACCAGGAATTCCTTATTCATCTACACAGGCCTCGTGGCATTTTTGCCTGACTTCTTATTCACAGGTGTAATGAATGAGCATGGTTCGTGCTAAATTGTAACAATATATATATTCAATATTACTTAATATCAATAGGTTAGTATTATAACTTTATATTTAATCAATATTAGCAGAATTAGTCAAACTAACTTCAGATAAAGGCAGAGTGTTAAAAGAGCCCCCCCGCCCTTTTTCCTTGGCAAAATACTATGAGAACAGGACATGAGACCAAGGACACTTAGAGAGTAGTGTCCTTGAAGATGCTAAAAAAGGGATTGAGAAGAGTCCAGGAACACTGAGATAAGCCCAAATGTCCAGATGTTAATTTCTTTTTTTGTTATAATGGTACTTAACTATTTAGGCACATATATATAACTAGCAAGGTCAAACAAAGGACATACAAGGAAGAGGAGTAGCCTTCATCACCTGCAACCACCACATGGAGTCGAAGACCCTCAAAAACAACTGGAGCATGCGCAATTAAGAAGGTGACACAAACTTTAAGAATTGAAACTGGGAGGAGACAATCGAAGATGGGAAGAGATGGGGTGTTGGCTACAGTATAAAAGTATAGATGAAATAGGCTTTGATTTGTACATGGGATAGGGTCCTGAACCTTGCACATGTACCCTGGCCCGGCCAGCCAGCCTTTTGCTCGTGCTTTATTGATACCAGGTCCATTTATTGTTAAATTACTTTTATAAAGAACGCAATACATTTTTATTTGAACGTATCCTTTTATTTAATTATATTCATCTCAATTAAAATTTGGTGCTACATTTTAACTTGGATGTTTTTAAGACCTTTTCATTTATAACAGGGATGAACTGTTCCTGAGCTTGGAGGAAGTGATCCTTAAATATTAACCAGCTTCCTTGGGCTCCTCTTGCCTCCAGGGCTATATCCCATGGGGCTCTTCCAGGCAGGTCTTTGCAGATGCCAAAATTCACTCTCCAGGGTGGTGAGCCTGCTTTTTATACTGAAACTGATGTCTTGGGAAGGCTGACCTGAAGCAGAGACTGGACAGAGCTAGAGAATAAAGTAGGCATTTATTGAAAGGCCTTCAGGATTCATCTTGGACAGGAGCCTGACCAAGGCTGCACCTAGGGTGAACTCTGGTCACAAAATGGCTGACCAGACACCAGATCTTACATTCTTGTAAGTTTTGGTCCATTTGCATATTGGGGTTTAATTGTCTAATTACAGCTTCAGATTGTGAGTCTCATCTTTCTTGTTTTCTCTCTCCAGTCCACTGTTGTTTATACTGATGGGCTGAAAGTTGTCCTTGGTCTTCAGCAGGAGAAGGATTTGTTTTGTCTGCCTCCTCTGTGAAGAGAGCTTACTGGCACTTAATATGAGGCTCAGAACTACATCCCTGAGCAGCACAGAATCTGAAAATATGAAAGCTAAAGCTTAAGGCATCACACCCTCCCCTCAGGATCTGGAGCTCCACCATCTCATGCTCACTGTGGCCAAGGTTGCCTTGAGCTTTACATTCCCCACAATCCCTTCATGGGTGTGGGTCCAGCAAAACATTGCTCATTATTAGTCCTTGTTGACTCCTCTGTGACTAGAAAGAAGTTACCCCTGCACTCCAGAAACCTGGATTGCTTATGTCCTGCTATATTGTCCTTCCAGCAAATATCTGAATGGTTGAACTCCCACATTAGGACCAGGGTTTGCAAACACTTGCTCCTACCTAGAAAGGGACTGGGAGATTTCTCCATTATGGTGTCTCATAGACATGCCTTAGCTTACATGCAAGAGCTGAAGGTGACCTCTCCTAAGCTCTATCTTCTTGATTTTGTGTTCTGTTCTTGCCACATCACCTTATGCCCTTTGCTTTTTCCTGTGTCCATCAATCCCTCACAAAGCTGCTGGTTACTCTCTCAATTCTTTGTTTAAACCTCTGCTTATGTGGTCAGTGATCCTACTTGTAAAAATAGCTTTGCCCTGCTTAGTGAGGTGGATCTCATCTCTGTCAAGCAGAATGTGATTTGCAAGCAGGATCCCATGGTCATACAACTCAAATCCTTGTCACCAATACAGGTTCTGCCAATAGATATTGACTTGTCCTGTCAGTGCCCCCTCTGCCAGGATTGAGAAAACACCACACAGACTCCCATGCCCATGATTCTTGCTATTTAACTGCTACTGCTCTCATGCTTTTTCATATAGTTGCTTTTTGCCACCCAAAGTAAAAGTCAGTATGAATCATCTTTACTCAATGCATTTGCTTTGAATAAGCTGAACAGGGTAAATGTCACCTGTGAGTTGCATGTCAGTATAAAAGAGCTGCTTGTACACCCACAAAGCATTTCCCTGGTGTGTGCTTTTCAAATCCTGGAAGAGCACACAGGAGAGAAGGAATTCAAGGTTGCATGTTAAATTTTGGTGTTATGCAAGAGAATGAACAACTGTCAGCAGTATCATCTCACATACTGTAGAGATTAATTAGTGCACTTATTTTTCTTGAAAAGAGCTGCTACTGTTAGTTTTAAGCCTCTTTCCATACAAATATAAAAACGTTTTTATGATAGAAGATAGACATACTGAGCTGCTAGTTGTATCTTCTAGTTATATATTCATTAACAGCTGTACAACTTGATCACTCTTGTTGGAGTATAAACAACACTCATTTATCTAGTTTTATTTCGTTATTAAAATAATGATAACCTGTCTGACACTTTGAAAGTCATTGTTGCTGCCTAAACTTTTAATATTTTGCATTTGTAACTTGAATTTCCTAACAGAACGTTAATAGCAGTCATTCTGTTTGTAGCTTGCATTTGCACTTGATAACATTTGATTCTTGAGAACAGATAATATGAGGACCTGTAGTAAAAAGTTACTAGGGCAGCATGGTGGCATTATTTTTCCAAACTCTGAGGCCTTATGCAAATGATGCTAATTTAAATATGAAATTTTCATATTTAGTTATCATTCGTGTAAATGTTTACTCTTGCAAGGATGAGTCCAAATTTCCTCCTTGTGTGTAAACAATACAGTTAAGGGAAAAAAATAGTAAGGGAGTTGCCATGCAATAGTTTTCAACATACTAACATATTGGAATAATTTATTATTTCCTATATACTAACACTCTGAATTCCAAAATTTGTGTATTTCATCTCATTCCTATGAAAGGGCAGTTGTCAGACTTTGGGCCAGCTTAGGAATGTTTTTATGCAGAACTTGTTGTAGAGGGTAGGGAAGGTGAGGTAAGAAGAAGCAGGGTTTTTTGTGAGATCTTCATGAGATCTCCAAGACCAAAGCTCAAATGAAGTCTAGATATCACAGGATGTGGAAGCCGTTTCAGAGCAGATGATCTTTACAAACTCAGTAGTGCCCTCTAGCAACTAATTCCACATATTCATTATGTGCCCTTTATTATAGAGCAGGTTTAGATTAAATAATATTAGGAAGAAATTCTTTACTGTGAGGCTGATAAGACACTGGAACAGACTGACCAGAAAAATTGTGGATGTCCTATCCCTGGAAGTGTTCAAAGCCAGGCTGAATGGGCCTTTTGAGCAGCCTGGTGTAGTGGAAGATGTCTCTGCCCACGACAGGGAGGTTGGAACTAGATGATCTTTAAGGTTCCTTCCAACTTGAACAATTCTATTATTCATATTCAAACATATTTCAATATTCTTGCGCCCTTAAGTGAAACACTGATTACCTTTATAACTGCTGATTTCCCTCCTATCAACATGGCATACTGACACTGATTTAGAAAATTTAGATATCTGGTGGTTTGGATATTTCTACTTCTATCTGTATGCCCTAGTAACAGGGGACATGAACTCCCTGATTTATTCAACAGTATAATTTTTCAGTAAGATTTTTATACTATTCTTCACATATCTCAAAATTCTTCCTACCTTAGCAAACAAGTGCTCTTCTGCACTTCATGATAAAGTTAACAATTTTTTTCCATACTAATCTTCAAATTCAATCTAATATGCAATAATAGAAATAAATAGTTCAAATTATTAGTTTTAGTATTGCTTACCTTTTCAGCAGTAAATCTCCAGTTACTAAATGCCATAAAGTCTAATACCACTACAGCTTCTGTAGCAGCCATCAGTCCTCTCCCATTCTCAGGACTGCAAATATTGTGCCCTCTGTTGCTCCTATCAGAATTTTACACTCTGGAACACCATACATTTACCTATAATCAATTAAATTTTATTTTAATGCAGATTTTGGGAGAAGCAGCATTATGCTGATCTGATGTCCCTTTCTATTACTTCTGAAGTTTCTAACCTGTGATTATCTAGTCTTCAAGTGTGGGGTCTCAGAGTTTGTTAGGATAATTTTGAAAAAACAGTTTTATTTTGTACCCTTTTGGTCATACTGCAAGAGATATGGCGGTTTTGTTAATGGTATAGTTGTGCAACAGCTATTTATCTCCTCTCATCCAGTGGGATAACATTATTTCTATACTTCAGTAAGAGGAAGGAATGGTCTTTTTGCAGTTTGCTCGCATTTTTTCCTTTGTTAAAACATTAAAATATCTCCTTCATTTGTTGTTCCTTTTGTCCAGAACACCTATCTATCTCCCTGGCCCACGGACTGGGAGCAGGCGCTCTATCCTACCATGAAACTCCTCCTATATTTTTTGTGGTGAGCTGCCAGCCCCACTGGTTTTCCTCTGACAACTTCATCAGAATGGAAAAGCACCAAGTGCAGCGGGATGTGCAGCGCCGCGCCAGCCACAGGCAGAGCACTGCGCCTTGGACACCTCCCCCAGGGCAGAGCAGCTGCGGCTGTGAACAGCAGCTGAGACAGCTTTAACCTTGTCGGGTGGGCCAGCTCCTTCCCCAGGTAAGATGACAAGCTGTACAGAAGCTGGCTTCAGAACAGTTATTAAAGAAAAACAAAACCAAAAAATGAATGAGAAAAAACCTCCAACCTCATATGTCAAAGTGTACCATAGAGGCTGATGTAAGAAAGGGCACATTAGACAGTGAAGACAATAAAACAGCACTAAGACATAGTAATGTTTCATTTTATTTGATAGAAAGTCACTTCAAAAATATGATTAACTATATACATAATTATATATGCTGTACATACAATTACATATACAAAATTTACATAATAGCAAACAACCTTCTGTTACATTTTATAGGTGGTAGTTAATAGCATGAGATAGAACTAATATATTTCATACCTGCTTTCATCCTGGTCCTATCTACAAGGAATTGATAGGTGAAAGATGAAAAAAGGATAGCAAATCACTTAATTTGTACCCCAGCCCACACAAAAGTCTTCTCCGCAGTGCTTTCTATTAGTGCCTTGCTCTAGAACAGTTATATTTGTAGCACTTCCCTTCAGCAGTATTTGGCTGATAACCTACTCTTCAGGGCTTTTTTTTTCAGTGTTCACCCTAATATTATTTCTAATATATTTCTGTAACTCAGATGTCCCGAAATCCTCCTTAAATCAAGCTAGATTTCTTCAACTTAATGTCATTTCATTTTTCCAATCTGATTCCTTAGTTGCTTGTTTGCCATGTTTGAAATAGGTTCAGCTAATAGTGCTCTCAGTTCTGGGAGAAACACACTCAAACAGGAAAGCTATGGTCCCAAGCGTTCTCTCCTTCCCATGTCAGCACACTGTAAACCTGAAATCAGTCAGCAAGGAAAAAAATCATAGAACCATAGAAAATGGTGAGTTGGAAGGGACCCATTGGGATAATCGAGTCCAACTCCTGGCCCTGTGCAGGACACCCCAAGAGTCACCTGAGAGCCTGAGAGCACTGAGAGGTGCCTGAGAGGTGCCTGAGAGCACTGTCCAAACACTTCTTGAACTCTGCCATGCTCAGTGCTGTGACCACTGCCCTGGGGAACCTGTACCTTCCACTCCTGCTCCTAAGGCTGTTATGGGATTTGTGTGACTGCCAGCTAATTCCTGGAAGAAGCGGTGTCAGATCCCAAGGGGAACTGTCCAGATACTTGGATTTTTCTGGTCCTAGTCCCATGAGGAATATTCTGCCTGTCCACCCTTTCTCTAAGGAAGGGGTAGCGTACCAAAATCAAAACACAGGGAGCAGAAGCTGGCAACCCTGCCCTTTACTAGTTGCTTCTGCTGAAGTGTCCTCTCTTTCCCAGCTGAAGGGACCAGGCACTCTTATCCTATGGACCTGATGGTCAGGGAAGAAGAAAGAGTAAGAGCTGCTGAACCAGCAGAGTATCAGCAGCAGAATCCCTGAAAGAGAATGGTTTCCATAACTAACCAGGCTCTCCTGGAGGACTCTTCCCTGAGCTGCTAAGGAACATGGCTTCTTCTATTGCCTTTTCTACTTTGTGAGGTTAAAAAAAATAACCTTTTTTGTGGATATCTTGAAAGCTGTCATTTCATTGCCCTTAGACAGTTTTTTTTTTGTTGTTTTCCAAATTAGTAGTAGCCTTAAATATCTATTTTATTTCTTCTCTGTTCATGTGGCCCTGTGCTTTCTGCTGGCCACAGTCTTCATTTCACTAGTGGATCTTTCTATTTTCTCTTCATATCACTATATCTTTTTTGCATTAATATACAATAGCTTTCTTTGATTGGTTAAGCAGTTTTCCCTCAGCTGTCAAGGTGAAAGCAAAGGGAATTATGATTCCTCATATATATTCTTTTGGTAGTACTTTAAATAATATTTTTTTCTAACTAAGGGGAACTCTACTTGTATTCTTCAGTACAAGTTTTAATTACCGCATAACATGCATATGTCTTATAACATCTTAAATCCAAAGATATTAATATACCTTCATTTTTTTCCTAGACTATGGGATTTTCATTTGTTTGAGAAAAAAGTTCTCAGGCTTCTATCTCTGTCCACTGTTGGACACTACCATATATCTAGTACAATTTAGATATATTTTATACTGCTTCCTAATCTCCGTTGAGCATGTGAGCTGGAATGAAACCCCTGTTATTATTCCTTGTCCGAGTTCCTGAGATCCTGTGCACAGCCCTGGCTGGGAGAGGGCGCTGGTGAGCTGCTGACGAGCTGGGACTCCGCCTTGGAAGAAGTGGGCTTGGGACACTCGTGCTGACCTTCGGGGGTGGGAGGTGGAGGAGTCAGGCAGCTGTCACTGTGCTGAGGTTGTGCATTAGCAGCTGGTGAATCATCATCCTGCTGGTCTTGTGTGCAAGGAGGAACAGTGGAGGAGATGATGCCCTGAGGAGCAGCTGCTGAACCACTGTTGAGACAATTTATAACTAAGTTTGAGATATTAACATTAAATGTAAAATTAGTACTGTTCTTAGTTTCCAAGCTGCAGAGTTTGCTTATTAGCTAGTTAAATAGTTTTCTTCACTGCCACATCACCCTTTTCCTTGTTTCATCTCAGCTTCATGGATGTGAGATGGAAACTTGTCTGTCTCATTGGATTTAACTCCAATTTTTTTCTCTTGAATCATATTTCTGCTCTGGGGAAAGGTGGAGGAGGTGGGTAAGGAAGAAATAGCAGGAAGGGAGCAAATAAAAGCTGCAGCATCACCAGTTTTTAAAGTTAGTAACTTGTGTGGATAAGTGGTTACTAAAGGTGCTGCACAACAGAATTTTCTCTACCCATCTCTATACTTCATTGCTGGAAGGTGGACTGAAGGAGTAACAGTGAGATTATGAGCCTTTTAAATTGTCTTACTTTTCTGACATAGAATGTGTGTCATCTGAGTTAAAGCAATCACCAAGTTATCTTGATTACTTATATGGTGCTTAACTGCTTTGACAGTGAGGGAATACTTAACAGATGTAAAAAATCCATTATAAATGCATCAATTCAAAAGACACTATTCAGACACTATCTGAATTGATTAAAATGGAAGTTGGACAAGATTTTACATGAAAACTGATCAATAACAGACATAAGGGCATTTTTAAAATATTGAAAAGGCATTTTAAAAATATTGAGTTTGAATTGGAAGGTCTATGGGCAGTATTAAATAAAAACCCAGAATTGTTTTAGTATAGTTGAGGTCTTCTGAAAGGCTTCAGGAATACTGTGTACATTAGAAGATGCAGGAATTTGCAATAAATAGCAAAATTTATTGATCCTTCTGATGAAGATAAAGATCTAAATTATTTAAGATTTTAATACTTTCAGAGAAGACAAAAATCTGTGGTTTTGTGCTGTTATTTTTCGTGCCTGTGTTAAGGACAAGGAGAAATACTGCAGTGAATCATTGCATTCTGTATGTTACAAATACACAGGACGTTTGATTTATGAAGTCTTCTCATCTCTAGGATAAAAGCATTAACACAGTAGACTTTATTTTGCCGGGCTGGTGCATTTGTTTATTGTTTTCAGATGGAAAAAACTGTGTATGTTAATTTTCCAAATAGATATTCTGTAAGTAGTTCTCAAGTAATAATTCACAGACCACTGGTGGTCCATGGAGTTCTACCGGGTGGCTTAGAAAGGAATTTTATAAGGTAAATAATGCCAAATCTAAAATACACATACTGAGCAAAGCAACTCCATGTGTTTACTTCTGTTTTCTTTTCCTGTAATTTAATAGTCTTTTGCTGCTTTGTCTGGAAGCAATAATTATTTTTGTGCAGGTTGGACTGCTTCTGTATTATGTACTTTTTGTGCAAGATTATGGAAATATTTACTGGCTTGGTAGTGCATATACCAAGTAGGTAAATATGTATTGTTATCTGAATGTTTAGACTGCTTTTAGATTTAATTATTATAAAGTAATATGCAGAATTACACAGTGTAAGCATTTTTTAAAATTTGACTTACCAAAAGCTATGTTTCTGAAAAGCACCTGAGTTAAGATCTTTGCTTAAAATTGGCTTCTTGGTGCAATTGTTCAGTTTTTGTCCCATCATTCTCCTAATTAAAGCATCATCTGTGTTTGGAAACAACTGTTTTGTGATTCCTGCAAAATAAAGAGATTATATATATATGGAGTCTCCAAATTAGAGAAACGAGATGTGTGACATAAAATATATTTCTTGCATCTTTTAAAGTTCCAGCTACTTCAGCTTCCACTCTAGTTACTTCACTATCTTTACAAACTCCTTCCTAGACTTTACAGATGCCAGCTCCTGTTTTGCTTTGTGCCTTCCACATTGCTGTGCCTGCTCTTGGCAGACTCAAAAGGGACTCCAGGGCTACAAGGCTTCTGTAGTGAGTGATTTGTGCTTGCTAATCCTCTGTCCTTATGTTCTGTTCTTGATCAGAATCCTTTTCCTAGCCTCATCAGGAACTTATGACTCTGAATCTTTTTTTCCTCATTTATTTTCATTTGCAGTTGATGTCACTTTTTCTAAAAATTTCCCTTCTGTTTTGCCTAGCTACATTATTTGAATGCAATAGTAACAGGACTCAACATGAGGAATGTGATTCCTGCTCCCTTCTTTTCCATCATCTTCCCTCCCCCTTGATTTCCTGCCATTTCATTTTATTTTGAAGTCCTACAATTTCCATCTTCTTTAAATTAATCTGATCTACTAACTCATTTTCTACAGTCCTAGAACTCCCAAGCTTCCTTCTAATTTTTCTTTTTCTCTTGTATGATGTTGACACTTTTCTTTTTAAATTCCAGAGTATTCTCTTCTACCTTACAAATTTCTTTGATTTCTTTATGGGCTTTGTCACTGAATTCTCCACAGCATGCTGTATTCCATACCCTGATTACCTTCTCTGCTTCCCTTTTCAGTTTTGTTAGGCTCTAGTAGTATTTAGAATCATAAAATCATTTGGGTTGAAAAAGATCATTATGATTGAGTCCAATCTCAACCCATTAAATATTTTTCATTTTCCTCAAATATCATTCTGAAACTGTCTAATCTTTCTGCCTCTAAATATATTTTTACCATCCTACACACTCTTTCCTTCTATCTCTCTTGACTTTGGGTCTTTTTTCCTAACAAGGTTCTTAAGGAAAAAACGTTTTTGCAACTGGTAACTTTTAAAATTGCTGCCTAACTTCCACAAAACTGTATTGAAGTTACAGGAACTGGAGCTAAGCTGAGAAGACAAGAGAGAGAGAGCTGCAAGAGAGCTGCAGAAGTCCAAAGGAATGGCAATGGGGGAGGAATTATGGTACAGTAATTAAGGCTATATTACTCTAGTATTTAGTTATATGTGGGAATCCAATTAAAATTTCGCTTCATATGTTCACAAAATACTGTTTTCTTTAAAGCTGATGCTTCCATCTGAAATTATTTTCTGTCCTATGCACCAAATATTTTCTCCTGTAAACTTCAGCATAAATCAAATTTTGTTTGCTTCTCTGATCACTATTTCTGTCTTCTATACAGTCTCATTTTGCCCCTAGCACTATTTAAAATGTCAGAAATCATAACATTCACTAAACTTCAGAACACAGCAGACATAATTTAAAATCTGTGTGTCCTCTTTTTGCCTTCCCTTATCTGTTATCATTGTGCTCCAAGTTTGTTGCAGGTTAACATTGCAAGGGCAAAAAAAATTTACAATATCACTGTGCCTGAGCAGTCACCTGAATAAAACCCACATAATTCACACAATAGAAATACTACTACTTAGCCTTTCACTGGCAGTATTTTTAACAGATGGATTAAAAAAACATGTAGCTGCAGAAGGAAATAGGAAGCAGCTCATCACCTGAACAGACCAGCTGTGAAGCATGACAGCCCCTCCCTCCGAGAAAGCCCCCTGTCAAGTCAGAGCCACATTGAGTAACATTAACAAGCCATCACCTATGATTTCCTGAACTTCATTCTGATTCATAGCTGGTTTTGCTGCTTTATCCTTTGAAGAGGAGGACTTTGCACCTGTCAGGCTGTGTGTAGCCATGTATTCATGTGTATAAAGTGCTTGCATCAAGTCATTTATAAATTTTTGAGGTTTGCTCTTGTTACAAAGTGCAATCTGCCACTTTTCGATCTTGAACTGGAAAACAAAATTGGTCATAGGTGTAACTATTGCAGTTTTTTAGAAATATTATATAGTATTACCACTGAAATATCCCTTTCATTTTCTATTTTTAAACCACAATTTCAAAAGTAATCTCTGCAAACAGTATGCTTGAGATGGGGCAGAATAAGGACCCCATACATCCTAGCAAACCCCTCACCAGGCCATCCTTATTACTCGCTAGTGGAGACAGGACATGTTCAGACATAGCAAAATCCTGCTTGCACTCCATGCAGGCTGGCTGTGGTCCAGCTCTGGCATGGTTTCTGTGCTGCCTCAGTGGCATGGCACTGCTCCCAAGCAAACATTCCTGCCTGTGGGCAGACATGCCCTAAGAACTGTGACATCTGGTCCTGGGCTTTGAGAGTGGCTTCTGCACACAGCAGTGGTACAGCCTAAGACTTTGAACTCTCCTAATAGGCAATTTTGAACTACCTCTACAAAGGTAGGTTGCTCAGGAAATTTTTATTTCTTTGAAGATGTTAGGTCAAATTTTGTGGCTTGCAACATGCATTTAAAACATACCACAATAATTCTTAACTGACTTCTTTGGATTTTAGCACTGCATGACAACACACAAGAATTATTTGCACGGATTAGCATGACCCAATGCATAATGCTTATATAAATTGTGAATGCAGACGGTAGAATCATTCTTTTGGTTGTGCCTTCACTTTTTTCACGCACAGCCTCTGTGCCTTAGATTTCTCAATCGCGCTCTGTTATACTTGCAGATAATAAGGGAACTTCTTTATTCAGTATTTCTGTATACATGTATTTCTGCTTAACTGATGGCCAGTGTCCGGAACAGGAGAAGAAACATAGCAGCCTTCAATTACAAATTAACAGTTTGAACAGACTGCTGGTATTCTTAGATTTTCTTTGAAATACTATCATTCCCCTTTGGCATCCATACAATTAGGCTGGAAGTTATCCCTGGATTTTGGTACTTTCTTCATGCATTCACATTCTGCCCTTAGCCACAGATATGCAAGGTCACCAAAATTAAAGTGAATTTGAGAGTGTACAGGACACTGAATAAAAGCTATGCTAATGTTTCTCATGGAAAGAATATTCTGCACAAAAGGAGCTCATTAGTTATGTTATCAATGCAATGATGACAAATTATTTTACTGATGTTGTTTTTTATATTATGCTATAGCAGTACACTTTATACTGTATACAGTCTTATGCCTGAAATTGCCTTTTAACTGACCTGTTTTTCAGTCTGTTGCTCCTCATCTTCCACATTCAAAGTTATTGGTGAGCTGGAGTTGCTGTGCATAGCTGCATAGGAATCTGCTAATGGATTGTGAGATGCCTTCCAAACAGCATGTGGATGCAGACTGGATGTAGATGATGTCACTCCCCCTTTGAGCAGTGCTTCAGCCATCCCTACCAGCTCCTCAAAATGAGTGACTGCCTGTGGCAACACTGAAATCAGATGAAAAGTGAGGGCTAAAACAGTAATTGAAGCTTTCAGATTCCAATTACATAAGCAGGGATATTTTTGCAATTAGATTCCTGTCATAATACGAAAGACTCAAAGTAGTCAGCAAGACATTTCGATGGACTTTTTTCCTCCTCTCTCAAATGCTTTCCTGCCATTCTGCTGTCCCACCCATTAAGATCTGGCCTCCATTTCTAGAATACATCAGTTCAGTGCAAGGCTAAGAGGAACTATCAGTTTATGGCACAAAACAGACTAGTTCTCTTTTTTCATTTTACAATCTCAAAATCTTCACAAGTCCATAAAACTATTGAATATGGGCTAAGTGATGTCTGATTTTTTTTTTCCTTCAAAGAAGTTGCACAGACTGCAGAGGCTTTTCCATTTTTTTAATCTATATAGAATATGTTTTAAATAACCTTTCCTCAAAGTAATATTTTCAAATATAAACATTTATTGCATCCATTAAGAAGAATCAATGCAGAGCAAAAAGGATGCAAGAGATGACATATCAGCAAGATACAGAATCACTAAATTACAGAAAATACTGTAGAAGACTAAGATAATTGCTCAGGATGCAAGGTAAATTGACTTATATGTGTGAGAAAAGTTGTCAGACACTAAGAAAAGCATTTAAAAATATTTAAAAAGGTGGAGACGAATGATTCAAACCAAATGAATAACATTAGAAATGCAGTCAGGTGGGAAATGAAAGTGATAAACAGTTCCAAAATCATCTGACAGTACAAAAAAAGCAGATACCAGACTGTCTGGGGATGGTATAGTGTAGCTTGCAAGGGAAGGAGTAAACACTCTTTAAACCTTATTCATTCAACTAATAGTTTGAAATTTTGGATTCAGTTTTGTCTGTCTCAGAGTAAGGGACAGGAACAATCACCAAAGGAATTAGAAATTAAGTAATTTCAGAATAAATGGAATATCAATTGATTAAGAAGGACTGCTAGTAAATAAGGTTATTTGAACTGATCAGTGAAGTATTTGAGCTTAGCCAATGATGACACAGCATACAGAAAGGTTCTCTTGGGAACAATTGACAGGATTTAGACAGATTTTTTCATTTCTAAGTCTATGATTGCATGGCCTCTGTGTGTGACACTAAGTGCTGCTGGAATTAAATGCTGCCATGTATCACAGATGTTGATGCTAGTGGTAGGCCTTGATCATGTCAGGTTCTTGAGCATCCATAATTCCCATCCAAATGGCCTCTGATAAATCAAATTTTCCTGACCTTCAGGCTTTCTTCTTTATCAAAATACTCTCGACTTTACCTTGAAGCATCACCAGGGACTGCCTTAGGCGGCAGTTTTCTCTCATGGTATCTGTCAGCTTCCTCTTGAGACTTTTAATTTTGGCACATAGTTCTACCTTGGAGAGTTGAAATAAAGGCTCTTCATCATCACTGCTACTTTCACTATATAGAAAGTTGCTTCCTGAATATGGTTCTCTCTGAAAAAAACCCCAAAGAACTGTGATATCTAGAGCAACAACAACATAAAAACATTAAAACTAACATTCAAATATCTGGCTAAATCAAAAAATTCTCTTTTATAAACAGACTAAGTGCATTTTAATACAAGCTGTTACCAAACATAGCTATTAGTATTCTTACTGAAAAATGTCAGGTCAGTGTAATATGTAACTCTTAGGTACCATTGTCTCTGTTCTCTGTTCACCAGTTTTCCAAAGCAACATCTTTTAGAACTGTTAAGTTCACTATGGCAGAAATCCTATGCCTCCCTCAAAAATACCCTTCAGACTGCTTTTGCTTAATACTTTAAAATTGCTGAAAATGGATGTTTACCTGTTTGTTAATCAAAGACGTTTCAAGTTGACTCAGGATGTTGGCAGGAGCAGATGCCTGCAATGATTTCTTTCTTTTTATATGTTTCATCATCTTCCCCTGTAAAAAGTGCAGAACAGTGCCTTTGCATTCCTATAGAGCCTTTCATTACAGTATTTCATAGATTTTTATTCACTGAGCACTTGATGTTCTTGGTTAGTAGTTTTAAAAAATGTATTTGTAACTTTGTTAACTTTTATGTTTTCCTTCCCTATATTTTGTCACTGCAGATCTCAGCACAAGGCACACGTCAGAAAACCTGGCCCTTTCCCTTTTTTGTGGACTTAGTCAGATTTCTGTCTTACATGGGAAAATGCAATGGAGCTACAGAGCATCAAAGCCTTAAGTGACACTCATCTCTTGACACAGAAAAGGACAAAATCCATTTGCCTAAGTAATTACTCTCACAGGTTTTTGTGCTGAGGTATCATGTGAAGGCTGCCTGTATTCCTACCTTTACTATACATCTTTTGTGTTATATCATGAAGAATCAATAGTTACAGTTTATTTCATTCCTTCATGGACCTAACAATATAAGGCAGATAAAGACTGAAAATCACCTTTTCTTTATCCAGGTCACTGTCCTCACTTTCTGAGAATATCATTTCTATCCTCTTCCTCTTGCCTTTTCCAAGGACTTGTATTTTTGTAATTTCATCTGCTCGTAATATCTTTTGCATCATTTCCACCAGCTCTTGGGGGTCATCTGAAGTGATGGAAAGGAAAAAGGTCAAAGAACAGACAATCAGGCAGCTATACCTTAAAAGCAGATTTCATATCAGACAAATATTCTGGAACTGCACTCACCACTCATGTACACAACTTTCACCAGGTGCTTTTCTGTCTTTCTTTCTCCCACAGGCCAGTTTACTAGTACATGCTCATTAGGTTTCAGAAGTCTTTCTAGTTCATTGTCATCACAGGGAAGGTCCTGTATCCATGAAGTCTCTCCAATTTGCAGTGAATTATCATTTACAAAATCAAACAGTGTGAATTTTTTCATCGTTACGTGGCTTTCTTGTCACACAGACACTTCCTGAAGGACATCATGGGAAAAATAGCACCTATTGTATCATACCACAGGGATGTTACAAGAACACTTTAAAAACCAAAACAAAGCAAACAACCTTCCTTTTGCTGGATATTGGTAATTACCTTGTATGAAAATATCCTAAGAAAGTGAAAACTAGCCAAGCAGTGAGTTGTATCCCCCTTGAAGGATGGGAGACGGTCTGTTCAACACCTGTACATCGGACATTTGCCTCCAAAACTGTGCACAGAAAACACCTTTCACTCAGAGTCCTGCCTCCCATCTAAATTCTGTGTTCAGTCTGGCTGGGATCTCTATGACTACTGCATTTGTCTCAATCAAATTTTTAGTCCAGCCTTTGACTAAAAGGTACAGGTGTGGTACAACCTTTCCCTAGAACGAAGGAAAGAGCTAGCTATACTTGCGGTTAAGTGGGATGTATGGTTATCACTGCATAGGCAGGAAGACAATTGCAGCCACAGTAAACCAGCCTAGAACTGCCCAGGACAACTGAGTGGGTGAGGTATGACACATCCTGGCAGCAGAAAACCTGATGTACAAAAGAAATGGCAGGCTAAGGACTGGAAGAGAGGAATGCTGCTTCATGAGGAATAACAGCAACAAGGAGCATCCAACCTCAAATATACAGTTAAATCATCTGCTTCATAAAACAATACTTTTAAAGCAATGCACCATTCTGGGCTTTTTAAAGCTCTGAATTTCTCTACCAGAAGAAGGGAACAAGTGTTACTTGGAGCTTTATTTTCCCAATTAGGCTGATAGCCTTTCATGAAATGTAAGGCTGGAAATGTAACCAGTTCTTTTAAGTGTTTCTATTATACCCAGAGAATATATTTTCTACTTTAAAATTATTAAATCAATACATAGAAAACCTGATTTTCAAACTTGAATCTTCTTTCCAGCAAACATATGGTCAATTCAAAAAGGTGAAATACTTTCACAGAGCTGAGCACTCATGAATTCCCAGATGTGACAGTGTGATTTGTGACTGACTTGGCCTCAATCAGTCAGAAGCAAATTTAGTGCCTCATGAAGAGGCTGTCAAAAAGGTAACTCAGATCTACAAAAAGAGAATTACATGGGGCTATTATGTCAAAGTGAGAATATCTGGCTGCACTGCTCTGTGAAGTAATGTCAATTTGTTTGCAGAAGCCCAGTTTGCCACTACTTATCTGTCATATATCTGTCCTGTGCCTCAACAGAGCTGGCTTTCCATACAGGGGTGAACCAGTTAATTTGCAAAAGACAGCTGCAGTCTTGTCAACATGTTTAGTGATACAATGGGGCAAGCAGTATAGATAAGAAATCACCATTAAAAGTATTAAATCCAGCTTTTATGCAGAATGTATTTTGTGTGATAGCAGTAGGATTGTTAAGTATTGCCTCACTGGAGAAAGGATACTGTGTTTGCAAGAACTGACATTACTTTTCTTTAAAGATCAGAAAACATCCATCCCATGCAAATTCTGGAAGAGGAAGCAGCCTGAATATCTCTGCCTAGCATGACTCACCAGAGACCTCATTCTGCCACTGATCCATGCTGGATGAATCCTCATACCACAGACAGGGATCATTCAGATGAATAAACATATAGACAAAACAGAACCCAAAGGAACAAAAGTTTCAGCACTGACCTCACTATGGACAGGTGAGCTCCAAACTGGAAGTGCCTGTTTATCTGAACAAAATACCAGATTTGAAACAGGTGGAGTATGCAATCAGTTGGGCATCAGTATTCTTCCTTCTTTTTCAAAATGCTTTTGAGTATATACTTCACTCAGCTTAACATTTCTCATCTGGCTCAAAGATGTTACCTCTGCCTCTGATCAACCCAGTACAGCAATCTCCACCACCCAGTTCTTTGATTCTCAAATGAAGTACTTTGATATTTCTCCCCTTGGCCTTGGCAATTGTGATCTACTTCTTTACCCTCCTAAAAGCCCACATAAGAGCAACAGATCTGCAGCAAAGTTAGAGCTGCCAGTGTGCTGTCTAACAACTGATTTATTGACTTCTATATTTTTTAATGTTTCCCTGCAGTCCTCTAACAGTCTTTTGTCTCTCATTTTGTATTGAGACAAATATTCTCTGAGCCATGGGACATTCTTGTGGTCTGAACTTGTACAGGGTTAGCAAGCCAGCCCAGGATTTCCAGAGCTACACTGAATACACAGGCTGTTCACAGCATGCAGGGTAAGTGATGGTTCCCCACAGCACTAGGGCTGGTTGTGTACACACTGCCAATACCATGCACATCAGTACCGAGTCCAATAGCATTTGGAAGGTATCAGAGTTGTCTACAGTTTAAAACACCTTAATGGAGTCAATGGAAACATGGACTTCTGGATGTTCAGAGCTCAGGAGAGCAGCCTGGTGCCACTGGTAGACACTGTGAAGCACATGGACAATAAAATGCCTTGCACAGTCTTTATACCAGGCAAGCACCTGGATCCATGAGAATACATCCTGCCACTTTCAGCTAAGGACAGTTTCTGCCATGGTCATGGCAGGATGTGGAGCTCAGCAATTTATCTACATTATATATGAAGTTCTTCTGAGCTGACAAGATTCTTGCCTGTGGTCAGAGGGTGTACTAACAGCTAAACCAGTTTCATCAAGGGTCTTAACAGCTGCCATATTCTCTCATCATGCTGAGAGAAGAAATGTTGCTGCTTTTTACAAGGGATCAAGGAAGGAAAGCAGCTGAGGGGCAGCAACAGCAACTGGCCAGGCCCCCTTTGCTCTGCTGCAGCTCTACTGGACAGAAGCCCAACTGCTTGTGTATGGGTAAGATGATGAAATCACTACATTGCCAAATAAATGCAAGAGAGTAGTAGTTGATTATAAGTATTTTTATGTTATGAAGCAACGCCTTCAGCTCCTGAAGTAGACATGAATCAAACTAAGTCTGTTCACAGAATTTATTGTGACAATCCATGGGCCCTGGGGATAACACCTAACTGTCTGCTGGCATCATCTCTAGCCAGTGATTAAAGGGAATGGAAAGGTAGAACAAAATGTCATTAATGAGGGAGAGGAATAGTGAAACACTTTACTTTCTGGAAGAGAAGTGCTGCAGTATTTTCTCACCCTAACCTCCCACAGGGGTCAATGTGACCTTTGTCCAAGTCAGGACTGCTGGAGATGCTTCCCTCTAAAATCTTATTTACCAAAATAGATGAAAGGCAAAATATAATGTATCATCAGAAAACAAACAAAAAACCTTGGGGACTGGGATTACCCTTACCGAACTTTTACTGCCTTAAAAGGGAGAGGTTGTCTAGCCACATTTGGCTCAGTCACAGCAGAAAGGGAGGTGATTCATCTCACCCTATGACATGTGTCTGGAAGACAGCAGATGACTTACTGTCTGGGAGAGCCTATTTCTCTCCTCCAGCTACTCAGTGACTACAGAGTTGGTGTGTCTCCTTAGAGAAGCTGGCCTGGTCCAACCCATCCTGTATTAGCTTTTTGTGGTTTTGAATGGATTTTGAACAGAAGCATAGATTCCAGTAGACCAGCAGAAGCTATTGAGAGCTGAAAGGATGGCATATGAAATCTGTTAAGTTTTAAATCTTTCTAACATGGTTCTGCAAGTAATCAAGTAGGATTTCTGGCACTAAATGCTTTGTTCAGGGGTTCATTTGGAGGAAACATTATCATTCACAGGTGTTACACTATGTGCAGCTACTAACCACAGAAACAATAATATTACCTTTGAAAGCCAGTTATGCTTTAAAAGTTACTTAATTCTGCTCTATGCTCCATTTGAAAACACTACTGATTTGAGTAATACTGAAATGCAGATGTATGTTTTTCACTATTCTAGGTCATTTGTAGAAGGGAAAAAAGAAAAGGGGAGGGGCCATATAATTTTAAAGTTCTGCAGAGGATACATTAATTGGACTCTTAATTTTTACAAACATGTTAACGCCTCACATACTGCAAAAATGCCATAAACTTGAAACTGTGATATTACTAAGCAACAGAAAAAGCCTGAACAAAACCAAACAAAACCAAAACCACACAAGAAACCCCAAGCCACCAAAAATGCACAAAAGTCACTCAGAGACCATCTCACCCTTTGTGTGACATAGTCTGTTCCATTCAGCCAGAGAACTGGCAGATGGCATGCTGAGATCATTACTTCTCTTTCAGTAAACACTGTGCAGAGTGTTACAAGTTTACAACATGAAATTGCGTGCCCACTTGAGTCTGATTCTGTTGGCTTAAAACAGGGCTTTGACACTGGTTTCAGCAAATCAAGGAACTGTATCACAACCATGTAACACAGATCCAGAGTTATGGTGAATGGTCAGGCTTGTGACAGAGTTGCCTTAAGTCAGTGAAGAACTGATGAGACTGGGTGAGAAAAACATGAGCTGTGCCCCTGCTTATCTTATACCTGGCTGGAGCAAGGACTGAACGATACCTGGGTGAAGTGGAAGTCTCAGAGATGCCCCAGAGAAAACCTGCACCTCTCTACCATCCAATGTGCATAACTGCATTTCTTGTTATAAAAGTGGTCCTTTAAGGAGACAAAGATGTATTCAAAGACTTTCTAGTGAAGGTCAGACAGCCTTTACTGCTATCTCAGCAGGTGGTAGAGGACCAAAGTGTTTATTCTACCTTTTGTGTAAACTATAACCAACTATAACAAAAATAACCAAGACCCTCATTAAGCCCTATTTGTGTATTAAGTTTTATGTCCTAAGAATGCAAATAAAGAGAAATGAAAACACGCCTTACGTATACAAACATAACCATCAAACCCCCACCTATAACATAAAGGAAGGGGTACTTGGGGGCAAAGAAAGAAAAAAAGAGAGGAGCAAACACCTCTGCTTACTTGGGATCAGTTGGTGGAATGTCCTTCTCCCCTGAAGGGATGCCTCTAAGTGAGCTTTGTGCCTCCAGTGCATTGTAAAGACTTGTGAAAATTTTTCTATTTCTATCTATATATCACAAATAGATCTTTGTTACCATCACCTGCTGTAGTGATACACTGCAGTTACTGCAATCCTATCATCAGCAACCCTGAACCTGTTTTCCTGTTACTTCAGGATACTGTACTTTTTGTGAATCTAGACTGTGAAAGTTTTTTATTGAACTCAGATCTACAGTACTGACCTGATAAACTGTGCTATTTGCAAGTCTGTGATCATGCAAGTTCTTTCTGAATTCAGCCAGGCTGGTAATGCTGAATCAGTTCTAATCAGAAGCTAAGCCCAGCTGCACCCAACCCCTCTGATTTCTGAGGACCAGGTGGAATGCAAGGGGATTTATTTTAGGCCAAATGTCCGTAGCCTTAATGCAATACTTAATAAATACATAATAAAGCTAATATTTTATTATCTACTAACATTTTGTATTATTTACACTCTGAGTTCAGCCTTCAGTTATCCCAGTTTTCCTTGGAAAAAACCAAACCAAATCCCAAATTTAATTGGTCTTAAAATTAATCTACACCATAAAGCCCTATTTATTTCAAATTCAGCATGATAAGTCATGATGGATTTGGTTTGTGTTTAGACTGTGACATTTTACATTGAACTTGACAATATTAAATACAATGTTGATGGAAAACTTGGGCTGCACTGAAGTCTCATAATTACCAATAGCAAATGTATGATGGAAATATGACCATATTTAAATGTTATATGCCCTGTTGTAGGTTCTAATCTTTTTTACCTGAAAACAGTGTAAGATTTACTAATGAATTCAGTGGAATTAGGTGCTGTCAGAATACAAAAGCATGTTACTGCTCAAAAGATTTACAGTGCAATATCTTAGTCATTTCTGGGAAAAGATGATTCAAAAGCATAAATAGGCTGCTCTCAGCTGAGAAATTCAGAGTACAGATTTTCCAGAATCATCAGTATCGCTGTGTTCCAAATTCAGCTGGAAATCTGGGGGAGCATCCATCAGAACACATATCTATTACAACTCTTGTATCTATTACAGCTCTTAAGACTATAAATGCACAGAAATGATCCCACTTGTCTTCCACAGGAAGGATAAAACTCTTTGATTTTATTCCTGATATTCAAGAGGTCACTTCCTCACTGCAGATCACTGTCCTGGTGTGACTCACTGTGAAATAACCTGAGATACTTTTCTAAGAAGTGATGCTATTCATGGTAAAGCAGCAGCTCTGGCCTTATTTACCCAGATGGCCTCCTTGACTCTAAACCCTCAGCAACATTTACAACTCACAGGATTACTCTGAGAACTTGGTGCAAACCTCATACCACATTCTAAAATCTATTGAGTGACCCAAGGAATTCATTAAACCTTTCTTATTTTTCATAGTAGTGCCCTCCTCCTATGTTTTAGCTACCTAGGAGTTCTATAAAATAATATCTAAATATGTCAAAGTCCTTTGTAGGACTGTGGCTTATATCAAAAGCCTGAAGAAATCTATTGGACAAGCTCTGATTTTTGCATCAAACCATTATTTTATTTGTTAAATTGAGTGATAGGAAAGGCTCAATAATGAATTTTGAAACAGGTATATTTACTATATCTGTAAGTACTAAACTTGAGTTCTAACCAATAATTTATTCAACTATCAGTGAAACATGGCATTCATTTTAATGGATTTCAAGATAAGCTAGCATCAGTACTGGGTTTTCAGTACAGGACTCAGTTCTGGATTAAGATGCTTACATTTAGGTGTCACTGATGCACCACATGCCTTAAGTTATTGCTGTAATCACTGGAGTTGCAGGGGTCAATTTGGCTGTCTAAGCAGGTGTCTAGCACCACTGTTATTTGCTTGGCCTTCAGCTGCCACTCTAGGAGTACAAACCTCCCACAGGTTTTTTTATCACAACTGTCACCCTTTTGGAGATGTCTCAGCCTTGAGCAGCTCCAACAGTCAGAAGTGTGGAGCCCCTACTCAACACAGTTAAAGCTTCCTGGAGAGCAATTCAGCTTTTTTCAACTGCTGTAGGGTTCAATTCAGTGGCCTAAAAATAAATGCATGGTACAATCTTAGATATCATAAATTATTATGCCTGGCCTCCAGCTGCCTCTTCTAATGGGCACAGACTTCACACAGAACTTGGACTCTCTTCTGGGTTTACAGTGGTGGGGACTAACTCCAGGCACCTCAAATGGCACTAAACACAAATTCAGGGAAAAGGCATTGTTCTCTGAGCCTTGATGATTTACCTGAGTTTAAATAGAAGCCTAGATATCTCATATGCCTATAAACCATGTACATTTATTTATCTGTATTTTAAGCCCACACTCAGGGAAGGATTCACATTAACATAACAAGATGCCAAGTAAGATGCAGGAAGCTATCTAAATTCAATGTGACATATTAATATCTTTATTAAATAGCTATTTCACAGCTGACAGATGGAGAACTAATACTTCAATTTGCTGGTTTGTAAATGCCACGCACAACAAAATATATTATTATACAGACCAAGAAATAAATCTCTTTATTTACTGAACTGGATGAAATACCGTGCTACAGGAGTTTGAATAATCTCAAGAAAGCTCTTTCCATGCATGTTAATATATCCAGACACTTAGAAGCAATAAGTAGCCTGGAATGAGAAACAGTCAACAGGGCTGTGTAAAGTCAAACACTTGGCCATGCTCATTATGACCTGGTTTGGGTAATCCACCACAAGCCATTTTAACAAAACCATTTTAACTCCCAAATAATAAACATTAAAGAACAGCTATGCATCACTTATCTTGTCTAAAGATGTTTATGGGATCATTAGAGGAAGTTGGACCAAATGCAAATTTGTGCTGAGGTGCAATAATTGTGCACTTGCTCCACGCAACAGCCCAAGCAGTCAAATAACTTCTCCCTTAAAGGCTGAAAAAATATTAGACGTATTTTCCATATGCAACTAATGCACTTTCAAGTTGGACTTATTCAAACAAACCCTCTGATAACTTGATATGAGAGATTGTAAGAGGATGCATCTTACTTTTTTTATAAGGTAATAGAAACTATATCTTTCATTCTACCCCAAAGCATTACTGTTGGCATTCTCCCTTCAATTCTTAAAAGGAAAGAAGTGAAATAGCAGCTTTCTGAAACAGCAGAAAATTCCAGGCTTGATTTTTGGTCAGTATTTAATAACTCAGCAGCATCTTTACTATCTCTACTTCTATGTCTTTACTGGCTGTCATAGGGGAGTGATCACACATTAGCAGTCATGCCTGATTAATACTCAAAATGCTTGCTCTTTTATTCCAAAGCTCTTCCCCAATTGCTCTGGTTTTGGAACATTTTGGTAGGTAGGAGGAGAAAAAAAATCTGCATTACTATTAAAGGTCATGAACTAGAAAAAGAGACACATATATTGCCCTCTTACTCCAGGGAATTCTGCATGCACTTAATAGAATCGACAGCAACACATCTTCCCAGCATGGATAAAAACCTCAAAATTTACTAGAGCTATTTTTTCTCTTCCTGTAAAATTAAATGTCTTTTTACTGTATGTAGTTCAACCTAACTTTATAAAGTAATGTAATAGTGAAATGACCAGTATTATATATCAATCTGAAACAATCATTAAACAACATTCAATTACATAGTTAAAATAGTAATGAAGTGCAATTCCCTGTGAGATGTAAGGCTGCATACAGATTGACAACTGCTACTTTAAACACTGCCAAAAATGAATGCAGAGCAAATTTCAACCAAGGACAAAGGGGCACACTGCTGCTGTAATAAAACACAGTGCCATAGGAGCTTCAGCAGTATATTTCCATCTAGGCTCAAGAACAGCCTCTCTGTCTACAAAGTCAATTAATGCCCACAGAATTCCTGCCAGCATTTTCCCAGCACCACTACGAGCCTACAGCTGTATGGCTCATTCTCCACTTGATTTACATTTAGTTTAATAAGCAGAGGGAATTTAAATATGCAAGTTGTTTGAGCTGATGAAACCATAAAACAGGGACAGTTATCTCTACGTATATAAAGCTGAAAAGAATTTGGTTTTACAGGGTCACCTGTGACACCTGCAGAAGGCAAAATGCTCCAGCCATGGATGGGTTCAGTCTGTAGCACTGGAATCACAGAGTTTGGTCTTGGGTAAATCATGCAACCTTTAAATTTATTTAAATTTCAGCTTTTCTTTTCAGTAAATCTGAAATAATAATACACATTTACCTAATTTCAAAGATATCGTGTGAATCAACTAATGCTAGTGAGCCTTTTAACCACACCAAGCACTGTATGGAGTAAATGATTTAGCAAGTTTTGCAGAATGAAGATTTGGAATAACCCTGAATTTAGAACATATTTTACCTAACAGGTTTCTTTTAAATGGATTGCCTTTAAGCTAGCAAATGTTATTCTTTCAACTGAAGAAAGTGTTTTATAAGGTTTAGTCATCTACCAGAAACTCTCATAACATTTCCTATGGTATGTTTAAGCTGCTAGTGTAGCTCTGATGGCATCGTGTAATCTGTGAGTAGAATATTGAGGGGGAAAGTCAATTATTTCATTGAAAGAAATTGACAACACTCAGATACTATAATGTCTTCTTATTTTATTTGCTTGCCTCTTTGGCTTTGACTGTATTTACTTTGGTTCTTGTTTGATGAGGAAAAACCTAAATATTTTGTTAGGCAGTATTAGATGATTAGAGAACCCTTCTAACCAGTTAAGTAGTCATTTAGGCAGAATATTTTATTCAGTTATAATTAATTAGTACAAACACAGTCCTTAGAGCATACCTACATACCAGTGAAAGGAGATGACCTTACTCTTTCTGTCACTCAGCTGCTCTTCTGAAATAATTTTGTGCATCATTTTGTATTCTTATGTCCACATCACCAGAGCCAGCATGTGACCTTTTTGCCTCAGCTCACTGATACAGGGAGTATTTCAGCTGCAAAATGAGGTCCACAAGGCCTTAGTCTGCAGGAGCAAGAGGTGTCCTCACAGAGCTGTGGGGTGCCCTTGAATCCCATGGCTCACACTGGGGGAGGTCAGCAGACCTCTGCAGATGTGGTTTCTCCACTCAACATGCCATTATATTTTCTTTTTGCAATTTTTTTTTTTTTGTCTGTCAGCCTAACCTATGGCACTCAGCTAGA
Source organism: Cisticola juncidis (assembly GCA_013400215.1). NCBI lineage: Eukaryota > Metazoa > Chordata > Aves > Passeriformes > Cisticolidae > Cisticola > Cisticola juncidis. The sequence continues at coordinate 1,571,934 of VXBR01010763.1, forward strand.
ATTTTTAGTTTCTTTTAAAAGGTGTGGCTGCACATCACCTAAATTATCAAGGAATATGCATTAGCCCAGAGACTGCTGCAATTCTGCAAGCAAGACAAGGATAAAGGAAGAAAGGATCTCCTCCTTCAGCTTTGCTGGGCAAGACTGCTAAGTCAAAACAGGCTATCATAAGAGTCCTGCTGAAACAATATTTGAGGTCAACACCACCTTGTCTCCCTGCAGGAGGGCTGCTGCTGCTACAGCATATCCCCTGTTCTACTCTTAAATTAAAGTGCAGGAGTTTGACACAATTTCCATGTTGTTTCCCTAGGTCACACAACTTGGGAAAATAGGTAAACTGCATTCAAGAGTAACTGTAACCACAGAAACATCCTCCTGTGCTCTTCCACTTCCAAATATTTGCTGGTCACCTCTTCTCTGTGGGTCCTCTGAAGCAGAACTTTCCTTGTTGATCCCTCTGCCCGAGTAATTATCACCACTCAGCATTGCTCAAGTGAAAGGCTGCTTCCCGCACTGCCGCCAAAAGCTTCAGCTGTGACAGTGACTTGGTCACTGCTCTGTTTGCCTGTGGTCCCCAGCAAAACAAGCATCTGCAGAGGACCATACATCCCACCTGCTCACACCTTTGCAAAAGTGCACTCACATATGTGTACTCTGAAATGGCAGCAGGACCCCTTGCTTATTGCAGAATCAATAATTGCCTTCTTAGATTATAAAACACTTAATTCCATTTCTCAACAACTTCTGAACTCCTCTCCCTTTCCACTCCCCCTGATCACAGTTAGTCTCAAGACTTCGTTACCTTCTTTTACTTTTTTGCAATAGCTTCACCTCCAGGATTTCCCCTCTGAGGTCAAATCTCAGATGAGAGGTTTTGTTTCAACCTTCTCTCTTCATTTCTTTTGTCTTCTCTGTTTATCATCCTTAAGATTTAGGTAAAGTTCCCTAAAAAGAAATCTGTAAAGAATCTTAGATTAAAAGTGTGATACATATAAAACTTCTCTTAGATTCTCTTTATTACTATTTGGGTAAAAAAATTACCCACATATAATTTGCTTATTTTTAATGTGTAGTAATTTTAGCAATTTAAACTTTATTCACCCTGGAAATAATATTTGAACTGCACTACCATAGCCTGCAGTGTTTAACAAGCACAGAGCAGTAAGGAATATGAAGAAGACCAGAGCAGCAAGTTGGTGTACATGTGAGATAGTTGACTCAAAAGCCTGGAGCAGCAGTCCTCTGAAAAATCGTGCATGTCAGCATTTCTTGTACTAAACTGTACTCTCTTTTGCATTTGAAAAAAAAAAAAAAAAAAAAGGCAGCTGTCATGAAATTTATTATATCCTTTTGGAAAAGCATAATCCTCAAGACACCAGTGAGCTCTTCCCTTTCTTAGAAGGGAAAAGCTATAAACCTTAAACTAAAAAGCTTTCACTAGAGATTTGTCTGTCAGATGATTTCTTTGCACTGTTACCTGAGAACAATGTGAAAAGAACCATTCCCCCCCAGTTCTCTGTGATTTACTGTGCAGCGACTGCCGTGCTACTTTTGCTCTATCATCCCACTCTGAAACAATAAATCAGTGCAGAGCTAAAGGTGTTGAAAAGTTTCCTGCTCCTGCAATCTCCTGCAGCATGGCACTGCAGCATGATGCCAGGAGGGTCACACCAATTTGATTCATGTTTCAGTGAGGTAACAGAGACCTTTTGAATAATCTCCAGGTAATCTGCATTAAAACCATTCTACTGCAGTGTACTGCGGTATTAGGAAAGATTTCAATATTGCACCACGTGATGCAACACGACCTCACAGCATTTGGCAGTTTCTAGGCAGTGAGGGAAAGCTTCAAATCCATGGCTGCAATGTAGCAACTTTTCATTTTACAAAGTAATAGGACAGACTACTTTGGCTCATTCTGTTGGTGTATAGCATGAAATCACACAAAATTCCTGTAATAAATTATTATAGACTTAAAATCCTTTTTTTTCTCTTTTTTGACTTACAGCCCCCTGTTATCATGAGCATCTTTCAATGATAACAGATTTCCTTAACCTTAAGGCTACAGTAAAGTATTACAATGTTATTAGCCCAGTGATAAATAAATTTCACTAATCTAGAGATTATTTTCCTGTTCTTATTTAAGCTACCACAGATACATTTCCCTTTCTGTCTTTTCAGCTTGCATATATTTTAGTTTAACCTCAATTTACACATATGCTTTTCTGCAGCTTCATGTCAGTCATATAAAGGGGTAACATTTCCATGTTTCTCCAATATTTACACAGAGATTTTATTTATTTTTATGAAGTTTTGGAAATGTTCTTCAGATTTATGTGCTCTTGTCAAAGATGCATGAAAAGCACACGAGTTTTGCCTTGAATGAACCTTTTCCCCCAGTAACATGAGGAAATGCAATATTGCACAATGGTACCTGGCTATATTTTCAGCAAGTGATTTTTTTTTCAGCGTGTCTGTGAGGGATTTTAGAACTGCGTTTTCAAACACCTCTGAAACAGTCTTTGAAAGTCTGGACTATCACAGCAACAACTACAGAGGCAGAAGCAGGGACATAGGTGAACTCTTGTTATCACCTGCATTAGCGAGCGGCACATGGCAGGGTTTCGATGGCGCCCCAGCTGCGGCCCGGCGCTGAGCGCAGGCACGGGGCTGACACCGGCTGCAGCGCGGTGCATTTCCTGCAGTGCCAGGCTCCCTGCGGCTGCAGCTCTGCACAGCCCCGGCTCCGCAGCCCCGGGCATGGCCGGGCGGCGCTCCCTGCCCCGTCCCGCCCGCTAAATGCCGGCATCGGGGACGCTGGGCAGTCACCTTGCCAGGATGGATCTCATTATTTCCCAATCCCTTCCCCCGCCACGCAGCCGGCCTCGACCGACGCCTCGGGTCCGGGGTACCCCACAGAGCCCCTTCCCCATGGACCTGCGCGGGCGCTCGGCGCTGCCGACACCCCGCGCCCCTCGGCCGCAGCCCCTCTTTTCCCTCGGGGGTCCCCCGATACCTCGCAGCAGCCATTTTCGGACTCTCTCAGCGGCTCCAGCGGTGATGTCACCGGCCGAGACCCCTCGGCGGCGGGATGCACCGCTCCGTGTTCCTTCCTCCCTCCCGACACCGGCGGCACCTTCTTCTTCTTCTTCCCTCTCCTCCACCTCCTCCTCCTCCTCCTTCTGCCGCCCCGCCNAGACCCGCGCACGCACAGGGGCAGCCGGGCGCTTGAGCCATGATTGCCGCGGCTTTCCTGGTCCTGCTGAGACCCTACAGCATCCAATGCGCCCTCTTCTTGCTCCTGCTGCTGCTGGGGACCATCGCCACGATTTTATTCTTCTGCTGCTGGCACCGCAGGCTCCAGAAAGGGAGGCATCCCATCAAATCCGTCTTTTCAGGTCGCTCAAGGAGCCGAGGTAAGAGACGCCGCCGGTCCCTGAGGGCGGCGGGGGTGTCCCTGGCCCATCCCCAGGTTTCTGGCGGCGGAGGGCCGCCGTGGCACGGTTTAGCCGGGCAAAGGCTTTAAAGAAAATTCAAGCCGAGCCCAGGACTGCGGCAGCCTTGTCTCCACCCATCCCTCAGCGAAACCTCGGCTAGAGGGAGAGAGGTGAGAGGCTGGGAAACCCCCCGGCCCTCCCCGGTCTGTCAAAGCGCAGTAGAACTTCATGCCGAACTTCTTCCAAATGAATTAAATATAAATGCCGGGCGGAGCTGCCGGCTGTGCCTGAGGGCCGGAGCCGTCCCGGAGCGGGCGCCGAAGGGCGAGCGGCGGGGTAAACCCGCTAGCCGGGGCAAATGCCAGGTGCAGCTGGTGGAGCCTGTGTGTCTTTCTGCTTCCCTTACAGATGCTGTCATGAGAACTCATCACTTTCGCTCTGAGGTAATTTATTTAGCACGCAATTTCAAGGTCAGAAGTTGTTCTCTTTACCCGAGTACATATTGTCGTGGTCTTTTGTTAATTAATTCACATAGAGAACTTTTCATTTTGCATGACAGACATAATGTGCTCCTTCATTTCTTGGGTTGTTTTCTTCTCCTTCCCAACACAAAATGAGCTCTTCATGTGTGTTCCCCTAACCGGCCTGCCGATTTGTGCCGTTCCCAAAGGAATTGGGGAGAAGCTGTGCTCACTGTCCGTGCCAGCCCTCCCTGTGTCCGGAGGCAGCTCTGAGCCCAGTTCCCGACCTCGCTGTCCGTACGTGCAGAGCTGCTCGGTTTGGTGACTGCAGAGCTTTGCTCGCTTGCTTTGCCCAGCCCTCACCTGCTCCTTGTCAGGGAAGTTGCCTGCGTGGCTTGGATGTTGCCGCGGGAGATCCCAGAAGGATCCAGACCACAAGCCTGCTTGGCCGGCACCTCAGTGTGTGACTTAGTATTCAGAGGTCAGGGGAATCAAAACTCTTACGTGCCAGTGCTGCAAGAATAACACAAACCCCAGTCACTTCCTAGGGATTCTGAACGAGGAGCATAATTGCTGGGAAAATATGAAAAATAATATTTGCTTTAGTACCCACTTTGTTTCCGTGCTGCCCTGTAGAGCTCCTGTCTAGCTATTTCTCTTGCCTGGTTTCCTGTTATTGATTTAAGGCATATCTTCGTGCCATTGCCTATTATTCTGAAAGCCTTGACAATCAGTTTTGCACTCAAGTGATATTTTATTTTAAATTATTTGTATTTTCCCTTACTCTGCTGTGGGTGTGAAAATTATCCAATTATGACTAATGTTTTCAAAAGTGTGCATGGGATACATTTTTGCAGCATGGTTCATATTGGCAATAAGTTTTAAATTCTTAACTATTTTGAAATTTGTACATGCTATCACAAAAAGAAGATGCCATAGGGAATCTCCTATCTTTAAACCATGAAAAGTCCGAGTTTGTTGTTTGCCAGTGCTTCAGTCAAGTGAAGTGAACAAACAAATGTGTCCCTCTGGAAATCAATTTTTTTTTTCATTATTTAGTTTATCCAATATTAAATGTTCAGTTTCCAGGTAAAATTCACTCAGTCCTGGATGGAGACAAAGTGTAATGTTTTGAAAGAAGTGCCATCCTGCATGGTGACACTTCAGAGGGAAGTTGGCAGAATAATTTATTTTTATTGCTTCAGCATGTGATTATTTGTTTATCATCCAGTCAGAAGTAGATGAGTTTAAAATATTTCCTAGAAGCCTCCATTAAGTGAAACAGGCTGGAATTATTCTTTCATAATTTTCTGTATTTTGTTTAGATAGAGTAACACTGCAGCTAGTGGCCTAACTGCCCTTTTAAATAATTGGTAGAACTGTTTTCCCCTTCATTATCTGATGAGACTTTTGGTAGAGAAATGATGACTCATTTGACATCATTAAATTTTCATTTTCCAATATTTTTTCAAGCAAAATGTTATTTTAATGAATTTAATAGAATTCATTAATGAAAAAACTGCAGGCATACTTCCAATAAAAATATTGGAAACATTATCTGAAGCAGAATTTGACATTCTCTGTCTATATCATCACAAAACATTATGTACTTCCAACTGCAGTACAATGTTGATGAAAGCAAAGCATGGTACATGAAAATACGGGCTTTGCCTAATCCCCCACCCCCAAAATGAATGCAATATCTCAGCTCCAAGTTTTATAGCATGAGGTACATCTGCCAGCTTCCACCATGCTTAGTTGTTTGTGAGGTGTAGTTATAAACACTGGTTCTTAATTATAATAAAAGATAATGAAAAATAGGCTGATAGTAAATAGCAGTGGGTTGGCATTCATCTCCCGAGAGCTGGGTTCAAATCTGACTTCCATCACAAGTGAACGTGCAGGTGGTCTAGCAGCAGTGCACAGAGAATTATAATTGCCCTATCTACAGAGTGTTGGCAATTCCTGCATGATTGACTGCCTGCCAGGAAAGCCTTATATTTGGAAAAATAGATGTGTGCAAATTTATGTTGAGATTCTTTGCCACAGCCACAGCTCTCATGGTGCATGCCTTCATTGTCTATATACAGTGAGAGCTATTGAATCCTTTTCCTTTAATACTGAACCACACAATAAAAATAAGACTGCATACTATGGGAGGGTAGATACAAAATTTGAAAATGTGTTTGTGATGCTTTTCAGCCCTTCTGTTTTGAATTTTATATGCCACTGGTGAATTGAATCCACAAATAGTTCATTTTTGTGGGCCTTGATTTTTAATGTCTCTGCAAAACATACCTCATTATTATACATCAAAAGTCTATGTAGATATTACTTGTCATAGGATGAACTTAAACACATGACTCCCTGCCTCAAAAGGAGGTAAATTTGCATGAATCATTATGAATATAAAGTAGGTTAAGATCTGTCTTTGTTAGAGGTGCTTAATAACAGAAAAAATTAACCAGGAAGATGTGAGAGTTTATTGAGACAATACAGCGATGTCTCTCCACCTCCCCACTAATACTTACTACCATCTGAAGTCTGTCAGGCCAAATTTTTAATACATTTTTATTTGCAGTCCTCCAGTTTATTATGACTTTAACTCGTCTTAAGATTCTTTCATAGAAGAATCTTAAGAGCAGTTATATAGAAATTCCATGAAGTCACAAAAGAACCACACCCAGAATAGTTAATGATCCTAATCTCAGGAAGACCTAGATATGCCACTGCTTTAAAAAGAAAACAAGTAAATTTCCAACAGAAATATTCATTGCTACACGACACATCAGGCTTTGATGTAGTTGTTTGCACTAGTCTGTCTTTATTTTGAGACTCATTTGTAGAATGAAATATCTGTGCTGAAACAAAACCACAACAAAGCAACAATATAACTCGGTGGGAGTTTTTCCAAAGTAGGGAATATGATCTATTATTGAGCCTTTTTGTTATTATTATTAATAATATTACGTTTATTATTGAAAAAATGTAAAGGCTATCAATGATTCACTGATTTCATTCTTCTTGTGCTCTTCGTAGAAGTTATTTTTTCATGAAGTAGAGGAATTTTCTCTGAGTACTTAGTGGGCTTTGGCTTGATACATTTCAATATTTATCATTTTATGCTTTAGAAAGAGGTCTGAAAATCTCCTGTACCTTTCAATTTTTAAGGATTGCTTAATGTGTTGGTATTGCCACTTCTTGTGATTTAAATTTCCTTCTGAATTAGTTTTCTTCATAGTTGAAGCCTCTGGAGTCATTGGATTATGTGAGATTTTCACCTTTCAATTAAAAGGGAAGTAAGCTTCTAGCCCTTAGGCTGGAAGGAATTAATCTGAATGGTATGATTCTTAATGTCTTTTGATTTGGTGGTAAGGACTGTTGAAAAGGAAGGTTCTCATTCAGGATCTATGAGTGTTTGGGTTTTATGAGATTGTGAAGAGATAATTGCCCTAATTGCTAAAGAAGCAGTTTTCATATTATTGAGGAAAAATCACCAGATTTATAAATATTTTGCCTGAAATTTTCTCTGAGCTTTACAGTTTTCCTTTATCTTAACTTTTTATGTTAAAGACCTCAGGAACTGAAAGTGTCAGTGTAGTGGGTAGTCACCAAGCAACATGGTATCACTTTGTATTTATTTAATTTTGCCTCACATATTTTGGGCAAGTTTCCTGTGAATACTTCCACTGAAGCCTATCGGTCTAAAACTACTAAGAAGCAAATCACTACAAGTGTTACAGTCCACTGTAAATTCTGACTTCACACAACCCAGATGGGACTAAACACACTAGTAAGACAAATGGGAGCTGACACTTTGTGAAAAGGCTCTCTGGGAGGGCTGGCAGTGTGTGTTAACCATGTCTGTAGCAAAGGAATAACATTTGGTGGTTTGAGTTTTGCAGACCCACATATTCATTTTACACTGAACAGTTGTTACAAGGTTGTATACATCCAGTCTATTTCAGTATTTTTATTGATGACCTGGATGATGGTATTGAGTCTTTTATCAGTAAATTTGCAGATGACACTAAGCTGGGAGCATGTGTTGATCTGTTGGAAGGTAGGAGGGCTCTGCAGAGAGACCTGGAATGGTTGGATGAATGGGCAGAGTCCAATGGGATGAAGTTTAATAAGCCCAAGTGCCAAGTCCTGCATTTTGGCCACAATAACCTCCTGCAACCTTACAGGCTGGGGATGGTGTGGCTGGACAGTGCCCAGGCAGAAAAGGGACCTGCGGGTTCTGGTGACAGCAGCTGAACATGAGCCAGCAGTGTGCCCTGGTGGCCAAGAGGCCAAAGGCATCCTGGCCTGGATCAGGAATGGTGTGTCCAGCAGGAGCAGGGAGGTCATTCTTCCCCTGTACCTGGCACTGGTGAGGCCACACCTTGAGTGCTGTGTCCAGCTCTGGCCCCTCAGTTTAGGAAGGACATTGAAACACTTGAGCTTATCCAGAGGAGGCAACAAGGCTGGTGAAGGGCTTGGAGCACAAACACTGTGAGAAACAACTGAGGGAGCTGAAGTTGTTTTGCCTGGAGAAAAGAAGACTCAGAGGTGACCTTGTCACTCTCTATAACTTCCTGAGAGGTGGCTGTAGTCGGGTGGGAGTTGGTCTCTTTCTCCAGGCAGCAACTGGTGAAAGGAGAGGACACGGGCTTGAGCTGTGCCAAGGGAAATAGAGGTTGAATATTAGGAAAAAGTTTTTTTCAGAAAGAGTGATAAAGTACTGGAATGATCTGCCTGGGGAGGTGGTGGAATCACTGTCCCTGGACATGTTTAAAAATAAACTGGATGTGGCACTTGAAGCCATGGTTTAGTTGAGGTGTTAGAGCTGAGTTGGACTAGATGATCTTGAAGGTGTCTTCCAACCTAGTGATTGTGTATTGTTGTGACTAGGCTGGTTGTGAAATAGTTTGTCCAAGACTGATGACATTTTTAAGAGAAAATGGATTTTCCAAATAATCCATTATTGTACAATGGATGCAAAACTATAGTACAACAATTTCTGGGAAATGTATTACTTTGTCAACACAGATGCCCAGAAAATTGTTCATAAACTTATCCCCAAGTGTACCTTTGCCATAATCATGCCCCTTCTGAGGCTGCTTGTGAGACAGCTGCCTAAAAATACAGTTCTAGTTATCTTACAAAACAATAATGAATAGTCTTTGAAGAGTTGCACCATAATTCTTCCTGAGCATTGCAGTTATTTATAAACTGCTCCAGATATGTACTGCTCCAGTGAAAAGAGAAATCAGCAGACCCTCTGAGCTCAATTTGAGTCTTCTGTTTGATCGGAGGGAGTGCATCCAAGGAGCACCACAAATGTGCAGAAAAATACATTCATTCACCTATTGAAAGGATATTTCATTGTCTTTACAGAGCTAAATCGGCCTAAGATATTTTACCTTTGTGTTTGACATGATTCTCCCTCAGGATGTTTAAACTATTTTTCCATTAGCTGTCTAAGAGTTAAGGAGCAGGTTCAAAGGAAAATAAATCTGAGAAAAAATAAATTGTTTTCTTAGATGTATGAGAGCACTTACGTATAGGAATGAATTTAGAGCTGTAAATACAGGTTACACTGTATAAGGACAAATCCTTCTGTCCACTTTTCATAACATATCCAATAATGTGGCCCAGAGTATGCCACACTGAGCTGTCACATGGCAAACTAGGTATCACTGAGATTTGGTTTACAATATGTCATCACTCTTTGTCAGCTTTAGTCACAGCAGTGCTGCCTGTAGATAGCCACAAGCATTGGTCTGTGCTGAGGAACAGCCTGTGTGGCAATTTTATCACAAAATAGATGGCAATTGTCTGGTTGCTACACCCAGACTGCTTGATTGCTGAGCTAGGCTAACTGCAGAGAAGTTAACTTGGGTACTTTTGCTCTGTACTACAGTGTAGTGTACAAGTGCCTGATGACATTTATATAGCCTTCTGGTTGTTTGTATCTCTGTTCTGGCTTTCAGTGGTCTGCAGAGCTCTGAAATGCTGAGGGAATCACCTCTGAGCTCCATGAATCACCTAAAAAAGTACTGACATTGTGTAATGGTCCACATCAGTGGTCAGGCATGGTCTTGGGACTTGCATTATAAATGAACACATCCTCATGCTTCTCTAGCAGGACAGGGAAAAGCTTTGCATAAAGATACACTATCTCATAAGAGTTCTTACTCTTTAGCTTCCCATTAATATACAGCTATGCCAACAACCTCATGGCTATAATATAAATATTTAGATATTCATCTACTGTTATCTACTGTTATCTCTGGAAATGTGGATTTTAGATGGAGTTCAGTTGTGCTGCATGCCATTTAAGTGCAGAATCCCAGCCCATGCAAACAGAGCCCTGATTTCAAGGGGGTGCAGGGGGAGCACGGCTTGTGGCCATCCGCCTGTGAACAGACACATTGTACACGTGTGCAGAATGAGAACCTCTAGCTATTGTCTTTTGCCTTAAACAAACCTCAGATGGAAACCATGAATTAAAATAGCTGAGGTCATACTTGCAGTGAGAACATGTATTACCACATCTCCTGGAGAAAATGTTCTTACACAGACAGAAGGGATCACACAGGGCTCCACAGATCACACACTGCTCAGAAAAGCGTAATCATCTGCACTAATTTCTCGGTTACTGTAGCTAGATTATAAGGGTGACAGATCAGGCTGAGGATGCTCCTTCAGAAACAGCTCAGTTCTTTAGACTGAGGGTCTTAAATGTAAGAAAGCACCACATGAACAGGGTAGTATGACCATTGGGGTTGTGACTGCTTCAGGGCTATGTGTTTTCCTTGGGCATGGAAACCTCATTCACACTCTCTTCCATTCCCAGACTGTTTTAAGTAGAGGCACCTTTGATGTGCTATGGAAGAATGTGCAGAGCACAGGGTGAAGTCACCTTGATGTTTTCATGTAGGATCTGCCTCAGCTGAGCTGGCTTTTTAGGGCCTGGCTGTGTAGGACATGAGAGGATGCCAGCAGAGCTGCAGCTGCTCCACGTGCTCCGCAGCCTGGAGGGTCTCAGGCTCTGCAGAGTGGGCACGTGGGCTCCTCCAGCTCCCGGGGCAAGGACTCAGCCCTGTGTGGCAGAGGCGCTTTAGCACGTTGGGCTCGCAGTGGAGACAGCTGATCTTGGCCTAGTGTTGGCAAAACTGCCTGGGTTTGGAGCTTATTCCTTGTGCTCCTGGCTCAGCAGCGAGCCTGGGCGCTTGTTTTCCCGATACCTGCACCATGCTGGGCTCCCTTGTGCCCTGCTGCCCGGCATCAAGGAGAGTCACAGCTCTGCTGCTCCTGACTCAGCACTGGGGATGAAACATGAGCTGTGGCTGAAGTGTGAAAACACTGTATCAGCTAGAGACTAACTGCACTTGATGTTGGGCAAAGACACATTTCTTGCAAGTTGTGCCAATGTCCTCATCTTCCCGGTCCACTCAGCTCTTTAAATACGGCACTCGGCTTCAGGATGGTAGGGTAGGTAGCAGAGCAGACTGAAAGTGAAACACAGGCTACCACAGGCTTAATTGATGATTGTGTAAATTGATAGCACAAATTATACTAAAATGCATAATCATGTCAGGCTGAAGTATTGTATTTATCCTCCTTCCTTGTTCTAGAAAGAACAAAATTATACAACCAAGTTGAGCCATCATTCTCTTCTGATCTGCTTTTCACTTTCAGGTAAAGGTAGGAGTCAGAAAGTGAATTTGTAAAAGCAACATTCCCTTATACAGCCCAATAAGCTCATCTGTAGGTATTTACAGATTATAGTCTGTAGAGCTATTCAGCTAACCTAGTGTTGATGTCTGCTTCAGGATGTGCTGAATGGTTCTTCAAGCCTCACTGAATGTGTCAACTAAATTTTTTTATTGGTGATAACAGGAAACAAAGGCTTGTTCAACTATGCTGTTGGTATCTGAATCTAGTTCTCTTAACAGATACCTGAATTCTAGCCTAGGTATCTTTTGATAATACATTCCTGCTAAGTCTCTCATCAGTTATGCATCTATTTTATAGAAAATAGATTTTATGAAAAAGTACAGACCCATCCTCACATGCTGTGGTGGGATAAATTCTCTTACCAGTTTGTGTTTCAAACAACCACAGTGGACAGATGAGAGTAATTGATCTCTTTGTATTAGATGTTTGGCAGCACTGGTATGGTTTAGCAATCTCTGTTATTTCATATTCAGCTTCTTACTGTATTTTTAATACGTAAAGCTAATTCCTTCTGGCAGATCCTTCATATGTGCCTAAATGACAGTATGACTCCCTAAAATGAGAAGACATGATGAGATGGAAAACAGAGGAAGAAAGCTGGAAAGGGGACATGCTAGGGGAATGCATTAGTATATTTTAAATTAAACCTTCCCTTGCAGACCACTGAACAAGCAGTACACTGATTTTTTTTTTTTTTTTTTCGTTCTTAAATAATTGTTCCCTTCCTAGGCAGGCTTGCAGTGCCCTGAGGTAACAGAGAAGGAACTGGGACAAGCCATGGCAAAGCTGCCGTGGAGAGCTGTAAGCCCTCTTGTCAGAGAATGATAGGGCTGCTTGGAGAACATGCCAGCCTCTGGGGCTTACAGCTTTAGACAGGAAAGTGTATTTAAAGGATGTCCCGAGACATGACTGGGTGTGCCATTTGGCTGTTTACTTGCAGATCATCAGATGTTCCCAATGTTACAACTTACCTGTGCTTTGATGGGAACCCTGGCCTTATGACTGGAAAAACCAAACATGTCATTTTAAACAGCAGTGTAACATAGCATGGGTTCTTAGGCACTGAATTCTAAATTCACACCTACACCTAGGGGCTCCTAAATACCTAAATTCAAGGGTTCCTATGTATTTACATGGGGGGCCTGCTTAGCAACTGGAAAGCAGATTATTGATGTTCTATTTCATGAACTCAGTTGGGAAAGTAATCTTGTTCAGGTTATGTAAAAAGCAATTGCTTTAAATGCCTTTGAATGTGTGGACTTATCTTGGAATATTACATGTGCCAAATCACAGTCTTCAATATCTGAGAAATGGTTCCAGCACTGCTTAGAGTTTAGATTTTAGAAGATAAGAATAATATCTCCTAAAATAAGCATAAGGCATGCAAAGCAGCATCAGTGAAAGCTTGTTAATGAGGGAGTGGAATGAGAATTTGAATGTAAAATATTATATTTTATGTTTTAAATCCTGATTCAGGTCTTTGTAGGAGTAACCCTTTGTAAGATTAAAAAAATAATCAAGAGAACCACACAAGAAAAGGTTGTGGTCTATTTTTTTGTAGTTCTGATAGAATCAAAATCAGTTGCATTCTCCTTAGGTGAAACAATACACTCAGTGAGTGTAGAAAATTCCTGTGATAGAAAATTTACTTTACTTTAAATATCTTGGTGAACTTAACTTGAATCTTGAATTTTGGGTGGAACTTGCAGAAATGGCATTTAAATAAATGTTGTGAGGTTTTCTTTGGTTCTTTGTAAACTGATGATATTTGGGATGGAAATCTCTATGGAGGAGGAAGGAGGGAAATAGTGCAATCTTGGCCACTTTTTAATTTAGAACCGTTCCTACAATTCACATGCATAGATACATGCATACATATATATGTTTTTCTATATAGCAGAAAGAATCTCAATTTTTGCTCTTTCAGTGTGCTGGGGATTTTGATACAATAGAGTTATTTAATTAAACCTGCCACTTTAGTTGAAGTAGGTCCTCCAGCTATAGGGTTTAATTCTGTTTCAGCCTGTCTGTAGAGCAGCTGAGAATGCCAGCATCTTGAGAAGGGTTTGATGCCGCACATACTAATGTCTGCAGGCCCTAAGGTGTTGTGGGTTGGGTAGACATGAAAGTTTCCAAGACTTAAACAGGTGGTAACTGACAATTTGAAGACTATTTTTGAGGCCACTAGGTGACAATGGTAACAGATGACAATTCTCATGCACATACAACCACTGTCAGAAACCTTAAAAGCAGGAACACAAAGCTGAATATCCTACCTGAGCTTCTTTTGGCTTTGATATTCACTAGCACACCTTAATCGACAGGAATTACTCAAATATGTGTGAAGACCTTTGCAAACACACTTGAGTTCTGCTGTCACTGAATGGTGGCCTAATGCTAGCTAGCACTTTCTCTATGATTTCCTGAAGTTCTGCCAGAAGGTAAACTGGGCTGCATTCCAGGGCCCACTGCAGTTAATGCAAAGATTTCTGTTGACTTCAGCTGGACATCAGATAATGCACTTTTACCTCTGTTGATGCTAATGCTTACTGACTCCAAAAACCCATACTGGCTGGAAAGGTTGGGTTCCAAGATCAGAATTCCAACAACCAATATATTCCACATAAAACACTTATAAATTGAAAAAAATGAAAACTGAATATGGCTTCTTATCAAGCATAAAAATAGAGATAGCATATGATGAAGGCAGTAGGGTTAGTAGAAACTAGAATGGAGAGGAAAATGATCTGGTGAATTAATACAATTGCACATGGAAAGAATGCAGGAGTCAGAGATTTATATCACTAAAGCAATAATGCACACATAGGGGAACATTGATATATTCATATGGTGATATTAAAGTATCAGAAAAAGAAGTGAAAATAAATACATAAAAACTAGGACAGTGAAAGAAAAAGGTTCAATACATTATTCAAAATGTTCTTATCTGTAAATTTAAATAAAAGGAAAAGCTGGGCAAGTTTTTCAGGAAATTTCAAATTCCTGTTTTTTCTGATGAATGGATTAGGAATGAGAATAAGCAAAAACACAAGGACAGCAGGTTATAACATATTTGGTTATCAAATTCCATATCATATTGAAGAAATGAGGCAAATGAAAACACGTGATATTCTTAAGAAATTCAAGGCTGAGTATATTACAGAGAAAAGTCTTTAGCCACATTCTTAATTTTTAGTTATGATTTTCAGAAAGGGCATTTTGAGTGACTTAACTGTTCAGTGAGGACTACTTTGACATGTGTAGCCCCATTGGAAAGAAGATGGGAAGGGAAATGTTTAAACAGGACACAAAAACATGTGCTACTGTTATATATATCAGTAACATAATTTTATAAGAGTACTGTACTGAATGATGGGGATCCATCAAGAGGGATATCTGTGAATGAGGAAATGTGAAACTCTCACAGGAAAAAAGAGTGATGGAAGAGACAAGAATAATTTCATGTAGGAGAAAAATAAAAGGAAGTCTGATGATAAAATATGTAATGATGAATACTGTATTGAAGGTAGACCTATTCACCATGGGTCTGAGCCTTCCTGTTTCATCTGGATACTCACAGTATGGATGTCTGCGAGGGAAGTGGTCAGTCTGGGCCCTGGGTATGGCCAGTGGAGAGAAGAAATAGGTGCTGTGAGGGAGTGGTTCATCTGGCCTGCTGGCTTTGGTGGCTCAAAAGGCAACCCAGGGAGGAGATGTCTGCTGAACTTTGGTCAGACAAAACCCACACATATTTCTATAGAGAAGAAATTAGTCACTGAATCAGAGGTGTGAAGTTAAAACTTGGCTGGATAACATATTTTTTTACAGAACACCTTATTGTGAAAGTAATTTTACACAGTGTGCTCTGTCATGCAGTGTCCAGGCTGACAATATTCATCATCAATTTGGGTATAAAGATAGAATAGATTATTTTAATATTATCACACCCCATTACAGAGAAAACACCAACCAATGAACAACAACAAAAGCCAAACCAAAAAACCCGCAACATTCAGAGAAGATTTAAAAGGATGAATGTCAGCTAAAAAGAGGCTGATCTCCCCAGACTGCTTCCTCATACAGAAAAGCTCCCTTGAGACAAGGTGAGCTAGCCTTTGGCTCTGAGCAGCCTCCAGAGACACCTCTCCATTCCTCTTTGCTGTAGACTTTGACTAGGAGGATGCTTCTTCCTGGATTCCAACAGACTCTAACTGCAAGGATGCACATGAATGCTTTTGCAGAGAAGAAAGTTCCAGGTTCAGTTGGCCTGGTATCTTCCTCTGATATGTCTGAAACTGGTTCTGGTGGTCATGTGAGTTGTTTCTTTAAGGAAGATTACTTAACTGTAAATCTTTGTGCAGCTATTTTGGTATTTGGAAGACAGGTTTTTCTAAAAATACATGTTTGAAGTTTTGTTTGGTTTGCCTTGTTTCAGAATTTTACAGGCACAAAAATGAGTCAGGCTGTAGGTTCTGGGAATGAGCAACTCTCTCCCAGTGCAAAGAACAAGAAAAGGTTTTCATTGCCCAGTGACACAGCATTCACATGATACTGGAAACTACAAATTGCTTAACGGTGTTAGAGCAACCTTGTTGTAAATATCCATGTGATTTTAACTCCAGCTCTTCCTGTGCTTCCCTGTGCATTTTGTAACATTTTCCTGCTCATCTATGAGCACTGATTTAGCGTCTAAAGTTGTGCTGTCTTTGCCAGACAAATATTTGTGTGATTTCCATGGTATTTATTTTGATTGCTGTATTAATATGATGTTTTTAATTCTGGGTTAAACTGAGGGATAAATAACACAGATGACACAAAAAGCTTCTGTTCATTTCACTGTTTAGAAGGAATCACCAGGCACCCTAATTTTGCACTGAGCATAGGAGTAGCAGCTTCCATATGTCACATCACTCCTAACTCCTGTCTTCATTTTTGATTGCTAAATTTTGAAATTTCTAGATTTTCATCTTTGCTCTGGCAAAGTCTCATTGCAGGAATGAGTAAGCATTTTGGGATTTTCTCTGAGGACTCTGCCCTTGTAACATTATCTTTGTAGATACAGAATTAATTTTCCACCTGAAATCATGATCCTCTGCCTTTATCACATTATAATCCCCCTCACAGCAACCATTTGTGATACTGCAGGCAGATTATGACTTCAAGAGAAGAATGAGCCTCAGCAAACACAAGCAGATGAGCTCTTAAAGAGATAAAGATCCCATTTTCTTGCTAGTAATAAACTGCAAAAGTGAAAAAATACAGAAAATATCAAGGCAAAACATTATAAACAGATTTTTCTGGAAATCACAGTTGACTTTTTCATATTGAAATGTAATAATCAATAAACCTAGACATATTCTGAGGTGAAGCCACCTGGTGTGACAGATCGACACACTTAAATCCCTATTTGGCAGGCATTTCTGAGCACTTTTAGAGCTGCTTAGCTTGTCTCAAATTCTTCTGTTACATAAACATACTTTCCCAAAGAGTTTTATCCAGCTAATGGGATGGGAGTGTGGCGAGGGAGCAGTGCAGGGGATATCACAAGGCTTTGGCCAGTGGCCTTCATGTAAATAAACCATAATGCATTTAACATTTATTATAAAATTTATTCTGATTTCAGAATTTGGAATAGATTTGGTGGCTGTTTTGGTCTCTTAAGGCATATTTCACTTGCTGTGGAATAATCCCTGATGCACACTAGCATTTTTTTTTTCAAGAAGAAAATTTCCATGAGCAGTAAGCTCCACTGTAGTAGGGTCCCTGAGTTGTATTTTCCCCTCTTATCCCAAATAGTCCTTAGTATCATGTTGACTGATACATTGTAAGTATCTGTTAGGTATTTCACAGTGTAGAAAGAACATGGGGCAATAGGCTTTCCCACTCCAGTAGTGTGGCAGAGTCTCAGATTTCCATCTTCGAATGTCTGGAGATCCCCCTAACTCTGCACACATCTGCTGGCTGCAGTGGCTTCCACTGCTTCCATTCAGATATGGGGTGTCAGGGTCTGTCCTTACCCTAACTCTGGAGCACTTCATTGCTTCAGCAGAGTAGGAGGGATCATATAAAAAGATTCAAGAAATTGTGGCTGTAGCTTTGCATCCCATGTATTTCACAGCCCTGATGCACTGCATACGTGAACCTCCCGGACTGACTAAGTAGATTTGGGCTCTATTTCTGTCCCTCCTCTGCAGTGTTTATGTGTAGAAGGTTGTTCCCTGGAAGCTGCTTCACCTTTCCACTTCAACCTTTTTACATCATCTGTTGCATGCAATGTATACATCTGTAGCAATTACTAGCATGTGTGTGTAAATGTGTGTTTGTGTCTCTTGGCCATTTAAGGGTATCTTTACTTAATGTGGAACACCTTTAAATAATGATGATAGCTGTTTGTCTGTCTGTCTGAGTGTCCTGGACAGATTGTTGCTGTCTTCCCTTGCAGTCTCATGAACATTAGTGGTGGAAATCCAGTTTTCACAGAGCCACACTTCTGATTGTTTCAATTCACACACAGAACAGCACTTTAGCTTAACTCTTCTGTGCTGATTTCCTAATTAAAACAACAACAAAAAAAGCAAAACAAATCACAAAACCCAAAAGCTAATGGAAGGGGAGAGGAAAAGAACAGCAGATTTATATGGAAATGTACTGCTCCCACTAGTTTTCTGCTGGCAGGAATTCAAGATATTTAGATTCACAGCGTAGATTTCTGCAGTTTTATCTGAAATCTAACCTTGCAGAAGTTTGATTTAAAATGCTGGCTTTCTTGCATAAGGACTTCAGCAGAGGTATTCTACTAGAAGAAAAAAGAAAATAGAAAATTAGGAATTGTTGCATCTGTTCTTGGTTTTGAAAAGAAATATAGTCCTTAAAGTGCAGACTGTCACTAAGGACAGATTTGGCTCAGCTCTTCTGAAAGCTGATACGACTAAGTGAATGAATATCTACAACCTGGCCAAGTTTAATATCAACCAACATTGTATTCAGTACAAATGGCCCTTGTCAGACTTGTGCATGCTCATGAGGGGACTCGGGGAAATGAGAGAGTGCTCATTGTAAAAGGTCTGCAGGTAGCAATAAAGGGATAGCATTAGCTGTGTTGCCATTAAAGGAATGAAATTCTGTAAGGCCATGAGCCATTCTGGATGATGCTCAGAGGGTTTCCCAGAAAGCCTCTAAAAAGCATTTCTGAAGGGCAGCTTTTCCTGAGTTTATTAATTTGGCCAACTACACCCATATTTCTGAGATGATATAGTTGTTGCCACCTATCAATTTTCCTTCACTTTCATTCTCAGGAAAAAAGTCCACATTTTCAGCCCATGCTCCCTAAAATCATTTCTCATGAGGCCAAGAATTAACCTGGAAAATTTTAATTACAAATTTTAAATTAGAACTTTTTAGTTATAAATAACTAAAAGCTTGAGTATATAAAGAAAAGCAGCAGGAGTTACTGCTACTGGCTGTGTCTATACTACATATAATTGAGCAGTATAAATAAATATCATATTAACAGCACTTGGCAACATCTCTTTGTTGTTACATGCAGTATATATGGACGTTATATTAATTTAAGCATGTTAAAATAATGTTAAGATTGTGTGTGATGTTGTTGTTCAGTGCCACAGCTGCGTTTTGGGAGATGCCAAACACGATGATCACTTTTTGTGTTGCAGGGCTTTAGATCAAGTCCTCGCCATGCCAGGAGACGTGTAACACCTCGCCTGGAGGAAACACAGCCTCTAGTGGAAGCTCACCATCTCAGTGAGCAGGAAACCTCTGTAAGGAAAAGAAAAATCAAGAAAAGCAGCCGAGTCCAACCAGAATTTTACCATTCTGTTCAAGTTACCCCAACTCGAAAACCTGTAAGTATTCTGCCTTTAGGGATCAATAGCACTTAAAGTTATAAAAGCACTTACACTTAGAGGCATGTAATATAATTCTAATTTTGGGGCTATTCGTATTTTCTTCCTCAATTTAAAAACCTTTCCAGTTATCATATTCAGCAGCAAATCCAGATAAAAGTTGATAAGACTGTATATAATGTTGATGCATTACTCTAGAAATCCAGTTCTGAAGAGGTTTTTTTAAATTTTGTTTTTTAGAATTTATTATTTAGACTATAGATTGTAATCAGATTAGATATTTAATTTGATAGTTTAATAGTGATATTAATTAACAGGTTTTTATAGCAAATGTGTTTTGTTGAAATTTTGTTGAAATTCCTTACTCAGATTTAGCAGAGATGCTATGTACTGAACCAAATTTATATTAATATCATTACTAGATCCAATTTTGAGGTCTCTTCTACTTTATACAGTGTTTACAATAATTCTGCTCAACAAAACTTAGATCAAATCTCATAATTCTTTGCTCCTCAGTTTGATTTACACACAGTTCTTTTAATACTGATAACCTACTTTTAGTATGGAAATATGACAGTTTGTTGAGACATACAGTTCCAAAAGTAAATTTGCATGAAGACCTATTCTGTCCTGCAGGCATAATGCATTTCTCTTTTTAATGAGAGCTCATTGCTTTGACACATTTTCTGAATAACTTTTCTGTGCTAGTGTTGTGGAGCTTGAGCAACTTCTATAAAGTCAGTATTATTGAAGAGGTGACTATTGAGCATACCTTAAACCAGATTATCTTGAAGTTGCTAGAACCTAACTGAGCCTTCCTAGATTGGTGTTAACAGAGCACCAAGAATTATCAGTGAGCTCTGAAGATAGTTTGAGGAAGTGTTCCTTAGTGAAATTACACTGCCTGAGAGAACAAGCAACTTCCACAAAGAAAGTCATAGCTGCCACCAACTGCCAGAATTTTTACCTATTATCTGAATTTGTTTCTCTGCTTTCATTTCACTAGTCCCAATTTTCCTTTGTTGTCTCATGCTTCCATTTATGGTTTATTTTATACTGCTCATTTTTTGTGGTTCAATTTGATCCGATGGATTTGTCTTCTATTCTTCTTAAAGGATCTGCTGTCACTTTCTTCTCAGCCATCTCCCTTTCACTCCTATCCTGTCTTACTTTCTAGACTACTTTGTCTAAGCTCTGTGACTCTTTCTAAGTCTCCAGGTTCCCTCTGTTCATTATTCACTTCTCGTCCTTTCCCTGCTTTATTGTCCTTCCTTCACTTCTTCCACTACCAACCCTTATTTTCCATACCACTCCTCTTGGGATTTTTTTAATTCCCTTTTTTGTTTGATTGTTCATATTTTTTCCATGGTACTATGCCAAGGGTAAGCCTGCCTGTCACTGCTGAGCCTGTAACCAATTGCCACTGGTTGCCAGCATTGGAAAAAGAGCAGCAGTGCCACTGAATTAAAGAGCTAAAACTGCAGAAATGGTGTAAGCAGCAAAACAAGCTTGGAAGAACGGATTAGTTAAGCTAAAAAACCCCTGCTTTTTCCAAAATCAGTAACATATCAGGGATTTAAGGACCAGCAAAATAAAAAAAAAAATAGAAAATGTGCAGTGTTAGTATATAACTTCACTTTTGTATCATTTCATGTGTCTGCTGTGTCTGCTAAAATCTACCACTGTGTCCTAGGATGTCCTAGGTTTCAGAAAAACAATAATAAATCCCAGATTTAGAGAAAACTTCCCGCAGTGCTGTCACCATTATGTCACTTCCTTGAAATTGCTTTTGCAACATATCTTTTATATAGTTATATGGTTCTTGTGATAGCTTTTCCTTCTACAGCCTTGATGAATGCACATTTCTACCAAAACCAGAATAAATTTTCTTTATTAGACTACAATCCAGAAAACATAGGTCATCAATTTAATTTCTCAGGGACATTGTTAAGTTATTCTGAGTGTATTATTAATGCCATGGTGACAGGGTGAGTAAGGTTTATGCCATTGCCATGACAAATCACTTCAGTGTTGTGAAGTTCCAGGCAGTCACCAGGATGTCCATCCTGCAGTTTATTGCATCTTCATCCCACTTAGACTCAATGTCTTCAAGTTGAGAGCTTTTGACCTTCATCTTTGTACAGTGTACATGACTCAGTGCCAGAAATGCTCTTATTAATCTGCATAATTTCTTTCCCCTTTCCCCCCCGATATTCCTGCCTCTGTCCACTTGAACCACTCTAAATAAATCATCTTTTGTGTTGATGTTTACATTATGGCCATATTCTGCTGAGTCATCATTTTAAAAAAGTCATGTATGATGTCTTCTAACCAAGAGACAAAATTTCTCCTCATAAAATAGTTCTCTCTCTCTCTATTTTTTTTCTTTCCCTGCTCATGCCTTTTTGTCTCTTTTTTTTCCTAACAAGAATGGTATATCCAAAGTAACTATAAAAGAACCTTATGGAAAGCTTTTTCTTTGCTCCAGCAAATTTTATGTCCTGAAATGCATTAGCCTGTTTTGTTGTCATATTAAGATATGGGCATAAGGACTTTTCAGATACTTCATTAAAAGCTTTGGTGGATATTTAGATGCTAGGCTTTCTTATTCTTGCTAATTTAGACTATTTTGAATTTAGTTGGTTTTGTTGTGTCTAAATCCTGTTTTCCAGTTTCCTAGCTGCTGCTATAATTATCTGAATTTGCTTGTATTATTTCTTACTTCCTGCATAGCAATCTGAGATCTTCCAGTATTGTTCCTGATCTTGTCAGAACTAAATCGGTTGTCATTGTTTGGATGGGAGTAATCCCACTGAAGACAATAATTGTACCACTTCAATATATATCTACATGAGGAGATGTTTGCAGAAATAGAACATCGGTTTTCTCTGAAATTTTAATATTTTTTTACACCTTCCAGGTCATTAATGAGGACATTAAATATATTTTGTGCTAATACTGATCCTTGCCAAACAAAGTTTATCAGCCATTTTCATTTTTACTTGTTTTACTCTAGTGCAACATGAACACAGTGCTGAGGCTTCCCCTTTTAGGCCATATTGTTATATCTCCTGCCCTGTAGATCACCCTCTCATTAGTGGCTGTATTCTCTGTGCTGACATTCTCTATAGGTGACAGTTTTACATCAGCTTCACATGGAGGAGAGTACAGACACATATTACTGACGTGTACTTTGCATTTTTGAACAATGTGGAGAACCCTTGAGAGCAAACAGAACTGTGTTTTTTAGACTGGTGTGACTGCATGCAAGTCAAAGGAGTGTTACATATAGCTTCTTTCACAAACTGGGTACCTGATTCTGCATAGGTAGTTAAATTTTCTGAAGGTGTGGAAGGATGTGCAAAAATCTCTTCTTGTGAGCGTGCTGCTGCCTAGCAATACTTCTCCAGGGCAGATTTTAAACTGAGGGTTCTATTTCAAGCATTTTGAAAATATTATCTATATTTTAAGTAGTGCTTCTTCTCTGAAGCAAAGTATAAAATGCTGCAAATTATTCATAGATGGCCTTGAGTTTGTGTAAACATATGTGGCTCCTGAGCTGTGGGGTCAGTTAGATGTGCAGCTCTGCCAAACAATGTTTGTATCTCTATAAAGATAATTGAAAAGAGATGCTGTCAAAGCAGCATCTCTTTTGACATCTCTGTTGTTAAACAATTTGAAGGGCTCCTAAATTTACTGACTCATGCAGCCACCAAGGATTATTTACAATCATGAGTTGTAGCATCAAAATTTGCACCTTCATTTGTCACGATCACTCTAAGACGTGGTAGATGAGACTACAGAGACAGGACGATAAATAAACCTGTTTTCTTCACTTTCTGATGTGAAAGTCCTCTTTCTATTCAAAAGCCTTGTACTTTACACATCCAAAGATGATCTATTTGCCCCAGAACTGTAGCAACAGCATATATTGTGGTGATTATCTACTGAATATTGTTACAAAGAAAAGCATGTCTGAAATAATCTACAAAGAATAAACTGATGACAAATAATGATCTCAGAAGCACAGCTGATTGTAGGTATTCCTCAGGGTCTCCTAATTTACCTGTTTCTAATTATTTAAAGACTGGCCTTTGCTGAAGCAATTTAGCTCCTTAGGGGTGGGTGCAGCATCGCTACAAGTCACTACAAGGAAAACAGGGAGAGGTCAGATGTCTGGGAGGTCACATGTGAAAAAAACTTGATGTGAGCATCTTCATTTGGCTCCACTGAGACTAATTCCATGGCTAAAGTGAAACTTGCACTATGCATAGTCTGATGAAGAAACCATGAAAGCAAAGTTTGATCAATTTTTAATGCATGTAAAACCATAGGCTGTCCCATTCATGGTCTTTTCAGCTATCCTGGTTTTTACTTATATGCTGCATTTAAGCCTTAGAATTTATGGGAAAATCAGTATTAGAATTCTGTTTGAAAAACATGTAGGAGTTTTTTTAAACATCTGATACCAAATAATTTATAGAAGTCTCAGAAGTCTCTCATTTCTGACATGTTACTTGAAAATAATTTTTGTATGGATAAAGCTGTCCTAGAGGACCCTTTAGGAGTTTTTAATATGTCTAATTAAATAATATCCATTTCATTAATTTCCATTTATTCTTACTGTGATATTATGTACTAACTTTCCAATATCACTATGTCCTTTACATGCTATTTGAATGACCTAAAACATATGAGATGCAAATATTGTCCATCACCCTGCACAAGACTTGGTTATTTCCAACTATTAGCTATTTAATCTATAGATTACATTCATATCTTCTTTCTTTTGGAGACATCTACTCCTGCTGGATTGTGTCTCCTGTGAATTGCATTTAGAATTGAACTTGGCAAAACATTATCATGCCATCTTTCCCTTTCAGCATTTTTATTAACATTATATTAATGTTCTCAAATGTATGACAAAGCTGTGAGCTGTCAGATTCTGCATGCACGTGTGCACACACATGCACGGGTCCTCTCTCAGGACACTCTGAGCACAGCCATAATGAACAAACACAGGGAACATGTGAATCCATACCAAAAGGGAAATAAGAACTGCATTTTTTTCATTTTTAAGGATGCTATGGTTTAGCCTGTCATGCAGCTAAATGCAAACAGCAGCACAGAGCTGTTTGCTTGCTCCCCTCAGTAGGATGCAGGGGGAGGGGATAAGAAAAAGCTGAAACTTGTGGGTTGAGAGAAGTTTAAGGAGACCAAAAAGGAAGGGGAAAAAATAAGAATTATAGAACAATGTACAAAACAAGAGATGCCCAATGCAGTTGCACAGCACCTGCTGACCCATGCTCAGCCAGTCCCTAAGCAGGAGGCTGCCACCCTCAGTTCTGTTGCTCAGCATGGTGCCATGTAGTGTGGAACATCCCCTTGGTCAGTTGGGGTCAGCTGTCCCAGCTTTGTCACCTCCCAGCTTCTTGTGCCAGCAGGGCAGCTTGAGAAGGTGAAGAGTCAGTGATGTAGTGTCAGCCATGCTCAAAAATGACTAAATCATCAGTATTATCAACATTATTCTTGCCTCAAATCCAAAACATGGCACTTTACCAGCTACTAGGAATCAAAACAACTCTACAACAGCTGAAACTAGGACAAAGACTGAAAAGATATTGATAGGGATTTTGAGAAACTCCTGAGAGTTTATTAGGAGATGGGGTTTCATAAACCTGTTTTATCAGGATTTCATCACCTGTTTTAACAGGATTTAAGCATCTGGCCATCTTAAACATTTTTTAAAATATCTTAAGGAACCATAGGATCTCTGCAAATATGAGTATTAATGCTAAATCAGTCATGTTTGAAATGAAGAGAAAGCTTTCAGTGGCCACTAGATTGACTTCAAAGTTAGTTCTTTTTCCAAGAGATTGTTTATATCCCTTTTTTTGGCTGCTGTGTTTTATTGCTCTTCTTACAGCAATTAATTCCTCACTGATACATTCTTCATAAACAGTTTTGCCCAAAGAGTTCATTTTCCCTCTGTTCTTCCAGCCTCTGTGACCTCCTCCCTTGCTGGCTGCTCCTGATTTCCTCTTGGCTGCCTTTCCCTCTCCACCCTGAGGCTCATCCATTGCGTTATTGCCTGTTTCTTCCACTCCCTTTGCCCAGCTCCTAGGAGTTTAGGTTTTTGAAGGGATTTCTTAAAGGTGCATTGCCATGAGTTTCACTAGGCCCTGGAGGTGACTGCATTACTATTTTAAAACTTTTTCCTAAAACACAACAGTCATATGTTAGGAATTAGATCTGGGATTTAAAGTTATTGTGGTCTAGCTAGTGATTTTTTTCTATAGATGAGTTATTACGGCTATTAAGAATAGTACAAAATAAACAACTTAATTGCAATAGTGCTAATAATTGATAACACATGAATGGAAAAAAACCCATAAGAAATAAGCATAGCAGTATCAGTAAAAATCTGTATTTAGAGCTTAACTGACTTCATTGCTAGTTCTTATTTGGAGGGTTAAGGTAATTTGAATTAGTTGTCCCCTGTGGTGGCAGATCATGCTTATTTTAACTATATTTGCTTAGATTTAAAGTTGCATGGTTGAAAATTGCATCAAATCTGTTATTTTTCTGTACACCATTGCAAATCATCCTGAACCTGTGGGCAAAGCCCTCTAATATAGCAGGATTTGTCTGGATAAGTGAGCTGATTTCATACCATTTTTATTTTGTCTGAGTCAATTTTCATTCCAGGACATGAAAATTCATTCCCAACTTATTTAGTGAAAAGGAGCTGAGAGCTTAAACCAGTCTAACTCTATTTGTTCTAAAGTGTTCAAAAAGGGTCGAAGTGCACCCTTGGTCCTTGGAGATGAAGCTAGCTTGCTACTAAATTAGAAGTGAATGAGAGAAAATATTCTTCAAGTGTTGTATCAAAGAAATAGAGTTTTGAAACTATGTCTTGAAAGATGCCTTTTTTTTTTTTTTNTTTTGCCATGGTTTCTACTGACCGGGGTTTTGTGTTCATTGATAAAATTTTACTACATACATGCAGCATAGCCTCACTGAGACTTTAAATTTTTAGCTGTTCAGAATTTTTCTTTTTTAAATCCCAGTGTCCTTCTGGGAGAGCTAGTAATAGAAACCTAAGCTGCTAAAATGTGCTAGCAGTCTTAACTGTAAGAAAAAATGTTTTATGTATGTGATTATAAATGCTGAATTCTGTAGAGTAGCTGAAAGCAGATTAAAAAAAATTAATCAGATCTGATCTTGTTGATAGTGTTGTTTGCACATCTTAAAATGACCACTAATTGTCTCACAGATGCATAGTAATTATAGTCTAAATGCAGATGTTTCCTTTTCCTTCACTGCCACAAGAGTCACTCTTCAGAGTTGTATTGTGTAACATCCTACTGTAGCACATAAAAGTACATCTTTATATAGCAAGGGACTCCCTTCTCCATTTGTATTTATATATAACACTACACATGGGTCTGATGTTAAAAGAATAGTTTGGCAGAGGCAGGTATTCAGATATTATCAAGCACTGGAATTAAGGTTACACGTGCAGTTTTAATTCAGTGGATTATGCATCTGCGTTGTCATACAGGCTTCAATTGTATGATGGTGCAGTGGTTTTTCACAGGATGTATTCTGTATTCAGCATAGGGTGGAAGTGCTCTTAGGATGACTCTTATGTGTAGGAGTTCTGCTACAGAAGTTGTAAAGTGTATAAATGAATAAAACAGGAGATTGCAGGAAGACAGAGGATCTCGTATTCCTTTAAAAAGAGTGAGTGCTGCTTTGGAGACTGAGGGGTGGGCACAGGGTCGCTGTAAATGAGCAGAACAACTAGTTTAAAATATTTTTTAATCTTCCATTTTCTAAGTGCCTGAATCGAAGCATGTAGCTGGGTTTATGGAAGTTCTTAAGCTGCCATTCACCACTGAACTCTGAGTACTATTGATACATAATTTTAATAGCTCTTAAAAGTCAGATCCCTGGCATCTCACTTGGACCTAGGTAAAGAATTGACCTCCTGGTTTAGTTTGCATCCTGTGTAATGGGAGCGAAACAGTCAGATACTACTGTAATGATGAGCACCAAAAATCACTCTATTAAATAACAGTTCCTTCTTCGCACTAGTATTTGAATAGCACGAAGTAAGTTAAGTTCTAGGGCTGCCATTGAACTGAGAATAACAAAATACTGAATAACTGTTTATGGAGTTAATATCATCCATCATTTGCATTAAATAAGAGCAAGACTTTTATTAAGAAAATTACTGAGGATGTAATAGTATATGAGCAGATCATTATGGCTGTGTCATAATATACAAATAAACAGGCTGAACCAAGGCTGCATGGTGAACCTGAAGTCTAGGATTTGATAACATTTTAGTACTTAACTAAGAAAAGTATTTTACTAGGAACTTTGTGTTTAATTTCCTACTGTTGTTAAAAACAAACTGGAAAAGCTCTGCTGTGTAGCTCATTGGCAGGTTTTGACACTTCGACTACAATATGGAAAATTCTGTTGGATTTCAGGGAGAGACTGATGGCATGTGTATTCCTCATAGGAATCAGTAACAGAGGGGAAGAGCTACTTTTCTTCTAGAGGAACTCTCAGATATTTGCTAATAAGCTGGATTGGGGTGAAATTTCCCTTTCCTTCCAGCTTCTTAGGGGAATGTGCCTTCCTGCTCATTCTTTCCAAGTGTGGCTGTTTCTGCCATGTCTCCTCCAGCCTGCTCCTGATCTGCATTTGCTGACTCCTTCCTCGCTGTGCAGTCCTCACTTCTCTGTTGACCTTGGCCCTTCTGCTCTTGCTCTGTCAGTTCTTATTTCACCTCTTCTTGTCACAGCACTTCTCAGGTTCACCTGGTCAGTCCTCTCTCATTTCTCTGAGGCTCTTGTTCAAGCTGTCTTTGATTTCTGTGCCTCCCTGTGGCCCCTGGTTGCATACTCCATTCCTTGGCTCCTATCTGTCTTCTCTGAAGCCTTCTCACACAGAGTTCACACCCTCCTTGTTCATTAAGCTGCCTTGTTCAAGGCCTCTTGCAGAGGCAGTGCATTCCATGTCAGATCTACAGCTCTCCCCCAGTGTGCTTCCTCCAGCACTGATGGTTACTAATCCCACCAGTTACCTTGCAGCTCCATTGCTCCTGTAGTTTTTATCCACGGAGTCTGCTGCTCCCATGAATGTTTTCAGCTGCAGCTCCCAGACGCTGCCGGTGTCCGTCTGTCCCTCAGGCTGTCAGTCGTGCTGTATTTCTGCAGCCCTTTCCTGCAGTGTCTGTTCCGGTGTTTGTCCTCCCCACACTCACATCACACAGCTTCCTCCTCTTGCTGGCTGGACAGGCTGAGCCAGAAAGAGAAGAGAGAGCAGAAACAGAACAGTCTCCTGCCTCAGGTCTGCTGCCTGCCTTCCCCTGCTCTCCATGCCCCCTGTCCTCACTGCCATCCACCTGAAACCACGGCAAGCAATGGTTAAATGCAGAGATTAGTCTTTCCTCGGGGTCTCCAAGCTGGAAGGATCCTGGTCAGCAGCTTGTTGGGGCTGGTAGGTGTCCTGAGCATGGAGGTAAGAACTGAGAGGGTGAAATTTGCTTGGTCATTCTGTGGTGGTAGGGTAGATCTAACCCCCCTGAGAGATCCTTGTTTAAGGGGTGCCAATCTGAAAGGATTTTTCAATGATGATACACTGAAGACATTTTAGTTGAGAAATGTGAACCTTGTTAAAAAAAGTCTGGTAAAATAACATTGGTAGTTACCTGAACACTAGGAATAGTTAAATGAAACTATTTACCTTTGCAAAGAAGAATTACTAGTAGGTGAGGAGAGATTAAAAGAAGTTAACTTGTTCTGCAAAATCAAAAACAAAAGGTGAGAGGAGATAGAATGCAGGCTATGAATACACTGGGAAGCAAAAATGGTTATTTAAGAAAATGAACACTGTTGTTGCAAAAAATCCCTAAAAGGCCAGGAATAAGGTTAAGGTGGCAATTAGAAGATCACTTGTAATCAAGACAGCAGGAGGTTCTCCAGCAATTTTCCTGTCAGAATAGTGAGATCAAACACAAACATTAAAGGCTTTGCTTTATACTCCCTGATGCCAGGGATAGCAGATGATATTTATACCTCAAAGACTTATCCCTCTGACAAATGTGGACAGATTTTTAACAAAGATGGCAAAAGACTTACGTCTAGCTTAAAGCATATTCATATTTGAAGTATCCATCCCAAAGCTTACAGTCTTCTCAAAAAAGATAGCTGTGTTTTTTTTCCTGTTTACAAAAAACTACTGGATGTTTTCATAATCTTGCTGTCAGGCTTCTCCGTCAGCTTTGACTAAAAATTTTCAGGAAAATTAAACCTTGGGAAGGGAATATTTTCAAGCAAACTTAAGATAAAGAAACTCAAAGTGGATTTTATAAGAGAAAAATCTCATAACTTAATTATTAAAACTGGTATGTGTCATTATAAGAATATGTATCTTCAGATAGTTAAATGATGGACTGCTGGATTGAGTCTTCAAATTTAGTTCTAAAACATGGAATGGAAACAGTTTGATAACTTGTTTATTTATATAAGAAGGGAAACTTGCAAGTCAGGAGTGTTAACTCTTATTACTAAAAGCAGAATATCAGTACTACTGTTTTAGATTTTCGTAATGCCATTTAAAAAAATTCTTCTCTGTCCTTTTCGTATTTTTTCTTGGAAACAATCTATGCCCATCACAGGTTCAAAAGCTACTTAGAACTTTAACTTGCTCTTTGCTTTCCAGAGTGCTTCCATACCCTGATACACCTTTTATAGCAACAGCAATTTAATGTACTGTTAAAACATAAATATATACTATAATACAGTCTACAATGAAAAGTTTAGGAGGCTGAGAAAGGATTTGAAGCTAGATAATTTCTTGTAGCAGACTCTTCTTCTGTTACTTGGTTGGCCTTGTAGGTGTAGTAGGCAAATAAAACTCTGTGTGCCTTCCTCAAATCTTAGTTCTTTTGTCATGGTATGTTCTTTTGTGTCTGGTGTACCAGGGGGATCTGGGTCTGCCATATCTGAATGAATACAAAATAGCTGCAATTAGAAATTAACACATAATTTATTTTTACGTAATAGGAAGTTTTCTTGCAACAGTTATATTCAACAGTCATCTAAGGTACATACATTTCTTATACAGAAATAATTCACCATTTTGAGAACATGAAATCCTGACTATTTAGGTATGAATATAGGAAGCATTAATTTTGAAACAAGATAATGATAATAGAACAGCACTTATATTTTCCTGGTGGTTTTAGTACAAAACTTAACTAAAATATGTATTCCCCATGCTGTAACTTCTCAGATAATCACAGCTCAAAATATTATTTCCCCATTGCAAAACCTTCAATACCTTTCTGTTGGCCTCTAAAATGCAGGTAAGTTATTTCATTATTAAATCCTGCAATTCATATTGGAAAACTAAGTAGAGGAAATAGACGAGGAATAAAGGAATGGATTTATTATGTAACATAACATGGCTGCCATGTTGATGATATTATGAATTTTTAAATGACATTCAGAAAAAAATCCACATTTTTGTTAGCAATTTTACCAAGAACCTTTTCAAAAGAACTAATGGCTTTGGCACAGTTATTAAACAGTATTATTTGGCCTTACCTGCATGCAGGTCTTGGTTACACTGCAGGAAGTATGCCTTGCTTTTCAACATATTCATATGAAAAAGAAAAAAATAACAAGCAGGTTTTCCTTGCACAGCAACATACTTGTTCTTCTCCCGTGATGGCTATCTTCCTTGGTGGAAGTTGCTGAGATCTATGAAGATTATTTTGACAGTATCTGATCCCTCAGCTCAATCTCACTCTTAACAGGGAAGCGTCTGTGAAATGTGATAAATGTGAAGCATCTACCAACTTTCTGCTCCTGAAAGCAGAAGCTCTACTTGTTGTAGTGTAATATTCACTAATTTCTATTTTTAGCTACTAGAAGATGGTATCTCTTCAGACCAATATATTGGTGCTTGAAATGTGGTGTAGTTCTGCAGAACTCATACGAGCTGCACAGTGATTCCTGTTGCTTCCATTGCTCATGCCCCATTCAGGGACTTCAATATTTTACCCAATTACTACTTAAAATAGAATGTAGAAGCAGTTGGCAGAGTAGGGATCAGAGCCCAGCACTTCCATCTCCCCAGAGGGCACTGCATGCTCCAGTGAGGAGTGGCTGTGCTCCCTCTTCCTCTTTTCCCATTCTACATCTAGAAATCTTAATTATTTTTTTTTTAAATATTTCCCCTCAACCAGGAGGCCATTGAGGAATAGTATCCATACTGGCTGCTGGGAAATGAGGGTCTGAGCCTAGGTCTCAAACTTCTTTTGGTAATAAGGAAAAAACAAACAGCCACTTCACTTCCCTGAGAGTTCAAAGGAAACTAATGCTCTCTTCAGTTTCAGAAGAAGGTTTGGGTATGCCTTATGTCCCTGAAGAATGAGGTGTTTCACCATGCTGAGTGACCATTTTTTTCTGACCATGTGGTTCTACCAAAAGTTTTGCATCAAGTCACTGTTAGATGTGTAAATAGATGGCTATCCAATAAACATAGTTTGATGTTACAAAACTGTATTGCAACACCCAAGTGCATAAGTAGATCTAGCCCTTTATACATTTTGAATTTCATGTCCTCAAATAACCTATTTCTTCCAGAAAAATTGCATTCACAATGTTATTTTCAAAGTGGAGGGATGATAGATATTGACCTACTAGCATCCAGAAAATACCTCATCTTCTTTTGAAAGCACAAGAAAGCATCAGAATTTCCTTGTGTAAATACAATCACAGACTTAAAAATGTATGTGATAGAATAAACACTGAATGCTTATTTCCATCTTCTCCTAACTTTAAAAAGAAAGAATGTAAGTTCTCTCTACAAAGCAAGTAGATATCGTCTTGATGTTTGAAAAGCCTACCTGTTTGCAAAGACAGTTTGACATAAAGCCAGACCCTGGATGATCAGGAGTTTCAGATTTAGCGTATTTGCCTTCCAGCTTTCTGCTTTATGTATTTTTATTTACATTAAATACAAACCCAGAAACTCTGTAGTAATTTTCATATTTCCTGCTAACATGGGTACTTGGAAGTATGGATGTCCTCTTAAGTGAGTGGCACAGAACCAACGAAAAATATAAATTTTCTATATCTGCATCTCCACTGGTGATTTTTTTAAAGTTCATCATCACTGGCTTTACATTGTCCTTGTTTGTACTTTCATTTGTGTGTGTTTTGAATTTTGATCATTTCTGACACCATGAAGTCCCAAGCTTGATTACATACATTGGATGTTGTGTGTTCTGCATCGCATTATCATCTAACCAGATTAAAGTGGCAAAGATTTACTAATGGGAACATTCAGTTGCCCTAGATTTTGTCTTAAATTTGTTAAGTTATTTTACTTTAAAAGTTGATCCACTTCAATATCATTCTGTCTGGGATATGAAAGGACAAAAATAGCCATTTACTTTCAATTGATATTCTAATATATTTTAAATTAGAAGGGATTTTTCTGAAATACACTGAGTAAAATCATTATTCTAGTGCTTCATTTCTGTTGATATTTATCCATTTCCCATAATGAGTATAATAAAAGAAAAAATATATTCCAGGAATTCTGAGATAATTTAGTATAAGTAAAATATAAATAACTCATAACTAAACTGAAAATTAAATGACCTTTACTAACCACAGCTTCCAAAAACCAGCATGAACGGACTCACTGCAGTAGACAATCTTCTTAAAGATAAAATGCGAAAGTACAAGATATTTGATTAGAATTCAGCTGGCCAGCACAATCCGATGTGTCATAGGGCTGGGGAATTTTTGTAATATGAAGATAATTTGGTATCAGCCTTGTGGCAGCTTTTCCCAGCTGATTTGCCTGACTGAATTTAAAGCCTGACCTCGGCTAATGCTTCCTCCCCCAGGAATGACAGTGACAGTCCCCGCTGTTCTTGACCCTTTCAGCTCCTATTTACAGGTGGCTTACCTGATCTCTGGTGGTGTGCAATACTCCCCACCATTTGCCAGCTACACTGGCAAATCTCCCACTCACTTTCTACCTGATCTTCTGCAGTGCCTCACCTATGACAAACAGCACTGCTCTCCCTCCTCAAGGGAAATCACGCCTTGGACCTTGGCCGAATCCCTCTTATAAGAAGCGTACTGAAGGCTTCTTTGAAATCATCCCATTACTGGAAACCAGCTCGCTCGCACAGCACAGCTGCAAGCCTGGCTCTCAGGCGGCGGCTGTAATTCCCCGATTTCGTGGAAGCCAGAGGGAGCTCTGTGCACTGCGCCGCTCCCGCGGAGCCTCCGCTCCCGGGACTCGTGTGCGCGGTGCACCCCCGTGCGGACCGGCAGCGAGCCGGGCACGGAACCCGGCTCGGGACGCGCTGGCTCCCGGGCTCGGGACGCGCTGGCTCCCGGGCTCGGGACGCGCCGGCTGCCGGGCTCGGGATGTGCCGGTTCCCGGGCTCGGGATGTGCCGGTTCCCGGGCTCGGGATGTGCCGGTTCCCGGGCTCGGGATGTGCCGGCTGCCGGGCTGAGCTCCCCCGGGAGCCGGGCCTGGGCTCCCCGGTGCCCCGGCACCGCTGCGCTGCAGATGCAGCCGCTCCTGCGGAGCCGCCACGGGGCCGCAGAGGGGCCTCCAGGCTGCTGAGCAGCAGCGATGCATAATCGGAGGCAGAGAATAAGCAGCTATAGCAACCGGGCTGTGACCAAGCTGAGAGCAGTCAAGCCCCGACCCTTGCTAAGTCCCTAAGAGTTGGCTAAGTAAGCATGATCAGTATTTTAGGGGATATAAAAGAAACTTCGCTCACGTAGCCCCCCCAAAAGCATTGTGTATTATTAACTGTTGTTTTTCAGTTGCACACAGCAATGTACTTTATACAGAAATAACAGAAGCACCTTACATATTTTGATTTTAACAGAATATAACAACATTTTTTTCACGTGTTGTCCTAATGGGCCAGGAATCTTTTTCAGAACAGTACAGATGTTCTGCGTGATTTCCTATTTTTTAAACTGCTTAATATGTTGCTCTGATAATGGAATGCTTATTTGGGATTTACAACTCTATTGTGGAAAATGTGTATGCTAGAAACATAGAGTCTGGTGGGATGAGTGGTATATGAACAGTGCCTGTGCAAAAGAATAACAATTACAGAATTCTTATCAAAGCTATTCATTTATTCAAGCAAAGTTGTTCAGTTCATTATAAACATCTTTGGAATAGCAAAGTAAAAAATATGTATGTGCTCAATATCTCTGTGTACACATTACTCAAAAGTATCTCCATGCTGAAGAAGACAGCAGACTGTAATTAAGTTAGAAGCTGACATTTCTTAATGTTGTCCAGATTTTGCTGTTATAAAAAATTCCTTTCTGAACTTCCTACATTGCTCTGAAAATGAAAGAACATGGTTCTTGCAGAGTTAAAAGCTAAAGTGGGATTTGATTATTCATTTGGTTACTGCATGAATTAATTAAGCTAGGATAATCTAAAAGCAGATAGCTAGTTGTAATACAAACAGATGCCAAAGACTGCTCTACCATTGCCTGTTCATTTTGATTCTCATAAAATATGAGTGGAGTCTTTTCACACAGCTTATCTTCCAGTATGGTAGCAGAGCTGACTAAAAGGCAGACTCCTTTTCCCTAAAATTGACATTTCAATAGACTGATGGTGCACAATGAACAACCACTCAACAGTCCTTTTGGCTTCTACAGGCAGGAGGAGAAGTTATGAAATATAATAACAGACTATGAAGGGCTGTTTGGAAAAAAGGAAATCCTACTGGAAAAAAATTATAGAATACTTTCAAATATAAATCTGAGAGTTGAGAGATCTTTCCCCAAAATTTCAATAGCAATTGCTATTGTACTTTGTTCTTCCATATATCAAGCTGCTACATAAACACTAATAAACTATTGCTGTAGCACCTCACAACACTGCATTTGGGCTCTTTCCAACTTTCATATTATAAGATAGAAATGCAGAAGGTGAAAAAGATCAAAGTCAGAATCTGTCTCTGTGGGTCTATGTGATCCAAAGATACTGAGGATTGCTGATCAGCCAAAAGACAGTTCAGCCCTGAAGTAGGATGTTCGGAGCTGGGATTAAAGACAACACTTTCTCTTCTCTTCTACAGCAAAATCTGGAGCTAAGGACAGGCTCAAAGCAACCTAATCCCTGACTAAGCACACAAGGGGCCCTGGTAGTCTCAGCTGGTACAGCAAAGTGCCCTGCAGCAGGCGGAACACTTACAGCTCCTATCAGGAAGACGCCTGTATCTGACCATCCTGCTTTATGAGATCCAGTTTTAGCTTATTATAAAAACTGACAGCAAAATAGTCTCTGCACTAAAACTAATTATGAAGGCAATCTGAGCTTGTATCAGACATCTCATGTTTCTGTTTTTCTGCACTTACCTTTTGCTCTCTCTACATCACAGTACAGTGAACAAGAATTCAGTTAATTTGTTTTATGTATTCATTCCCTCCCTCTCAACTTGCACATTTCAAACTTCACCATGGAGTTCTGTACAAGCAGAAAAGAGATTTGGGATAGAAGTGAAGAGGGTCAGAAGGAAAAAACACAAATAAGTGATCTGCTCTTATTATAGCACATTAATTAACTGTATATTATTTTTACTTTAATGCAGAGCAAAGAGTGCATCATGTTGTTTCTCTGGATTATGCAGATTCTGAGTTTTAAATGACATGACAAAAACATGTCAAAAACAATCAGACAGGAACAAACCATTTTATCAAAATTCTATCACTGGACTTATCTTCTTTAAGTAAAGATACCTTTTAAGCCCCTTTATAGAAATACATAAAATTAAGAAAACAGCTACAACACAAGCCTAGAATACTATTTGGTTTAATATCAAATCTGGAATCTAGAATGGCTGAATGGGGCTGTTGCTGTGTAACGAAATATGCTGGCTTTAAACTGAAAGAGGGTAGGCTTAGATCAGATATAAGGAAGTAACCCTTCACTATGAAGTTCCAGTGAGGCACTGGAACAGGTTGCCCGGAGAAGCCATGGAAGTACTCAAGGCCAGGTTGCATGGGGCTTTGTGCAACCTGGTCTAGTAGAAGGTGTCCCTGTCCTTAGCAAGGGGCTTGGAACTAGACTCAAACACAAACAAAACCTTCCAACTCAAACAATTCTGTGAGTCTATTCTATTACACCTGTAAAAGTTGACAACAGCACACACCTAAAAATTAACATAATTGGACAAGCATCAGGTTGCACTCCTGAAAGGCTGTAACAGTAGCTCCCACATGAAATGACAAATCAAACCCATCATTTTCTTGTCTCGTGCTTTGGAGAAACCACAAATCCCTTCTGTCAGAAAATACAGAGTAAAAGGCATAGCACCTTGCTGTCCATTGTGTCCTGATAACCTGTGTTTAATGATGTACTTTAAATTTCAACATGGTGCCGAACTCTTACTGTTCACACATTTCCGTTTCCCACTTTACCATAAACAGGGAAGCCAGACATGGCAGCAGTCCTCTCCCCGCACTGCATCAGTGTTTATTTACATTTCTGAAAGAGCTCTGTTTTGAGTAGCTGGGAAGCCTAAAAGTGAATACAGTCTATACAGCGAGATTATTGGTTTGTTTGCCGAAGCCTCCAGGCAAAGTGTGACCGAAGGCTGCCCATCGTGTCCTGCTGCCCAAAGGGGCTGCTCTGAGAAATCGTGCTCCTTCTTTACCTCCTCCCCTGCGCCCCCGTTAGCCAGCCGCGCCGGGCTGCCCCCGGGAACGCGGGCAGA
The DNA here is from genome assembly GCA_013400215.1 of Cisticola juncidis. NCBI lineage: Eukaryota > Metazoa > Chordata > Aves > Passeriformes > Cisticolidae > Cisticola > Cisticola juncidis. The sequence goes on from VXBR01010763.1 coordinate 1,609,232, forward strand.
AGGCCCGGGGCGGTGATAACGAGCCCAGGGCGGATTTACCAGTAGCTCGGTGATGGCACATCTTCCCCTTGTCCTGGCGGGGGAGCCAAACGCCATCGATCTGTAGCCGGGAAGGTTGGTGGTTTTTTTTTTTTTTTTTCGGCTGTTGTTGCTGCTGGGTTTATTGTTGGGAAAGTGGGAGGCTCATTTGCGAGCTGGTTGCCCAGCCGCAGGCCACGGCTCTACCCCGACATCCCTCCAAATGCCCTCCCGCCTAAGACCGGCTGTTTTTTGGAGGATCACCCTCGGCATTCCGCACACGCACCCCTTTCCCCTCTAAATTCACAGCAATGGTGAGCGGCGGCCCTCTCCCTATCCTCCTTTCCCCGTGAGATGCTTTTCCACGCCACGCGGGGCGGGTGTTCGCCGGCGCCACCTGAGGCCCCTGGTCCCGAGCTGCTCCCCACGCACCCTGTCTGTCTGTCTGTCTCCCC
>VXBR01010763.1:1611198-1920045 GCA_013400215.1 Cisticola juncidis
CCCGGCAGGCGCTGGCGGCCAGGTGGGGAGGATCAGTGGCCCCGCGCCCCTGTGTGGGTCGGTCTGGGGGGAATGGACGTGGGCGGCTTGTGCGATGGATACAAATACCGTGTCACCTCACCGATGTGTGACAGGCGCTCTCGTGTGTCTAAAAGTCGCTTTTTCGAGTGCAGTGCGGATGCAGGCATTTATGTCTCGACGTACGTTCGTATTTAAACCTCTGTGGTTTTTTTGCCTATTTTATTTATTTGAGGTTTTTTTTTAGTCTAGGGAAAAGAATTAGCTTAGTTCGTGTGGTACCTGAGTTTTTTCATCGAATACAGAAGAATAAGGAAAAAGGCATTTATCACGATGAAGATGCACGCAGCTAAATTAATCTTGCTAGAAATGTAGATTGCATTGATTTCTTGAACACATCGGGCTGGAACGGATGGTTCGGATGATTCATTGCTGTTTTCCAGTACATTTGCTAGTACTAAATCTGAAGAAGCTTATCAGAAGTGTTACAGCTCTGATTTTAATCCAAGTGCGAAAGGGATGGAGTTAACTGTTCACACTGAACCTTCATCCCTGAAATAGTTTTTACAGCATGTCAGCATATGCTGACATTTGCAGTGCTGAGTCCTTTTGTAATGTCAGGGAATAAGATGTTAGATTTCATCTCTGAAGTTTTTCAGCTGTATGTCTTCAATCAGTCCTGAAAATTTTTGTTAAATGGTTTCCCCTGATGGGAATGGGAGCGGCATAGTGTAAGACAGCTTGATTTGAAGATACTAATAATTGATTTTATTTATTCTTGTGTTGTTAGTAGCAGTATTTTAAAAAATAAACCCTCAACAGATGGTTATTTTAGCTATGAGAACTTGTTGGGTCTGAGTGTACTTCATACTGGTGTCACTTGCAATTTCATGTGTCATTAGCAGTATTGACTAATGACTCCTTTGTGTCTGTTGCCCGTTGTGTCAATGCAGCAGTGGAGCATGGGCACCGCTTCTGTACTGAAACGCATTAGTGCCTTTTAGTTGAGAAATAATTATCATTTGATGATTGCCGTCATCTTCAAAAGCACATCTTCATTCCATTCTCTCCTTTTTTTTAATGTCCTCAATTTATATGCGGCTGATCTGATTTCTGCAAAAATTTGGAGCTAGTTGACTGTTTACTTTGTAAATAAACACTGAGAAAACTTGTCTTTCTGCTTTGGATCATCTTTTATTTCCTGCTAGAATGAGGTTTAATCAGGTTCCTTCTCATACTAATTACTTGCTTAAAAACCTAGGAAAGAGATTAGGCCTAATTTCCCCTATTTTTATGTGAGTTTTATCAGGAAAGGTTGGGGAACAATCGGATTTAAATTAAATATACTCTGAATACTAATTTACATCTCTGTAAGAAATAAAGCACTTTCTGAAAGTATTTGAGTATATCTTACTGTGGGAGTAACACAGAGTCTATTCATATGCTGCTTTCAGTGATCTCCAAATCCTGAAATTCTTTGGAAGAATCCAATGTCTGATATCTTAGTTTTTAGTGTCATATTTTGTATATTGATATGCTGTGTTTTGCTGCTTTAAATAAAGCAGCAAATAAAGGTAGACTTTATTCAGCCATTTGGAGCAGAGGTAAAGGCTTGGACTTGTTTTAATTAAGATATATTGGAAACCTGGAAAACACATTACTTTCTAAAATGTGTTTTCAAGCCAGTCATGATTTCCCATTCGAGTCCCAGTAGTATGACTTCACTACAGCGATTGTTGTTCTGATGACTTGCTATGGGAGCTGACCTAATCAGAAAAGAATTGTTACAATATAGGCTTTGAAGAGGGAGTGCCATTTCTCTGAATTTCTCAGATTTGTAAATACCTCCTTTAGTGAATTTCTTAATCAAATGTGAACTATGTTGGCTTTATAAGTTAAGCTTCAATCTATAATTTTAAAGCTGATAGTTCTTTTTTTTTTTTTTTTNACAGTCTGCAGAATGCTTCATACTCATCTAGGCCATTATCAGGGTGCCAAATTATCTATGTCCCAGCTGTTGAGTACTGTAACTAGCAGAGTCAGCTGTACAAAATTCATTGCCTCTCTTGGAAGGCTTGGGATCATATGATGCCGCATCATTAACATGTTCAGGCAATTTGATTCAGGAAGATAAAAACTGCCTTTTTTAAACACAGAAAAGTGAAAAGTAGTCTTCCTACTTTCTGCCAAAGTAGGCTGGGGATCATGAAGATCATGCAATACCAAGTACCTTGTTGTTTTACAAGTTGAAAGCAGAATATGTGTGTGTCTCCAGACTCTGCTGATCATGGCTCTGGCTGTGACAGTAAATAATTAGGCAACTGTTTGCTAAATCTGACATACCACAGAAGTGCTGTTTGCTATGGGAGAAGAGAGTGTTGTTTTCTGATCCCTGGTCAGCTCAGTTGCTGGCTGTCAATTTTTTTCTTGATTAGTAATTATTTGGCAGTATTTCTAAAGCATTTTGATGGAGGAAAAGAAGTCACATTATCTCAGATGTTTTAGAAATCAGGTTGAATCCAACTACTTATTCAGGGGAAAAAACTGCTTCTTTGTTGGTAGCACCTCTAAGAATTAAAAGGCAAGCCCTTTATTATGAAAGTGGCAATAAAACATGTAGTATAGTTTGCCTGAAGTATTGTACATATTTCACATCTTGTTTGTAACTGAATAGTAATATGAGAAATCATACAAATATTTGTTAATATAACTAAAGATTCAACTTTTTCTCAAAAACTATAATTGAATTCTACTGCAGGTTGTAAAGAACTTCAAAAATTGTTCTTGGTGCACTGTAAGTTACCTCACGGTTGCCTGGGAACAAAATGAAATAAAATTGTTAGCTGTAACCTTTTTGATAAATAAGAAAATGTCCAATAGTATTTCATATACTTTTCATTTTCAAAACATTAAATGCCATCTCTGTCATATGGCATTGGAATGCATTGTTCCATGCCATTATTATTTGAGCATTAAATAGCTGAAGATCATGTTTTTAAGCTGTAAATGCAATACATTCATTAGATTTCCTCAGCTATAAATCTGACATAATAAACCTGAGAATCAATATAAATATATCATCCCTCTGAAATGGTCACTCTTTAATGTATTTTTCGGTTCAAGTAGCAAACTTTTATTTGAATAGCAGTTGCAACAACCCTTTTCTGAAAGATTTTGAATAATTATGTGACTATGTCCATTTTTACATCATTTTTGATATGGCTACATCTGTCAGTGACAGTGATTGTAGTGATTGTAGTATCTGGAAAAGATAATCTTTTTTTGCTAATTCACAGAGTTAAGTTTTGAATAAATCATAGTTATTTAACAGCATAACTATGTAAGCCCTTAAAGTTTGAAATATATAGGGCTGTGCAGAGCTTTTAATGCTGTAGACTTATACACCTACATCTATAGGAAACAAATCTATTAGAAAATTCAGCTTGGCATGACTGCCCATGATGAATAGAGTCTTGCAGTTTGAGGGACTTCACTGAATTGTTGCTAGTGCTAGGAAAGGTGTCACATGAACATTTGTTTTTGGAATAGGTGCCTGCTGAGCGCTTCCCTTGGGCACTTTGGGCTTGCTGGGTGGCCCTTGTGTCTGAGCAAGGAGGGATGAGACTGGGACTGGGGACAGCCAAACTCAGGTCAGGTTATTAAACTTTGGTGCATTCTGTTTCACGCTGGCATTGCTTTCTTGCTTTAAAAATATCTGTAATACTACACATTCAGCTGGAGCACAGCAAACAGCTCTGGTTCTGTATTCTGAGAACAAAGGCACTGGAGATGGACGAGAGCTAGCAGGTCATCTGATGCATTTTGTTGTGTAGGGTTCAGAGACAATGTAATTTGTTCAAATGATTGATTGAGGGTAGTGTCAAGTAAAGCTGTTCTGACATTGGGTACAGCTTTTGAATTAAGACAGAAACAATAGATGCCTGTTGTCCAGCTCCTTTGAGCTGACTTCAAGAAGGGAGCATTTGCGCAGAATGGTTTTTATATATCTGAAAATGCTGTTGCTTTTTTGGAATTTGGAGGCTCCAAAATGTGTTAGATATCAGATTTAGTTCAGGGATATTCTTCTTCAGCAGTGACTTCATAGAGCAAAGACTGTAGGGGCCAAGATAGATGCTCCTGGCTCAGGAATATGCAAATTTCTGAATTTTCTTATTTATGCTTTGAAGTTGGGGACCTGAATTTTCAGTCAGCAGAAAACTTGCTCTTCTGTACTCTCAGCTGTGAACTAATTGGATCTTCTGCTTCAGGGTTCTGATTTTGAATGCAGAAGGAAATCCTGAAGTGAGTAATTGATTAGGTAGTTTCCACTATGGATGGTTTTCTTTGACCTCTTTTCAGGTGGTGGTAGTATCTAGCCTTGGGCTTTTTTTTTCTTTTTCTATTTCTTCTTCTTTTTTTTTTTTTTTTCAAATGGGAAAGTTATTTTGGCTGACTAGTGGGCACATGTGGATTATCCAGCTGCATGTCAGCTAATCCTTTCTTTGCCACTGTGCCAATCTTCAGCAAGACAACCCTGTTGTTTCCCATGTTCCTGGCACATTTCCTACAGCAGGTAGGGAAAGAATTCTTCCTGGGAAGGAAGAATTGTAGCCAACAGAAAATGTCTTCAATTAGGGATGGAAACATAATAGCTTTTGACCAGTCTGAAACTGGACAAAATTAGTGCACAACTTGGGCTGAAGTTTTACTCTGTTTCAATATACCTCCTTATTTAAAGCAGAGGTTCTGACTTTTAAAGCGCTTGGAGATGTGTTATTTCCTGTATTTCCTTGGGGACATTCATCTTAAATATGAACCAGATCTTGCTGATTGGACTTGTATGAGGTGTTCACTTGAGCTAAAGTCAAGATGTCTTGGAGTAAAATAACAAGAATTTGAATGCTGGGCAATTCAGTGAGGTTTGTTTGTGTAAAGGCCTTGAGATTTGGGTTGGTGGGATACATAAACTGTGGCTGCTTCTCACTGATTTTAATAGGTACCTGTTTGGTTGACTAAGGTAGACAGAATTTCACCATTGGTTCAATCATCTTTGGTATGTGAATTGGAACAGACATGAAAGATCTGCTGTTCTGCTGCTTCCCAATTCCCATTGAGTCAGCAACATCTTTTAAACAGAGCTCATAGGAATATTCCATAATTCTTTTTTTAGGATGAAAACCAAGGGCTGAAGTATGAGGGGAGGAAAAAAGGAAAATAAACTTCAGTCACTATTGAGTTAAAAGGTTTGTTTTGTCTCAATCTGTATATTTGGTTGAGGTGATAGTAATTGTTTTCTGTGATCAGCTTGGCTAATTTCTAGTGATATTTTTCTCAAAAATCAGATAATGTTTTATTATTTTTCCTCTACACTGTTTAAAACATGCCTGATTTGAGGAATTTATTCCACCATTTCAACATGTACTTGGAATTAACTGCTTTGTAAAATAAAAATGGGCCTATTCACATGCTTGAATTTAAGTGCAAGTATTTTATAAGTTCAGGCTTAAAATAATGATGTTTTGTAAATGTCAAATATGAATACAGCTTATTGCTGCATGCCTGAAATGTTTCCTGTAAAACATCATTAAAACCGTTTAATGTAACAGAGCCTTGTTTTTCTGTAGTGGGTGAAAATATTCATGTACTGAATGCTTCCAGTCAGCCCAGCTTTCAAACAGGTGAAACAATGCTCACAAAGACACTTCAGTCTGCTGGTCAAATCCTGAAGGGCATGTTAATTGCCAGATCTTAGGAGTTGGTGTGTGTAGGCAGGCTCGGGGCTTTGGTGGGAAAGACTGGCTTTGGAAATGCACCCACGCAAGACTCTTCCCAAGACTGGGGCCCAAGTAATAGCTGATCCTTTGATAAGGCTTATTCCTCCTAAAATCAGGCCTCCTGTAGGGTATTCCAACTTGCCTGTAGCTGCATTAAAAGCAAGTCAGCGTGGTTCCAGATTTAATTTTGTTTTACCTGGTGAGTACATCACTTTGCTGTGGAGTGTTAATCTATTAATTCCTTGGGTTTTGTACAAGATGGCAATAGCTGCCAAGAAATCAGTGAAAGGGTGAATATTCTAGGCAAGTGTATTGAGGGTTAAATTCTGCACCTCGCAGTCACACAATTAGTGTAACTATTTCTGTAGGACAAGGAGGATTAGGTCTCTGATGGGCTTTCCAGTGGCATAGGCCAAAATCTGCTCTTGATTATAGCCACATGGCCCTTATGAACTTTTAAACGTATCTTCATTGTTCAGCTCCATAGTTAACATGTGAAATTACAGTATTCAATGACGTGTTCTGCAATGCATATAAATACAGATCAGCGGTTAAGTGGGGTTCATAATCTAATTGTGCTGAAAAACTAAATTAGTTTGGCCTGAGGTTCAGGTATCCAGCTATCTGACAGCTATGACACTTGGCACCACGTGGATCTAAAATTAGTAGAGCTCTTCTGTACTGGGATTAGAGAGATGTGGGTATGTGTTAGTTCACAATATGGGTAAAAGTCTGAATCTGTATACAGCTTTCAGAGACATGTTTTGGGCATTTTGCAGATGGGACTCTGGGTGAACAGAGAAGTTCCAGAAAGTCTCTTGTTGGGTACTGAAATGGATATCCTGTCAAGTCTGCTCATAGACTTTGCCTTTGCCTGATCAGATTACCCTCTATGTGCTCCTCATGTGACAAGTCTCCTAGGCACCGTAGAAGCAACATTAGAAAATGAGTGTAATCATTTGGACAGACATTTTGCAGTAAAATTAATGATAAAGCATCCTGCACTCTTCAAGCGAAAGAGCTTTTTTGAAATAGAAATGGGACTTTCAGTGCTGTGGTTTTTATTCAAACAAAACTTCTGTTAATTTTGGGGAGCACCAGGAACTTAGCTATTGATATATATAAATATTTAATGCTTTAAATTACTTTGCCTTGAGATAAATTTTTAATTTTGAGATAAAGGGTTTGCATTACATCGTAGGAATTAGGAAATGACTAGAGCACTTGTGTGGAGAAGCCACTGCTGTGTAGATGTATAATTTCTGGGAATAAGGTGTTATTGCTAAGGTAGTTATGGTTTTAGAGTAGGGTATTTTCAAAAGAACATACAGCAATGTGATTGCAAGCCCCAATGACCTTTAATAGCTATTAGGCTCTTCCCTGCTGTTTGTGCCTTGGAAGTTTTCCTCCAGTGACTGTATGTTCATTATTGAGATCACAACCTGATGTTGGAAACCATTTCATAATACCATGCACTACAGATTAGTTATGCATTTAAAATTCTGTTTTTGAAATGTTTTAAATATGAAATCTTCTGTGGAGAAAAATTAATTGGCATTTTTAAAAAGAAAGTTGATTTCTGAATTTAAAAGAACCTACATTTCAAACATAGTGAAATTTTCTTTGTGGAGCAGACTTGTTAGGCTTTATGCCTTCTACCCTCTTATTTTTTAACAAAGCAATTGTTGAGAAACATTTCTTTTGTGTTTTTGGATAGGTTTCCATTTTGCTTTGCTGGAAGTTTTTGTCTACCTCCAGTTTACACTGGAGTTAAAACAGCCTTTGGCTCAGTATCTCTTTAAAGTGGAGAAGAACAGACACAGATGAGCTACAGGAAGAAAGCCAAAGTTGATTAGGTCCCTTGATGAAATTACCTTATAATTTTACCATGCTCAACAGGATACTTTTGCATTGTATATTTGTTTCTGTATTTTAAAATAGAGCCCTTGTTAACGAAGTCCATAAACTTCTTGTGAGGCCAGATCTATCCTACCTCTGAGAATACCCAAAATCTCATTTTCTGCTATTGCAAATTGTATTAAATGAAATCACATTGGTTCTTGTAGACTTTGTATGTTTCTACTTAAATTGTACATTTATTTTTGCTTTCTCATGGATATACATTTCCTTCAGATCTTGGATTACACTGAGCCCAGCCATCCAACATGCTTTTTAAAATGGGTGTATGGTAGGACTGAGCAGCATCAAACAGTTATAATCTAATTTATGAGGATTATATTAGTGTCCTAGAAACAATACATGTTTATGCCTTGATATTTTGACTGTCATACTGAAGCATTTTTTTGCTTTGGGAACCCATAATACTCAGGAGAATTTAAAGAGTTAAATTTACCCTTTGTGAGCTTGTGTGTCTCTGCAATAATTTGCATTTTAATACCAAATGTAAGGATTTGATTAAATAACAGTAGCAAGTGGGTGATCATCTTTGTTCTAAGCTTGAAATGTACTTTGAATTTGGTGCCTAGATTTTTGTAGCCATTTCAGTGACAACACTGTGAATCATCTGTTGGAGGTCTGGATGTATGACTAAATTGTTGATGGACCTTTGTATAATTTGTGCTGGATACTGGGGGTTTTTTTCTGTTTGAATTTCCTCATCTAATACAATGAGTCTACTTACTTCTGATCTTTGATCATTTGACTTTTTTTGGGAATGTTTCTTCATTAGAGGTTGGGGGAAGCTTTTGGGGTTTTTTTATGACTTTGTTCCTAGCATCTGGAAGACCCAGTGTGATTGTTACTCTGCCCTTGGTTCCGCTTCCTTCCTTCCTTCATTACTTTTAAGTTAAATTTAAGCTGTAGGTTGGATTCCTTGTGCGTCTGCACCTACAAAGTGCAGGCAGAAGATGGGTCTCCTTTGAGGTCTTGTGGAGTTGAATGGTACTTCCTCATCAGGCTGCTCCCTTCCCTCTCGTGGTGGAAGAACTCCTCTGTTCCGTTCTCCTGCCTGCCTCTGGCACAGACAGCACTCTGGAGCACTGGCTCTAGTCCTAGGGAGCAGTGTGGGCTTCACTCCCTGAACTGCAGTTGAAGCTGGAGAGACAACTTTGAGCTTTTCCTTATCATAGTGAAATGTAAAACCTGTGTGTGTTGAATGAGATTTCTCAGGCTATGTGGCCATGTGCTGGTTTCTGCTGTGAACTTGAGTTCCTGGAGTCGGGATCAAGCCTGACTGGAACTTGAGTTTCAGGCCATGCACTGATATGCTCACATCCTACTGTGAGAGAAATTCACAGCCAGTTTAATCCCTGTCAGGGAAAGTGCAGACAGAGGGAACACCACCAAGGGGGCAGACAATAGCGTGATCACTTCTGAAATGACTGTTCCATTTGCTCTTGGCTTCAGTACTCTGACTTTAACCTGGGTATGTGAGCATTGCTGCTCAGGGCGAGATAGTCAGTCTGGTTTTGCACTGCCGGTGAAAGCAAATGCTCCCGCCCTGCTGTGTGTAACCAAGTTAATTAGGAAACACACCACAATGTTTTCTGTATCTAAACTGCATTTGAAACACGAAAGAATTGTTTTCCTTGTATTGGCTTAATGACTTGGCTGGTAAATAATTTTAAGTTGATTTATTTGCATTTTTCTCTTGAGTAAATAAACAGATGATCACAGTATTTGTCTCAATGACTAGCAGTTAATGTTGACCAATGGCTTAGATGCTGTATGAAATAATGGAGTCTGCTTGCAATTTGGTTTTGTCAGTGTAGCAATAAGCAAAAAGGAGTCTAATTAACGTTTTTGTATTTTCATTTTTTTTTCAGTTAAAATGCTTATTCTTCTATATTTCAAGATTAAAAATCTCAGCTTCAACAAATTTTTTCTATGTCATGGTACTAAGGCATTTAATAGATGTACATATTCTTCCTAATATTGATGTACTATGTGATATGAGTATGACTGAATGTAGTACTTTTGTTGCATTACTGTTTTATGTAGTATGCCTTTGATAAGAATTTAAGAATTGCCTTGGATTTTTTCTTTTAGGTAGTTCTCAAATACTTAGTATAAGATTTATTGATCTGTATGCAGTTAACAGACAGTTTTCCACTGCTAGTTTTGATAGTTCAGAGATGTTTATCTTTTAATTTCCTTTTCTTTTATTTTGTTCAAATCATATTTCCTATCTTGATTCCTAGTTTCAGTAAGTGAGTTTTAGTCTTAACACTTTGGAGTTCTCCCAATCTGAACACATTGGTATCACCAGACAAGACTGAATGTTTTTGTTTGCTGCCTTCTCCAGCTCTTCAGTAAATGTAGAATGCATTGTTGACTTCTGATAAACCACATCATTTTCTCATGTTGGAAGACAGCTAAAATTCAATACTTTATTATTCTATAAGTAATTTTTCAGACTACAAAAGGATTGTGCCCTGTATCCTTGTTGGTTTTAGTTAGCTTTTGTAAATATGAGTCAAATTTCCCTGTATTTATATGTACACACACACACACACAGAGACAAGTATATACAGCCATACACATAGCTGGTTTTGCTCTTAACTCAGAGGAAATCAAACAATTATGGAGAAGTTTGGTTTATCATGACAGAAATAATGGGTACAAGCTGCCCAGGGAAGTGGTGGAGCCACTATCCTTCAAGGAATTGAAAAGACCTGTAGATGTGGTACTTGGGGACATAGTTTAGTGGTGGACCTGGCAGTATTAGTTTTCAGTTTGATCTCAGGGATTTTGGAGCTCTTTTCCATTCCATTATGGAACATTACATTGTATTACATTACATCACCATTTTCCTTTACAAGCTCCCAGTATTTTAGGTTTGGTTTAGTTTGTTTAAATTTGTTCTTTCCAGTTACTCTTGGTGGAACTACACCAGTAATCTCTCAAGCTTTTTCATTTATTTCTTATGAATTATCTGGATAACAGTGATCTATCTTAGTATAGGTTTTTGTAAACAGGTTTTTTTTTCTCTGATACCTTAAGTCCATTCTGTACTTAGAGTTAGAAATTGGTAGTAGATGGATATGTACACTGCTTGTAGGTGGATGTTTTTAGGTTTTCTGTCTAAATAATTTATTCTTGGAGATGTCTTCGTGTGATGAAACTTAGTAGTTTTTCTGTAAAGGAGGCTGTGGGGAAAGGAAAAACAAATTGATGTCTTAAAGCCTAGGTCCCTTCTTGGTAAAGAATTCATTCAGGTGCTTCACCTTTGCAGTGGCTTGTCTGTTCTTACTGCCTCCCTGATTCTGATCATCTGTGAACATGTGTGTTATAATCTGATTTTGTATCACAATTCCTCTTTACTTTTGAGAGTTACTAAGTCTCCCACTTCTTTTTTTTAATCTGATTTTACCCATCCGTGTTTGGTTAGGCTTCTATCTGACTAAGAACTTTGCTATGCCAGCAGTTTCCCTGTAGCATGTGCCTGTTTACTTGATGGCACTGGACACTTAGTCTACTAGCCTTCTGGTACCAGAGTAAATTATACTCCCTAACATTCATGTGAAAAGGGATCAACATTGCAATCTCTTTCCTTTTTTAAAAATCGCTTTATAATTTCCCCCCATCATGTAATAATATCTGTGGTACATCTAACAGATAGGAAAAATTTAGAAAATAGGGGCAAGCGTGTACTATAAAGCAAAAATTTCCATTAGTACCTAAAGTTTTCTCATTTTGTCCTGTTAAGAAATGTATTTGTTCAATGTAGCTTTGGTTTCAGTTACTCCTGTTTGTGATACTTACCTGTTATGCTTTACTCTGTTTTATAAATATAAATCTTGGTTACTTTTAATATAAGTAATTTAAAGATGCCATTACTGGCCTTTTCGTAATCCAACATAATTTTTGACATTTGAAACCTTAACTGCATTAAGATTTTTCACTCTTTGGTAGCTACATATTGATCTTCTAAAATTTCTCTAAAACTTGAACAAGAAGACATATGGAGTGAAATCCTCACTGTTAAATGCTAGTCATCCCCAGTCTTGCCCAAAATACTGATAGTACATTCTGTAATCATGCAGATAAGTGTCTTGTTAAATTATATCCTCAGACAACTGATCAAAACAAAGACTGACCCGTGATTTCAAGATTTTACCTTTTAAAATTAGCAGTATTTTTTTTTTCCTGATTTGGAAGGCACGAATGACATTTTTATTAACTTCAGTAACTACATATTTATATCTTTCTCTTCTGCCAATTGTCTTGCCCATGCTGAAGGTTTCCTGATGGACACTGTTGGCTGCTTTGTGAAGGGTGGGATCTTTCATGATCTGCTTCTTCCTGTGAGTCTCTAAACAGGAATTTTCATGTGTCAGTTGCTGCTGATATTTTTAGTATGACAACAGTTTTATCTGCAAGTGGAGCATTTTATCTCGCACGCTGGGCTTTCGACATCAGGGTGAAGCTATTTTTATGCTTAAATTGGTATCACAGTTGCTGTTAGTTGGTTTTGGTAATGAGTTTGAATGTCCCAGCCCACCCCACTGGTCTCCCCCAGTATCCCACAGTCTGGGACCCCGTGTCAGCTCACTGGGAATGACCCTCAGGTGGATCTGGTCTGGTCTCCAGGTGCCCACAGCCTGGCACTGCTGGGTTCCATCTGTGGGCCCATGGCCTGGCTCAGCCTCAGCCCATGCCCAGGGTGGCTCCCAGTGCTGGAGCTGCCCTGGTGTCCCTGGCTGGGCTGGTGGGCTGGCCCTGGCTGCCAGACCTTGCCCTTCTTCATGAGAAGCACACACCACCCTCAGCACCATGACAGTTCTCGCAGACCCATCTTTTCCTTCACCTCTTTATTTGTCAGTGCTAAATAATTTCTTAGTTAGTAATTTTCTCCTCTTTCCTGGCCTCATGATATGTGCATAGCAACTTTTCCTATTAGAATGTGGTTTACACTTGCCTGGCTTTCTGTACCTTCCAGGCAGGCTGTGTTATATCCCATCTTGTTTAATGTGCTCCCATTGTGTGATGACTTGACAGAAAGATCAAATGTGTTCTTGGATATAATGGCTTTTATTATTATCATTAGCAGTGCTTAATTACTTTAACCTAACAACCCAGAGATGCAGAAGGACGAGCCATAGAACAAGTTCATTGCACAACTTAAGAGGTTCTAAAAAGTGACTTTACAGGACACTAAGGGAAGAACTCCCTTAGGAGCTAGGAGAGGCTCACACCTAATGCATAAGTATTGCTAGTTGGAAACGTAATTAATGTTTGGAAAATACTATGATTCTTGTAAGAAATGCTCTGGAGTGTGTTGTAATGCTGATTTAATGCCCACCCCTCAGGCTACCCAGTGTACAGAAAGCTCCTTTGTCTGGTGCAGCCATGAAATGAAGTCTGAGAGGTACTAAAGCCTTAATGCAAACTCAGTCATGTCTAGCAGTATGGGCACATGTAACAAGACTATATAGAAGACAAAGGACAAAATCCAGTCGTAAATCCTGCCTAAGTCAGGATGTTTCATGCAGTGCTCCACATTAGCTGCTTTCCACCACTGCCATCTTCTTTAGGTATCTGGATTTATGAGGTGTATTACTGTATCTGTGTCTTCTCAGAAATACTGCATTCCCAGAGGTGATGCTCTTGTCCTCTGCCTAGCATTCACTGTGTGCCAAAGGTCAAATAGCAAACTGCCTGAATGTCTTCTGTGGTTTACTAACCAGGGAAACCTAATCCAAAACTGAATGCTGCCTCTGGATGAATTTGCATAAGAATAACAGTGATTTGAGTGTTTGAGAGCTATGTGTAATTTTAGGCCTCTCTGAGCAGGAAAAGTTTTGATTATCTTCAACCAGAATGACAGAAGTATTTTTGCTATTTGGGTAGGAATATAATGTTTTACTTTTAAAACTGAGTTTCTGGGTGAACATGTAGGAGTAAAAAGGCTGAAAGGAAAGCAAATTATAGACTGACATGCAGGAGATAAAAGTGTAGATTCTGGTCTTTGCCTCTAAGATTGCTTTTTGTTTATTGTTGTTTAGGTCCATAAAAAATTAAAAGGATAGGATGGAAACACTGAGCTGTACTCTTGAGTATAGTAACACTTTTACAAAGAACCAGAGCCAAAGAAATTCCACTAATTTATTCCACTAATTTATTCCAGTGACAATCCATATAAAATGTGGAGCTGTTAACAAAAAGAATATCAAGAGAGGTTATGATACCTCCTTTTGGGGTGGTAACTGTCTTCATTGAAAGCACTGACAATGCCCTCCACTCTGCTGAGAAGAGAGGATCCACACAGTGACCTGTAATAGGAAACTCTATAAAAATTCCAGCAGAATCCGACTGTTGCAGGCAGCCCAAGCAGTATTTATGAAAACAGCGGCGATGATTTGGAGGATAACTGAGATTTCCCTTCTCCATAGCACCCTCTGTGCTGTTGTCTGGCTAAGAGAATGGAAACTCTGAGGAACCTGGGGTGCAGTGAGCAGCGGCTGCTCTCAGAGGGACAGGGTGCCCAGGGTGGTAACAAGGCTGGTGGGCACGCTGTCCTAGGGCCCATGACCTCTGAGTTGGCCAGCCTGGGGGCAGGAGCTGATCTGGAGCCCCCAGGCGTCTTGAGATGTGCCCTGGAGCCTTAAGACAGCTCTAAGGGCTGATGGCTCTGCAGCGGGGGCTGTCACTTCAGCGGGGGCTGTCACTTCAGCAGGGGTAATAAACACCTTGCTGCTGAATCTACTCGCACATGCTACATCACTCCTTCCCTCCCTGCCTGATACAGTGTTTTATTTCTCTCACTGTAGAGTGGTTGTAAGTTCTAATGTTGTTGCATATTCCTTAAATGAGATATCTTTGCAGAGATTTCTTTGCTTCCTGTTGCTCAGGAAGGAAAATTTGAGTTGTTCAAGTGGACGAGAGATGTGTTTATTCTGTCCGTGTGGCTGCCAATATACTTCCTTGGCATGGTCCGGATAGGAACTGCTGTGTATAGCCCAGGATGTTTTAGTTTAGAGGAGGGGATCATCTGATAGATGAGACTGAAGTATGTGTTGAAGTATGGAAGAGATTCTTGCTCGGTCTTGTACAGTCTCATGTAGACTTCATTACTGGAAGTCCTTAACTATTTGTTTCATTACAAGCAAATTTTTTTTAATTACACTTCAGCTTGCCACTGATAGTTTTTCTGCATCTTGTTGTTGTGTCACGATACTAAAGCTTCTCCTAGCTGTCAAAAAGCCCATTGCTGCAAGGTCAGCTTGGGATCCTGTGGTTTTGAAATTTATCAGTCCCTCCACTGCATGAATGTTGCCTTCATGACCTCATGACAAATGAAATATCACTTGAGCTATTTTTGGTAGTTCTTCAGTGACAAATTTCTACCTGAGTCTCCAGGCAACAGCATTTCAACAGGATCATGAAATTCCTGTGGTTCATTTCTGAATGATGAATTTTCATCCTAACCCTCCCTTTTAGAACCACACTTAGTACAGAGGAAATAAATACAGGTCTAATATTCACACGATTCTGACTTCTTTTACTGCCTATTGCCCCCTCTGTTTGTTTTGGTATGTGGAAGCTAAGAAGGCACAGCTGTGTCTTCACAGATAATCTTAAAGTGCATAACCTAGATAATCTTGCCAAGATACCAGCTGTCTGGTAACCTTTTCCTCCAGCTGAACATCAGGGCTCACTCCAGGAGACCAGTTGCCCCATCTTCCACCCACTTCCAGGATAGATGTGTTACTTCCAGGGAGCAAGTGCAGCAGCATGTAAACTCTGAATAGGCAAGCAATCAATGCAAGCAGCACACTTTGGGCTGAGCTGCTGGACCAGATGTTCAGTTCAGGAGAGCAGTGTTTCAGCTGCTGCTTGTCCAAGGCAGCTGAAATGGCTCTTCCATGTCTGTTGTGGAGAGGATGGTGGTGGCCACTCGTGCAGAGGGAGTTACACTGGCTCACTTGCAATAGGGCGTGAGAGTTTTGTACTCTGTAATCCAGTGAGACCCAGGGCACATGATCACTTCTGCCCTTCAGAAATGCCCAGCCTCACAAGCATCACGGGTTTAATGCTGCCTGTCTGCGTCTGAAAGGACTGTGATTGCTGTGTGGTGTTGCAGAAGGACAAGTTGCTCTAGACCAAGATAAATCGAGAGATTACAGTGCATGAGCCAATCTGTATGAGCTGCCTCATGTGCCTGCTCATGCTCAGTGGTGAAATGGGATGTAACTAACTCTTCTTTCAGCAAGCACCGTGCTTCTAGGCACATCTGACATTTGCCTCAGAGTAACTGTGATATATCTGATATGCTCTGTGTCCCTTTGTTGCTTGGCCTTACAGTACCCTGCTTGTCTTGGGAAGGCATTTCCTTTTCCAGAATGCAGCAGTCAGCATGATGCATGTTTGCAGGGATTAAAGGTAAGGAGTTCAGCACAGTCACTGCAATACTTTGAAACCTGGATTAAAAGTTGAGGCAAAACATGTATTAGGGTTACATCAACGCCAGTAAATTAGCATGATTAGGACAATTCTGTGACACTGATGCTCACTGCCATAGAGGAGCCTTCATTCATGCTCTGAAATTCTTTTTCTCCATCTTGGGCTACAGCCAAGCTCTGCTGGAATGTTGGATGACCCATGCTCACCATGAGAATTGTCTGGGAGGTGGGCAGCTGGCATGGGCTGAAAGCAAACTACAGATATCTCCATCAAAAACTTACTAGAATGGAGGGTTTTTCATCTGTTCCCCATGAACACGTGGCTGGTGTTTAATTTGCTAGTATGGAACTAGTCTGAAAAGTGTCCTAAAAATTTACAACTTTAGTTTTTTATAATTACTAGGCTATAATAAGTGTCAGAGTTGCCTTCTAGTCACACTAATTAAGCAATCTAAATTCTCATGTCCTATTTTAAGGAGTATTCGTAGTGGTACGATTGGAAAAATTGTGTGTGCAGATTTAGACCAAAGACTTTTTATTCTGGATATCAAGCTATGGGGAAAATGTACAAGTTAATTAGTGTTATTTAATTTTTTATGATTTTTATTTGTTTGAGAAAGTATGCCATCTGCTTGAATAATAAGCTTCAATGCTTTTCCTGACCCCTTTATAAGTCATTGCTTTGCAGTTATGAATTCAGTTTGTGTTTAAAATGAGTATTTTACAAAGGAGTATTTCAGTGCATAGGATAAACAAACTTATGCCAAAGACATTTCAGGAAGGATTGAAACAAAATAAAAAGGTGTGAATTTAAGGTTTCGTGGTATCACTGCATGTTCCAAGCAATGCTTAAGTGATCAAGAAAGTTGTATTTGAGCATTGAGAAGTTGGGTACTTTCCTAAGAAACTAGCAAAGCTTATGAAGTGTAGGTCCACCAAAGATGCTTGCTTTCTTCTTAGGCCCAATGGACAAGGAGTATGCACTAGTACTTGTACATATTTTCAACAAGATTTTTGTATTGTTGGTAATAGAAAAGTTACTTGAACATGGAAATATATCAAATCCATGCTGGAGTTAGCTTATGTGCAGTGGAAATGTGGCTACTGGTTGAGAGGCTAAAAGGGAATAATTAACATTCTACAACGGAGTTAAAAGCTGAAGACTTATATATGATCAGTATTTGCATACTTGTATTGTAGTAAAAATTTTGGAAATTGTGAAATTGTTATGAATTGTATGGTGCTGTCTTCTATCCTGTAGCCTTTGGCAGAATTGACTATGAAAAATGCAAAAGTAATTTTCTTGGTTGTGTTGATGGAGTGGGTTACTCCTCATGTATTTGTTCCAAATAAGAGTTCATGTAATGTTAAAGATAGCTAGTTCTCTTAGGTAATACTTAGGTAATACCACTTGTAAAAATATAATCAGTTTGTATGGAAGATGATTTTTAATCCCCTTTTCATGTTGAAGACATTAATTTTGTTTTCTCAAAGTTGAGAATAATAGACTTTTTCCCCCTAAAGATACCTTACCTCCTTAAAGCAGAATAACTGATTTAAGGCTTCTTCAGAAGTCCTTCAGAGAGCACTTAATTGTCATTGTGTATACATAAACCTGTGCTGTGGCTGTGCAGCATTAAATTGTAATTTAAAAAAAATAGTGTCCATATAAAGTCCAAATATTCAATTGGTAAGTTTATAAAAGAGGGATTTTTCTTTTGCTTCATAGGGAAAAAAATCTCTAAAATATTAAAATGGCATTTATACTTTGGGAAAAAAAAGAACCAATAATATTTAGCAGCTGAAAAAAACCCCAAACCAGGTGATAAAGTAATAAATCTCCTAGCCTGTCACTGGTTCTCAGGAGCTGCCAGTCACTCTCTGCTGTGCAGAGACAGGGGATGTGACATGCAGATGACTGCCCATCATCAACAAAATTTTGACAGGCTGTTGGAAACCATGGTAGCCCGTAAATGTTTTCAGCCACCACATGTGCAGGACTGTGACCTTTCCAAAATGACATTGGAATGTGCCTTGGATTCCAGTGAACACTAGGAAGCACGGGTACCCCTGAAGTGCAGGTCTCATTCTCTATAGGGCCACCCCCCATCACCACTTTCCTGGGGAGATGCTCCAGCTTTTGATGCAGTTTTGTGATGTGGCCAAGTGCCACATAAATTGCTTGGAACTACATGGAGAGGAATATGTGCTGTCACTAGGGATAGCTGGAAAAAATATATAGAAGGAATCTTCACACAATTTGATTTATTTACTTATTTGTTTATATACAGCTTATATGATGACACAAGCATTTTCTTCCTGTATCATGATAGTTGGTTTTGTGTATTGGTGTATCTTGAACTGTGAGGTGTGTACATTTGGGCTGGTTGCTGATATTTCTTTTTCTTATTTTAGATGTGTGTAATAACCTTCTATGCATGTTTCCCTTGTTTCCTTTCTCAAACAATTTTACTTCTGTTTGGTGCCATTGGTTTGCAACAAGCATATGATTTTATACTTTGTAATATATGTGTCTAGTTAAGCTGTAGGATACCCCGATTCTCTTTACATTAACTTTGTCCTGGACACCTAACTTTATGTTCAGACTCACTCCTTTGGCCACATATAATTTGTTTTATCTCGGGCTATACATTGTTCTCCAGGTTTATCTTCCCTGAAAACTTAAATTGCCCTCATTACCTTTTGGCAAGTTGGGCTATATCAGGGAGAACAGCCTCTGAATACATGAGATGCAGAGTGAAATTGGATTACTTCCCAGTCATTGTTTTCCCTGTGATACGAAGATGATGGGTTAGCAGCTAATGAGTTGCACTCATTTGCATTGTACCCTCTGACAGATGAGACAAGCTGAATAGTAAGCATCACCCTCCTAGAAGAAAAGATTTTAATGCACAGGCTGATAATTGGAGTTCAAACTAATTTCAGCTTCAGATGACTCTGTTGGTAGAGGAAAGGGAAAAAAGAAAGAAGACCAAAGAGCATATTCTGTATCAGTACATAAAAAATGTATACAATGGTGGCACCCCGGTTCTGGGCGGGAGATTTGAATTCAAAACAGTTTCAGAAACATCTGATTCTCCAGCTTGGGTTGCTGCTGGCTGATATACTGACTTTGGGAAAATTTTTATACTCCTTCTCTTCAAGGCAACTGAACCACATAATTAGATGGAATCGTCAGTACTGTTTGAGTAATGTAAAGATACAGCAAAATAAACAGAAAATGCAAATATTGGATAAAAAAGTATTACTTTCCCAGCAAACTAGAATGCATTTAAAGGACTAAAAGAGTAGAAAAATATCTAAAAGCTGTGGTGAATACATAAATCTGAGCTCAGAATATCATGCTGTGCTGCAAAGCTTTATTTTTACTGTGGTGTATTCATTATGCTTGTGGAGGTGTATGTAGCAGGAACTGTAAAATAATAGAAGTACTTAAACTGTACTGGAAATATGGCTAGGAAATAAGAAATTAGACTAGGAAGAGCTAATCTTAAGGAATACATATTAGACTTCTACATATTTTTCTCTTTGATTTTTTTAATCAGCGTTTACTTTTTTTTCCTTAATACTTTTCTGTAATCTGAAATAGCATCAAATGCTTGTGGGCCCCAAATGCAGAGATCATCTCTTACATGAAATGCTGACATAGATACCTTGGAACTGTTTCCAGGAACATAAAACAGGCTCTCCAGGAGTGCTATGGAGTAACTGAAGTTGTAGCAGATAAGATCAGAGGCAATGCTTACTTTACAAAAGTCAATCGTTTCTTTTATACTGCCACTGCATTTTGTGGCTTAGGCTAACCTTCTGAAATATGAGGAAGTTGTTCATTGATCAATTAAATATCTTTCTAAAGCAAAACAGTCTGAAAGCATGTGAGTCTGTGTGACCACCCAGCCCCAGAGGACCTCATTCAACCCAGAGCTGATTGCTGATGTGATACTCATGATAAAGTGATTTACAGACGCTTCCAGAGGAGCTGATGTCTTTAGTAGAAAAGAGACAATTCCTAAAATAATGTTCTTGTCTTCATCACTTTTGTCCTATGTTAAAGTTAGAATTACATTGCATAACTGAAATGATCACTGTATAGGGTTAATAGAAGTTTATAGGAAAAAACAGTTGACCACGATTCCTTATTTATCTAGATTTTTTTTTAAAGAGAAAGTAAACAGTCATGCAATATGGTAGTCTTTTCAAGTGAGAAATAAAACTGTGAAAAGGAATGCAGCAATTCCTCAGATATAAAGGCACCCTCCCACACTGTGGGCTGAATAGGTCACTGCTGTAATAAAGTATCTAAATTCAGTCATCATTTGAAGATCTTGATAAATGTCATAATACTGTTACTGCAAGTCTTGTAAGGACAAAAACAAAGTAATGGACTGCTGTTACAGAAAGAAAGGAGAATAGTAATTGCTCTCTCCTTCCCTGTGTGGACTGTGATAATAGATATTTATACTTCTAAAAGTTGATATATTTTTGTTAGATGTTAAAAAGGGTTTTATGATTATATAATGGATGAGGAAATTTCAGGAGCATCTCACAACTTGAAATATCACAGCCTCATTCCCCTTGCCTAGTCACTGAATGATGGTTGATTTCCTGTGTATAGAATTTGTTTTGGAGAAGTATTTTGAAGATAGGGTCCACAAGATGGTATTTGAGCTTCAGTTTAAACTGATTTTTGACTTTAAATTTTTTTGGTCATGAATTACTGTGGTGCATAGCTGAAGACTGAGGTACCCAAAACTGGCCATGATCTATCAAATAACAAATGATTTTTATTTATTCATATCTGTTAGTGGTAAGAGTAGTCCATGATATACAGGGTTTTTTTGGTAAAAAAGTGTAACTAGCCTGGTTGCATGAATCATTTTCAGAGGCAGGTATATTAAGTAATGCTGCTGAGAGGCATTTTTAAAGGCTCTTACTCATTAAAAAATAATAATAAATTACATAAGCGTTATTCCAGACATGAGCTTTTAAAAATACTCTGTGAGACTTGTAATAGAAGACTTAATATTAAATTACTCTATTGCAGTTTTGTTTTTCCTTATTGCAGTTAATATTTCAGTGTATTTCAATCACTTATATATTTAGAATTGCACTTCTACATGGTGTTGACAGAATGCTGGGGAGTATCACTCTAAACAGTGAGACTAGCTGTGTGTGTTGCCATTTTTGCGATCAAGGCTGTGACTTTTGTAACATTTTGTTGAAAAAAAATCCACCTAGTTCTTTGTCTTTTACTTGTGTAAATGGATAATGTGTTTGAACTTGTTACTCAAGCTCACTGTTATATTAAAAACCCCCAAACCAACCACCCACAACTCCCTCCAGACAAAAGAGCTGAACAACTCGCCCTGCTTGCAGTCATGACAGTATTGGCGGGCATGCAGAGGGATATGACAGAAATGTGAAGGTCAATTCACCTCACTGAACTGGCAAAATTAGGAGTGTGAGACCTAAACTTAGGTTTTTTTTTGGACATACCCCTTTCTGTACAGAGTGCTTTCCATGTCCTGGCCATGTCTGATTTAGTACAGGGATGAGCCCCAAGCACATACTACTAATTTTTTCTTTTTATTTGCTTCTTTATTCAGTCTGAATACTGGTTTCCAAAGAAAAAAGACATATGCATGAGGATGTAAGAAAGCTGTAGTGTGCTCAGATCAGGTCCTTGGTCTGAATAACCTTAGAGCCTTAGAGTTGCACAGTGTGCATATTCTGCAGAGTGAGTGTAGCCTAAGATACAGTGAAATTGTCTGGCCCATCAGCAGATAATTTCTCCACTGAAAATTGAAGAATGGTGCTGACTAATATGGTGTAACATAGTGGATATAAATACAATGACTTTCACAGAGAGGAAAACCAAGGAACTTATATTTTATGTTTTTTGCAAAGCCATACACTAACAGACAATGAGATGCCTAAATTTTAGGGTTTATTTCCTATTTAGAACCAGTGGATTGAGCCTTAAAATGGCTGTTGAACAACACTTGGTATCAATTTACTGGTTAATGGCGTGGAAGAGCAAAACCTTATTTTGAAGAAGTGATCTCACATGCTATTTTTGAGTTAACATGGAAGCATGATTGTGTTTCAATTAGGTTGTGTGAGGCCACATGTCTAGAAAGTTTATTTCATTAGGGTTGTGAACTTAGGAGAGGACTGTAGAAGTAGGTAGTCATGGTGAATTTTAAGCACAGGAAGCAGATGATGTTCAAAGAGCATCAGGGTATTTATTGTATTACTCTTTGTGTACTACGTAATGCAAAGAAACAAGTCTCCAACATGTAAAACTCCAGCCATGAAAACCTGGTGGTGTTTGTCTGCTAACCTAAGCAGATTTGCTTTTGCTTCCTTCCTGAAAAACAAATCTGCCTATGATTGTGAATACTGACCCTTTAAAAACTTCTGTGATTGTTACAATAATTGTGGCTGATTTGTGTAGGAGAAAAGTAGAAAAACACCTGAAACTGTTAATTTTGCCACTATAGGCAAAATATCTCTCTATAGGCTGACAAACATTCCTACTTGCATGTTGACTCACATTTCCTTTTGCATGAGGAGGTATAAACTTTTAGCCTTGCATTTCATGTGGTTGAAAGGCTTTGTATTTTAAGTACCAGTGGCAATTCTGAATGTTACAGCTTACCTTATAATTGCCAAATATTCTTTCAGAGCACTAACAAACATTTAGAAAGCCATCATTATCTGGCCCATGTTTTTGATCAATTCCCTCAGAATAAAAGTGTGGATAAGGATTAATTTCTGCAAGCTAGTGAGTTTGCATTTTTGCCTTCAGTCAAACTGTTCTGAAGTCATGACATTTACTCAGGAGTTACTGCTGGTGGGATCTGGCCTGTCCTTTGGTTAGTAAAGCATTAGCCATTGTGGTGTCAAATACAAAAATGTAAGATATGGTTGCAGAAATCATATGACTGATATTTTTCTCCTTAAAAATAAGTCTTGGATTTTTTTTTTTAATATCTAGATGTTGTAAGACAACTTGTGTAAAAAAAATAGAAATCAAACCTTGACAAAAGCTTAGACTTTTATCTGGTAGGTGTTCCGTCTTTATGCATACTTTTCGATTAAAAGGTTATGCATTTTATCTTCCAAATATAAAAATGGTTACATGTTTGAGTTGAGCCTTGGCATTGAACAGGGCAAACAGACAAGAATTATTTCCCAAAGTTACTCAGGATTCGTGGCCCAATGCTGAGGGAAATTTAAACTTCACTATAACACTCATAGTTGCTAATTACAATTTAGAACAGTGCTTTCTTATTTTTGACACTTCTATGTTAACAGAATTTCCAACATTGGCAGTCAAATATTTATCATATAATTTTTTTAACCCACTTTCAATGTATGGCTTGTTTCTGTTTACACTTATCTGATATGTAAAATCAATCCAGGAAAACCTAGTAGTCACAAATAAAATGCGATGAGTTGGTAAAGATTAGATGATGTTGCAGATTAATTTCATGAAGCAGTAGAAATTTGAAGACTTGGTTGGAGATTGATGGGCCCAGGAATGAGACTTGACCTTCCATAGATGTGTGATTCAGCAAGTTAAGAGTCTTGCTAGATTCACTACTTATAATAACATCCATTAGCTGTCAGAACAAAAAATTGCCAGGACCTTTAATGTCCTTTGCTAAGAAAATTTTGTTAGATAGGGTCCCATGGCAAGGTGCATAAATTAGTGTCTCAAATGCTTTTCCATCTATAACACTCTGGACAATGTGTGCACATTATAATTGACTTAAATATTTTCACTCTCGTTTCATGGGTGACCAGTAGCTTAGTTATATCACTCTGAAGCTGTATATGACTTTCCTAAAATTATCTTTAAAAAAATCTTCAAATTCTGTAAGCTGGGAAGAAAGCAGATATAAATAATACGAGGTGAGGAACCTTAGTGAAAAAAGTGCACATCATTTCAAATTCAAGCTATAGAGTGTAGTGAGTTCTCTGAGGCTGCTAGGTCATGCACATGTTTTTGTAGTAATTGTGTTACTGTGCAATTTCTTTATACTGGGGAGAAAAAGAAATTACTGGACCAAAATCTCTGCTATAAAGGTCTATTGTGATTTTCCTTATTTGAAGTTGAAACCTCACCTTGTAAATACCTGGATTTTATTACAAAAGGAGAATTGTTCAACACTTTCTTGGTTGTAGGTTTTTTCACTGGTGGTTTGCCACATACTTGGCACCAAGGAGTAAAATATGATTTTATTATTTTCTCATGAAAAAGAAATGGGAAAACTTTGAAAAATATTTCTGTTGCCTATTTTTT
This sequence comes from Cisticola juncidis, assembly GCA_013400215.1. Classification (NCBI taxonomy): domain Eukaryota; kingdom Metazoa; phylum Chordata; class Aves; order Passeriformes; family Cisticolidae; genus Cisticola; species Cisticola juncidis. Next base: position 1,635,687 of record VXBR01010763.1, read on the forward strand.
TGAGAGATAGAAAATATGCTAAAAATAATGAAAAATAAAGAGTATGATGAAGCATACTATGCTGACCTATTTAGTCTATTTCATCTCACTGTAATAATCCTGGATTATGGTCAGTAATTCTGCTAATACTATTTACAAGAAACTGTGGTCTTTTCTTCACTTTCCTAAAATGGTTTGGAAGTAACAAAAATATTTTAATAGTGATGGATAGTCCAGAGTTTGAAAAGTACTTATGCTTGGGGAGTAATAATTGATGAAAAATTGGCTTTTCAAAATTAAAAAGAGATGTTTTCAAGGTGAAATAGTCCAGAGAATGGAAAATACTGTGAAAGTTTTTTAGACAGAGGCGACAGGGCTTGCAGTCCTCCCCTAGTGCTTTCTTTTTGTCCTGGAATAAGCACCTTTACCTCTTGTAACCACAGTAGCCCTCTTGCCTGGTTTAAATGATTAAAAGTGGTCATTTGCACTAGATTTGAGGGTGAGATCACAGTTCTGCCTTGCTTTGACAACAAGGGAGTAAAACAACTTTTGCTGTGTAAGATGTTTGTTTCCTGTCTATGGCTGTTTCCACTTTCCTCAGTGAGAAGACTCATGGCTTTGTTCATAGATACATGCTTTAACATTTAATCAGTATTGAATTAAGTTGTCATTCATGTCCATGACAGAATTCTTTTTAGTGTTCTCTAAACTGTTCCCCATGCTTTCCAAGTTGTGCTTGAGGAGGGGAAAAAAAGTATGTATATATACTTGTATTTTCTATAATTTTGAGTCGAGGTAGTAACTTTTGAAGTTGACCAGTTCAATATTAGACACCATGCTACTGTGCCAGTGCATAATGGAACCATCTCCTGCTGCATATTGAGACTATGCATTTTTGGGCAAAGAGGACACTGACGTTCTGATTTCCAGTTCTGCTGTCAGTAGTAATGAATTTTCAATATGTTACTGAAAGGCTAGGAAAATTGGAAGGCAGAAACTGGCAGGTAAATGTGATAAATTTATTTTGGCCTTACTGTTGGATAAAGGAGAGCTGGAAAAGTCAGAGCCTGCCAAACAGATCTTCCTGGCAAGCAGAACTTCCCTACTTCAGACCTTTGGAAAAAACACTCAGTATGACTAGATGTGATACAAAATCTCTCATTGCATCTGGGAAATCGTTTGCAGCCCATTGCCATCAATCCAGAGACTGGAATGTTCATGTGTCTGCAACTGAATTCGCATGCAGGGCCAAGGCACAATAACTAAGATTGACTATCACTGATGGATCTCTGTGTCATCCATTTTTGTTCCAAGTCTGGTGGTTACATAAGATTACAGTGGATTTTGTCTTTTTCTAGTTCAATTTTTTTTAATTACTGTTCCTCCTTTCCGTGGTACTTGTGTGTCCCAGATGAACCTTGTCCCCCCACGTTCTGTTGGACTGTGGATGAAGACCCTGCAAAGAGCTTTGTGCCAGCCACACAAACTGCATTGCGGATTGATGCTTTTAAAAAGTTCAAAGCAAGCTTGCTGTTTCCTTTTTCTTTTTAGTCTTATAAGTTACCTGGTTAATCTTACAGTTTTAAGAGGTTTACATTTTAAAAGATTTTTTCAGGGTCTAGTGGTGCAAGAGCAGTAAGATCTTATGACTGGTGAGCTGTTATTTTAGATTTCTCCAGTTTATTTTGAGGAATCAGGGAGACCAAATTGGCTGGAGGAGTTATGTTACTCTTATAAGTCATTCTAGACAGGAAATTAAGGAGGAAAAAGACCCTGCTGTGAAAATAGTGATGCACTATGAGCCAATGTTGGAGTGCAGTAAATAGGAAAAATGTGTTGTGGCACTACTGCATGCTTATAGTTTGGCCTGTGTATTCAGTCCATTTATTAATGCCACATAATAAATATGCTTGCACAGTTCTGAATAACAGTACCAACAATCTGCTAAGAGTTGCTAATACTGATACTGAGCATGAGTATTAGTTGTCATCAGAGGTTCTTTTTTATACTGGCAATAATTTTTACCAGGTGATGGAATTTTTTTTCCTGACCATACAAGTGCAGTGAATTAACAAACTTAAAAGCCTGTTTAGTTTCTCAAAGAGGGGAACAGATTTATGGATATAAGGTATTTTATTTCTAGTTTGTAGTTCAGATGTGATGAAGAAATGGTCTTTTGTATCCTTTCAATCTCTTTCCAATTTGAGAAATTTTTAATTCTTGGATGGTTAAGTAGTCAGCTTGGCTGTTTGGAGAACATTGTTCTTCAGTACAGTCTGACTCCTCCAGACAATGATGAAGTGAAAAAATAGATTAAATATTGAACCCTTACTGTAATTTTCCTAAAGTTACTTGTTAAAGATAACTTGAGTCTTCATGTGTGGTAACCGTGGAGGCCTGCAGTTGTTTCCTGTTTTTATTTTAGACATAATCAGAAATACAGTTTTGTTGGAAGGCTGCCTGAAGCTATTACAGGTGCTTTTTGTGATACTCTGCTGCTTAGGAAGAAGTTCCAATACTCAACTGCTACCAGCTGCATCCTTTACCTAAGGTGATCATTTAGGCTATTTGAATTAGAATTTGAATACTAATAAAACCAAAAGAGAAGAACCTTAAACTTTCAAGTGCTGTCCCTGCTGTCACCTATCTTGCTTTTTGTAAGAGTGCTCCTCAAGAGCTGGGTGTTGAAGTTTGAGGGAGCTGAATCAGGAATCTGGCCTGCCTGGGAGGACACATCCCCTTTGTTCATACTGCACAGCTATAAGATTTTTTGGTGAGTGACTCCTATAAAAAAACTTCTGCTTTCCAGTGCCAGTTCTGGAAGCTCTGTAATGAGATGCGTCTTAAAAGTAGTTAGGTAATGAGACAGAATCCCTCAGCACTTTCCAATTTCTCATCCCTGGAAGGGAAAAGTTGAAGTTAGTTATTTTAAATTCACTCTGATTTATTTATATGCTGAATCCTTTTTCTTGGTGAGGACACACATTGCATTCTGGCATTGCTGCCTCACATATGGCTCAAGAGGGTCAGATCAGGTTTCTGAACATGGAATTAATCCCATTCTCTGGCTATTTCAGCATCCCTTCCATCATCCTGGACTGTATTAGACCAATGCCAGGTTTCCACTGTACTAAAACTTAGAAGAGTCTAATAATATTAACCCTACCTCCCAGCTTTCTGCATTAAGGATACTGAGCAGTGCTTTTGTATCTTGTTTCTAGTAAAGAAGAGACAGGGAGTGTCTAATAACTTATTATTAGATGGTAATACTCAATGGTTACAAGAGGGTTTAGGAGTTTATTTAAAAATAAATCTAAGTCATATTAACTTACTTTGTTCACAAAGTCAGTTGATACTGAAATAACACTGTGTACAATTGCCCTTGGAGTAAAACTTAAGGGAATATTTTTTGTTAATCACCATTTCACTGTTTGATGTATTTAACAGATACTAACAGAACAGTGCTAAGATTGGTAACAGAGAACGTGAGTTTATTAAATTGAAACAAGTTGTTGATTTTCCACAAAAGAGTTTTAAGACTCCTTTTCTAAGATTTAAGCATTATGTTGATATTGATACACAAATATACATTGAAGTTTAGCTACTTGGCTTTTTTATCAGGCTGTAGAATCAATCTCGCTTTGGGACCCAAGCTTTAGAGACCCAAATGAGTGGCATAAAAATATTGAAGATTAAACTTTCCAGTATTTCTTTTGAATCCTGTTTCCTCCTTGGTTGATATAGCATGTTCCAAACATGACTTCTCTACATTTATTAACTCCAATATATCTATTAACTGTTAATGTGCAGAAATGTCCAGGTGCAAGTTCTGTGATGATGTGACATCAGTCAATATCAGTCACTTCAGAGGTTATCTGCTCCCTGTCTGCTAATCCAAAAATGTAAACCTGTGTGACCTGGCAGTTAATATGAAGTAGGTGACTATATAATTGTTGCTTATTTATGTTGTTTCAGTTATTACAGAAAGTTGAGAAGCTTTACTTAAGCGGTTGGGCAGCTCTGTGTCTTCAGTCCTCTTGCTGTTCTCCTTTCTGCTGAGTTGAATATATCCATTTTGCCTAATGGGATATTATTTTGGTAACAAGTAAGGAGTGCATTCCCAAGCTTCTTCTCCCCTATCTTTATTATACTAATTTGTGTTTAAGCATGGATGTAAAGTAAGGCTTTCAAGGGATTATGGTGGTTCCCTACATAATTCTGATTCTATTTTCCTGTAATGGAGTTGAGCATTTGCTCCTTAAAGACAGCAGTGCTAAGATAAATGTTTCACTACTGCTGTTTCACTGTGATAAATGTTTATGAAAACTCTATAGCTGATTATTCAGACAAATACAAATGGTACACAAAGATAATGGTTGGCTTTTATGGAAACACTGTACTTCTTTGGAATCACATAGTGTGGAAAAATAATTTATAGAATTGTAACAGAAAGGAGAGGAAGGCCTGAAAACACCTGTGCTGGAAGATGTCTTTCTGTTTTGGAAATGCAAAGCTCCAGTGGGTGCCACTGAAGGTGGATACCTGTGCTAGGAAAATTGTCAGAAAGTGTTTTGGCTGTTTTTGGGTTTTTTTGCTGTTTGTCTCCTGAGATACCAAATTTGCATGTAACAGAAGTGGGAGCTGAAGGACTTGAAAGTTTCTCAAGTTTCTAACTTCAGTCTCTTTTACTAGAACTCCTTTTTCCACAGCTGTCAATACAAAAGATTTTAATTTTCATCTGTAATATTTCAATGACATAAAAATATGATTTAAATATAGCATTGAAACCCATGATGGGTTTATACTTGTCACTGCTTTTTGTGGTCTTAGTCATCAATCTGTTTCTTTAGCTACTTCAAAAGGGCACCGCTAAAAATTGACGCTATTATTTTTCACTTAAATATGACTGTTGTTGTGAGGCATCACTGCTTGTCACAGTCTGGTTTTTTTCAGTGACTGTAGTTGAAAGCTAAACCTAAACCTTTGTTTCCCCAGAAGTTTTATGCAACGGAAGTCAGATGCTGGGAATTTGGATTCTCATTTTAACCCCCATGGCTGCTCCCTCTGTGTCATCAGGCCTGTATCTTTAGGTTTGGTGGCCCTTTTGAAAATGCCAGACCATTTTAGGATACTTATCATACCATGGCATGGGAGTGGGGTTTTGCCTCTGGGTAGTTTGGTCTTTGTGGCTGCACAGCTGTTCTTACAAGTGTAGTGGTACTTTCCTCTGTGGAATCACAGACAGTCACATTTATGGAAATGAAGCCTCCAGCTTGGTCTTACTGAGGTTAACAGAAGTGTTTCTCTTTGATTGTAACATCTTTTGATCAGACTGTAAGCTTTTACGAAGATAGAAGTATGCAAGGATTTACTTGTTCATATTATGATTACCTGAGATTGTATGAGGATCTCAGTATTCAGTGAAGTCACTGAAGAAGTGCTTACGATTCACAACGGTGCAGCGTATTTGGAGAACTCTCATGCCACTGAAGTTTAATGAGTTGAGTGTAAAAATGATGAACTCTGATAAAGAATTGATTCATCAACATCTTACCTTTCTAGTGCACTTGTCACACAAATATGGTACTTGACTCTTCCTTATTTCATCATTTGGGATCAGAATTCTCTGGGTTTTCCTTACTATGTCTTTCTCCAAAGTATAGTGTTATCACTGGTCCTCTTATTTTTGTGCCTTAAAACACCAACTGTTGTTACTAAAACTTGCATTTCTGTTTTTTATTATTTTAGAAGAATTTGAGTTTATATTACAAATGGTAACATTTTTGGTTTGAATGGTAACAGTGAAAATTTTGGTAGTATGAATCCTAAAGATTCAAAAGCTGAAGGCAATGGAAGAGAGGCTGTTGAAAATAAAACAATCACAAAAAACCCCACAAAAATATTAACAACCCCCCAGAAAAAAAAACCCTGCCTTTATGGATTTGAAACCACTCTTCTTTAAGCAAACTTGGGGTTTTTTTTAGTGCTGTGAATAGTCAGAAATATTCACAGATACCAGACATGGAAATACAAAGGCTATATATTCTCCTGATCTGAGAGAATTGGGATGGCTTAGAAAGAGCAACTGGGGGAAAAAAAATTACCCAAGTGCAGCTACTGCAGTTAGCTTCAGTTTGAATAGGAGAAAAAGGGATTGCCCTTCTGTCTGTGGGGTATTTGTATAATAGTGCAGGTTACAGCTGAGGTTAGGTGAACAGGGAGGGCTCGACAGAGTGTGTGTTTATTGCTGGTGACAAGTACAAAGGTACTTGCAGTGCCAGGTGTTGTTCTGATGACTTGACCAAAATGACTGTATTTACCATCTGTAAAAAATAACTAAAACTGCTAGTGTTGGAAAAGATGATGATGAGTATTTAATTAAATGAGAAATAATGGCTTTTACTATGCAGACCTTTGAATAAAAGGGCCTGAGTGAGGTTTTATGACCTGTACTCTAGGATAGACTCAGTGCCTCTTTAAACATTTGATGCAAAAGGAGATTAAATTTAAAGTATGGAGAGGACCTCCCTCAGGAAATAGATTAAGAGATGAAACTCTAAAATGAGAGGGAGTTAAAAATCATGGGCTTGTTTTGTCACTTGAAAGGAGTTACTTGGTTTACTTGCTAGAATAGCAGAGGATGCTGTAAGACTTCTAAATTCTTTCTGACCAGCTCATAGGCTGTGGCTGAAATCAGCACTAAAGCTGCCCTGAAGTCACATTCAATTATTAAAGCTCAGATAGTTGAATTGACAGCTGCCTCCCACAAGAATTTTCTGTTGAGCTTTTAAATCTGCAATGTTTACAAGAATTTGTACATTTTAGTTTTATGCATTTCAGAGCATTCCCCAAGTGTGTTGACCCATAAAGATCTTTCCTTAGTGTTGGGCAAGTCATTTGGTGTTAGACAAGTTAGTGAAAAGAGTTCAAAAGCAATAGCAACAGCATGACTTGATCTACATGATGGATGTGCTGCATGTGTCATGTGAAGTTATTGCTGGGAGTTGCTGCAGAGGAGGAAGAGCACAGCTGTGTTCAGTGTGTTCCCTATGCAGTGCTAAATGCATGACATGGAGGGTAAGAGCCTGTGCTGAGGCAGGAGCTGACCTTATCAAAGGAGAAAACAGTTTTAAAAACGTATGAATCTTTCTAATGCTTTTTGTGGGAGAGGATGGGGAACTTAGTTGTGCTTGGAACATGATAGTCCATTTAGTGTCATCATTCTTGGCCCAGTTTGTTGTTGTTTTATTTTGTTGAATAGTGATGCAAATCTCTCAGTCTCAGTGGTGATTTAACTTTGGCAAAGGAATTGTGTGGATGCAAGGCACACCCATTATTAATATTTAAATGTTTTTATTGCAGTGCCATTTCGGTAAGTGGGAGGTGAGGATACATCTGTCCTCTGCATATAGGAAACCAAGTACATGGGAATGTGTAGACAGATGGAGAAAAAGATAATTTAAGAAGAGAACTGGAATGACCTGGCAGACTGTTGATACAAATCACTCCTATGGAAATCCAGTTTTTTGACCATGATATCTTTCTTGAATGGAAAGAAAAGTAGACATTTTGTAAAATTTTAATTCTGTAAATTAAAATCCCTATATATTCTGACGTCAGATGTTCTCTTTTCTGTAAGCACTGTTGATACTTATCACAGGGACTAATCATTGCAGAAGATCAATAGCTTGCATTAATACACAAGTTCATGTACACACCATGTGGATGCCATTGCCTATTTCCTTTGTAACTTTAAAATGTCTCTTATGAGAGGTTGTGTGACACACTAGGGCTGTTCAGGTGACAGGGAGGTTGTTCAGCCTCTCTCCCCTGCGGCTCACTGGGGTGCATCCATCCGGACCTGGCAAACAACTCCCCAGCTCATCCCTCCCAGGAATGCCCCTGTGCCAGGGCCCAGGGCAGGTCCTGCCCCAGCCATTGCACCACAGGGCCAGCCTGCAGCTCCCTGTCCCCTGCACCAGGTGCTGCTGGCCCCAGCTATGCCCTGACAGGAGGAAAGTTCAAAAGGATGCAAACAGGAACCTCTCCCGCAGATTTCTTCTCTTTGGGAGCCAGTTCAGGCACAGCACTGTGGGACAGCCAGACACACACAGAAATGCTGCAGTAGTCACCTAGACTTCTCTTCATTTTGCTCAAGGTGTATTTGATGGTTCAATTGGTCCCTGTCCTTTCTTGTGCCTATTCCTGGCATGAAGATAAAGTATTTCTCCTTCTTGGATTACTTCAACCGGAACATGTTACCATTTGTTTTAATTTCTTCTGCCAAGTGGAATCTGCCTTACAGCTGCAGTGAGACAAATCAACTTTAACCTTTTACTCTGTCTTGCCTGGTTGATTGACCCCATCACTCCTGGGCCCAAGCTGGGCTGTTGCCTTTTCCTCTCTTGTGCCTTGAGCTGGAGATGAGACTTGGCAGGGTTCTGGATGAGAACTCTGTGTATCAGCACAGAGCCCGTTAATGCTCTGATGGTGAGAACCAGAGGGAGCAATGGCAGAAACTTTCCCTAAATGAATGCTGTTTTCATGGCTAGAAAAGTACAAGAGAACTGTAACTTCCATTTACAAGTGCATTTACAGAACAAAAGCTCCTGAAAAAGGAAAAAAAAAATATAATTTTCAAGAGTTTTGAAAGGAAAAAGGTGGCTTTGGAGAGAGATTTTTACTTTGGTGGAAAGAGCAGGCCATAGTACCATACTGAGCCACTTTAATATTTTTTTCCTCAGTTTTATGTTCGAACTGCATAATTACAAATCAAGAGCTCTGCCTTGGAATAAGAATTGGTAGTATGAAAGTTGCAAATCTAGACAAAAAAATTCAGAAAATCTTTACAGATAGGTCTGAACAAAAATCTGTGTGTGTCTTTAAAACAAACTAGGTAAATTTTAAAAATACTTGTTAAAATTAACTGCAGGATTTAAAGAGCTTGTCTACACACACTTCCAGGGTTCCTTTGGTGGAGGGGCTGGCTCCAGAAGAATATTTATTCCCACTGATCTTAATCTGCTGTTATCTAGTTTGTCTGTACAGTTTAAACTGGAATAATACATGGTGATGGCCGTTCATCAGGTTACATGAGTTAGTTTAAAATATTTTTTAAATTTCCTTATTTCTTGACTGCATCTGTAACTGGTGTGCCCTCTTTCCAATGTATTCTGGAGTTGTAAGAATTGGGTATATCGCTAAAAAAAAAAAAAAAGAAATTTTGGACACTTCAAATTTTAAAGAGTTACAGCAAGGATCTCAGAATGAAAATCTAGACTTGTGCTAGGACCTAGTTCAGAGGAATAGTACGTGACTGAGGCAGCATGGACCTTGTTGGAGCCTTCTGTATGAATGAGGGAGGGTGTATGGCTGAGCCACAGCTTTTTGTCTCAGTTACTTCCCAAACCAGTTGATTTTTTTTTTCCTGTTCATGAGCCTTGTACCACAGTTGCTAGAGTGATAAAATTCTATGCTAAAATTAGTATTGGAAGGAGAAGTTCTTTGGAAAAAGGGGCTTTGCTGTTTCATTCTGGAGTTGCATTTCTCTTCTATAACCCCATTACATAACAAACATAACAACCTTTTGGTTTTATTATTTACACATATATTAGTTATATAATAATTTTTATTAATCATGTAAGAAAAATCTATAGTTTTACAGATATGTGTATATGCTCTTGGGCAGACAGTGTATTGCTTCATCTTGCTTTGCCTTCTACATTCATTCCTGTTGGACTGAGTGGTACAAGAAAAAGTACAGATGGAGTTGTAAGATTATTTCCTTTAAACTTTTCCCAGGAGCTTTAGTTTAAAAGAGTTTTTGCAGAAGTGTGGCCTAAAGATGAAAAAAAAAAGTTTGCAGTAGGTAACTGTTCCTGTATTTTTTGAGTACTTTGCACTATGGAAGACAGTCACTACCACAGTACTAACAAACTAACAAAGAAATGGAATAAAATGTGTTCTCTTTTTCCTGTATTTTGTCTTACAACTTTCTATTGCCTCCCTTAGCTGTGTGAAGGCAGAAAAGTGCAATACAGTTTGTGCTGTACTGCAGACACAAGGCCCAGCAAAGCAGTGGGGCAGATGCAGCCAAGTTCACCATCAGAGCACACTGGCACCCTGCTTATGTGGTGCTTACAGGCATCAACATCCTCAGTGAAGGTGGCATGAACAGCTTTGGTGCCTTGATTGTTTCTCTGTTTTATATTAAAGCACTCCATTGTAACCACCTATTTATTTAGGTCTGTTCAGTACAAGTTAGAGGTTTTCCAGTGTACTCACAAAACACTGTGAGAACACTTAATGCCTTCATTCCTCTGTTATACTGGTGGTTTCCTAAATATGTACAGCTGAGGACCAATGGGCATGTAACTGCTTTTCATTTATCATAATTTTAGTTCTGTTTTAAATTTCAGATTTGTGTTTTATTTTCAAGGGATTTATTTTGAAAGCAGGTGTATTTGTATATTTATATTTATAATTTCTGAAGATGTCTGTGCAAGCCACTTTGAACAGGGCATGAGCTTCCATTTGTTGTTGGTAACCATGACTCATCTGTGCTATTTTTAATACTCTAAGCATGAATTTATTTTTTCTTAAACTATTCTGATTATTTTTCCTGTAGTTCGGGTTTGTTTTTTTTTTTATTGTTTGTGTCTTTTCTACCATAAATCAATCTGGAAACCTAGGTTATATGTCTGTAACACGGCAAGATACCTAGAAGTGAATATTTTAACAATCACCATTATGTTGTAACTGGAGCTGTTAATGCAGGGTGACATTCTTGCCCCTGATAAGTCAGAAGGCTTTGTGCAGCTGTTCTGGATGGCATTTGGGGAGACAAGATCTATCATACCTACAGTGACTTTAGGGTCCTTGAAAATGAGGAATGTCTGTGGTGTAGACTGTATGATTTTTTTTTGAAAAGAAAGGTATCCTTGAAAATCCTGGACATAATTATGCTTGCAAACACGTCCAGCATCCTGCTGATTTGGCTCAGCCAGTCCAGTGGAGAAGTAAAGGAAAGAATTAAATATAGATTTGGGTTCTTTTTTTTTAACCTGCCTAGGAACATTGTACAAGCCAATGTTAAGAAATTTTTTCCCTCATAAATAATCCTATTTTCACAGAAGTCGTAACTTCTGCTGTGACTGCCATTCTAAGTAATGCTTTGCAGAATCATGGTTTTCTTAGTAATTTTCTTCTCCCTCCATAACGTCATGCATGTATCCCTCAGAGATACTGGAGGTAATCCTCAGCATTGCGTGACAAGTCCAAAGAAATACTGATCTGCCTGGGAGACTGGTCTCTGATTCAGCTTTAAGCTTTGTAATGTTAATAAATATTGTATTTTTTGCTTTCTTTGTGATGGTATAGAACCTTGTAAGCCATTAGTCTATCAAATGTTTGCCTCTGCAAAGACAGTGGTGCCACGCCTGCCTGTCAGACAGCTTTTTGTGTTATCTTTTGATTGTTAATATTCAATAATCTTTATCTCTAGTCATAAAAATGCAGTGTTTAAAATATAGCTTCTAGCACAAGTATCCTGCACTTCTGCTTGAAAGATCTTGTCCTGCTGACAGGTTTTTAAGTCATGGACTGCTGCTGCAGCATCTGCCCCAGTTACTCCTTGTTTCAGATCTGCAGTCTGCACAACTCAGGATTTAGGGGTTTGTTTTTTTTTTTCATGAGACTGACAGAAGTTGATATTCCTTATAGTAATTCGTAGATAAGAAAAATATAGTCCCATTCTGGTATGGGGACTTTGCTGGATCATGTCTGTCTGCAGTTCATGGAGCATCTTTGCTGAAGATAAGTTTCATCCATACCTTCTTCATTGTTATTAGCAGAAAATATTGTCTTGTTTTCAAGGGGATCATTTAATCATGTTTACTGTTTATTTGTAGCTGTACCTTACATGGAAGAGCACAATTTTCATGATGTTGGATTTGGTGCAAGTGTAAAAGGATCTAGATGTGTAGAACAAACTCGTTGTTGACAAAATTCTATGAAATTGTAAATTAACCTCTCTTCACCCCAAGTGGTAGTTTCACTGCTACCAGACTACTGTAAAATCAAGTATTTCAAGTATTTCATATCTTGTCAGCATCTTGTGACCAGGCAGACTTGTATCTTACTTTGTTACAGTAATTTCAGATAGTAATTAATTTGATCCTTTTATTTCAGGCAGTAACTATTTCAGGCTTCCAAGCAGAGCTTTGAACTCTTAGCTATTGGAGAAAAAAAAAGCTCCTCCTTTTAAAGGACTGGGACACTTAGAGAGACTCTTAAGTGGCATCTGACCTCACTTTTAGTAAAGTAGTGTGGGTAATACAGCATTTCAGATAGGGCTCAGTGGTTACACCCTTCCACATTCCCTCTGGCTGGACTGGCCATGGCCTTGTTTGTAAGCTGCAGAACAACTATTTTGGCCTGACAAATTCTGTTTGTGCTGTTTCTTATATGCATCATTGCATATGTAAGACAAGACACTGGTTTGTCCTTAATACTGTGGTGACATACAAAAGAAGAGAGATAAACCAGGCTAGCTTTACCCAGTCCTTGTGCTGTTGACCTTCATGGAGCTTTGCTCTTGGTTTCAGGAGGGTGGTTCTGGCTCTACCACAGTGGCCAACTTGTCTCTCCATCTGTTGAAGTAACGTGGTTCCTTCCCATTTGAACGAGAGCAGTGTAAGTGAGAAGGCAAATCTCCCCTGTGGCTGAACACATGATTCAATTTCCTTTTGCATCGTGGGTGCTGTGGCTCTTCTGTGAGCCCCTTTGCTCTCCATGGTCACTGCTGTCACCTGGTCTCCTTTCCTCAGTTCTGGAACACAGCCTTGTGTGTCAGGAACACTCCTTGACCTGGTGCTTGGCTGACTCCTGCCAGGGGCAGCTAACCAAGGCTCATGGGGTTCATGGCCATGCTTTCCTAGTGTATGATTTCTGCTTTTTGGAAGTCAAATCCCTGTGCATAAAAGCACTGTTCATTCTATATTGCAATAATAATAAAAAAAAGCTATTAGAAGAACATCCATTTATAGTCCAGTAATATTTTCAAAGACTAAAAATATATCCTAACTTGGATGGAGAGCGAAATTTTGTTCTGGCAACCTCAGTGGTGGTAATCAAACCCTCTGCTTGAGACAGGCAGGTGGTGTGTCACTCAGCCTGCCTCACTTACTGTCATCCTTCTGTGGCTTGTGTTCCCTGTCTTGGCATACTTTAGACTTCTTAAGGTTATATCTCATGATAAATCAAGTCAGGTTATACTTTTTAGATCCTGTGATCCTTTCATCTTTAAATGAAAGAAAATAAGAACAATTGCACAATTGCTACTCCTTAGCTTTTTCTCTAAATAATTAAATATTGCAAATATTATGCTTAAATAAAAGATATGTAAAATCCATCATTTAGCTTTGATTTTACATGTGAATACTTTATTTATTTCTAGGGGATGTTTTGGCATGTTCAGAGCTTTGTATTGACTTTGCTTTTTTACATCCTTCTTCATCTTGTTTGACTCCAGTGACTACACTGAAACAACTGGCTGCACTTCCCTTCTTCCCTTGCTTTTTTTTGCTCTCTGTGGTTGTTCAGTGGCTTTTCCTTGAATGGAGTCCTCCTTGCCCTTGTTTTCCTTACTCCTTTGAGATTGTGATGGCTCACTGGTGGTCTTGCCTCCTATTCAGGATTTTTGGGCAGTCTGATTCATCCTAGTGACATCTGTTGCTGTAGTGAGGATGTTTCAGAGCTCCCTGTTGTACTGATCCACAAACTTCTGTCTGCATGTTCAATCACTTTATTTTTTTTCCCCTCTGTGTGTGTCACTGTTGAGAGCACTTACCAGCCTCTAAGGCTGAAACATGTGACTCTTCTCTCAAGCTCTTATTCTTAGACTACAGAGTGGTTCTGGAAGCTTGCCTTTCTTTCTGTGCATGCAGCATAAGCTTTCCTCCAGAGAGGTCTTTCCTCCAGAGACCTGTACTGACTGCCACAGGATCCATCTTTATAACTTTCCAGATGCTAAGCTTAACCAGTCATTTCAACATTCATTTTTACTGAAATCGTTATCTTAGTATGTTGCTGCCCTGCAATCCTCTTCTTGCACTAATTAATGTGCTAACTCCTTGTCTTTATCTCCAGTACCACTCACAGCTCTCTCTGTTGTATCATTTCTCATTCCTCAAATTTTCGTGTTCTTCAGACAGTACAATTTTCAAAACTTCCTTTGCTCATGGTTCTTGTGTTTGTTCTTTATCAGCTGCTGTTTATACATGGCAATGAATTCTCAGAAGTGACATTTTCATTTCCTTTGAAACCTTAAAATCCGTGGTGACACTTCTCTTACCTATTAGACAGTGTGGAGCTGCTAGTCACAGGAGGTTATCAGAGTTCCATCAGGGAGTTTAGGTGTCCCAGCTTCTTGAGTTCTGCCTTGCACTGCAGAGTAAAATCCCTGGCCATGGTGGTGCAGTTAGATGGGAAAGTGCATTTAGTGGTTATAGTAAATTTAATGAAGAAGCAGGTACCTGCCCTCATATCATCCTGAAACCCCACTGACCCCTTGTTCAATAACCTTTAGTACTATCTCAGGGCTGATAAATTTTGCATTATCATAATGGATGATTTAAATGGTACTGTATTTTCTTAATCAATGCAGCCATGGGTATGGGAGGGAAGTGGTTAACTGAATAAAATATGCCATTTTAATTGGCTGTTTATGTGTTGAAATTCACTTGCAGAGTGGTAGTTATTTCAGGAAATTTTGTATCTAATTAATTAGCACTATTATTCCTTTTTCTATCCTGAGTTCACAGCTCTCACACTAAGTTAATCAGAGCAGCATAGCCAGACAGAGAAATTATTGGTTTCCTCTTTTACTAGCATAGGTGGGTTGTTTGTTTCATTAAGAACAGAAAATTTGTGAACCTACAGAACTTCCACAGCTCTCTGTAAAGTTAAAGGCAGAAGTACATTTTGAAACAGACTGTGAATATATTTGTCTGCCTTAAATGAGGGCATGCAGAAATTGGATAAATGCTCAGCAAATTTGCATGCTTTCTGAAATCTAGAATAAGAATTTAAGATGGGAAAGATAACTTAATGATGAGGACCTCCTGCCCGCCCAGGTAGATTTCCCTCTCTAGCATGCTGTTTCCAGTTGCTTTCCATTGCTTTTCCAGATGGTTGCACAGCTGTATGTGCTGTGTAGAAACTCGGTATTGAGTACAGCAACCCTGTGTGTCAAAAGCAGTCACATGTCAGTCTTTAAGATTTTTCCTGTTTTTCTACTAAAGATCATTTTGCACATCTCAGAATGACAGTTCGGTCTCCTGGCTTCTCTTTACATGAATGAAAAAAATTGCTTTGCTGATAAGTCTTTATAAAATGGATTAAGACTGTAGGTATTCCCAGTGAAACAATATGTTCAAACCTGTTCAGCTCAGTAGAAATATTTACTTTAGGTTTGTATGGTAATCAAGAAGAATAAGTCAATGAAATTTTCAAATTATTGTACACTTGTGTTAAAAATAAAATGTGTTTTTGGGTCAAGTCTTTAGATTGAATTGGCTGGGATGCTTTCTCATGTTCTGGAAATCTGATTGTGGTTTCAAACCATGTGTGTGTTCTTTGTCTTCCTACAACACGGAAAACATCCTAGTAGTTATTTTTACATTTCTTTGTTGTGGAGGAGAATCTTTCATTGTTCTTGAAACTGAAGGGAGAACAAGGGGTGAGTGTGCTGGTGGAGATGAATGAGGAGCAGTATCATATACATCCACGGGGTAAACATCAGCTGGTGAGTTTTTTTTTTTAATGCTCAGTGATTCTTGTTCCTATTATTTTGACATCACATGGAAATCTTTAATGTAAGTGTATCAAAGAATTTGAAGTTCAGAGGAAGGAGGTCATGGCCCTGTGGACCGTGCTGTTCAGAGGCTGTGTGTGTCACATGGAAGCATTGCTGCTCTCCCTCCAGCTCTTCTGCTCTGCAGCAGTTGGGTGTTGGTACTCATGCAAGCAGAGGGCTTGAGAGGCTGGCTGGAGAGTTTGCAAAGGGAATGCTGTTCTGGGTCTTCTGTTCTTCTCTCAGGACCTTTACATGGATTACTTGGAACATATCCCACTGCTTTTCTCCAAGGGAGAGAATAAAAAGCAGAGCTGAAGGACTTGATCAAAGGACAGACATACACAAAATTAGCATGGATCTCCATTGGCTTCTGGAGATTTGTTGAAAATGCCTGCAGTTTTCTTAGTGCAGTGATGCAGTACACACAGTAAAGCTGCTGTGACCTGAGTTTGCACTGGATTGATGAAATAGGCTTTAGTCTCACAAGCCTTTGTTGTTTAGTTAGACATGTCTTTCCACTGTGGGATTTCTGTTAAAACTTGGTTCACCATTTCAATATATGTAGCCTGTTATGTGGTGTATAGGAACCCATTTTTAATTTGTCAGAACTTCATTGATCACTTATGAAAACCCCCAAAGAACCGGAAAGCAACCACCAAATGTTATGATCTGGTAAGTGAGAGCTGTCTGTGCCCAAATTAAGGTGTGAACAAGACCAAATGCTGAAGCAAATAATACTGATTTTGTTGAACAGTAAATGTGAGGTAGAGAGATAGAAATAGAAAATAGGGGGGTGGGGAGAGAGAGAGTGAGAGCAAGAGAGATTAGGCAGAAGATAGTTACCACCCATGGATCCAGTGCCATCCGCTGCTCCTTCTTCACCCTGGGCTTCCTGATGGTGGGGGTCCCAAGGTCATTCAAAACTTGTCATTATTTATACATTTTAGAAAACAAAGGATAGATGCTCATTGGCTACACACTTCTCTTATTCTATTGGCTAATGTTAATTAGTCTCTTGCTCAGTCTTTCGCTTCTTGAGAGTTGGTGGTTGTGATTTCCCACTGCTGGAACTACCTTTTACTCAGTCTGAGCTGACTTCAGCACTGCTGCTGAGCTGGCTTTCCTTGTGGCCCATAAATTCTGCCATTATCAGTGATACATTCTTCTCCCCAGCTTTGTTTACCTGCCCCTAGGCCTGAGATAACACTTGGAGAATAATACCACCTTTCTTATCTCGAGTTCCTGTCACTATGGTTTAACATACAGTCCAAGTTTCAGGTATCCACAGAGGAATATTGGGGGGGCTTCAGTGGTGTTTGGTGGTCACAGCTGCCATCTGTCCTATCACTTGGGGTGATCTTCATTTGACTGATGATAGGTGTATGAGCAGTTAGTTCTTCACACGGTTTGCCACAGTGGGAATATATTTCTGGATACATTACCTAGGATGTGCTAGCCCCACCTCCTTCCACCAGGTATGGAGTTGTTACTCCATTCTGTGCTTATCTCATGGCAAAACCTTTGTGTGGCCTAAGCAGTTCTGGAGGCAGGCAACTGTGATGTTAAAGTCCTTACATCAAGCACACAAACTTTTTTTAAAAAATTAGTTTAAATTCTGGTTGGAGACGTAATTTAACATGGGGTGATACAGCCACAAGTCAAGGGGTGCTACAATAAATTTTGCAGTACAAGGTATTGTCTACTGAGTTTTTTGTTGGACCACATACAGGCTGCATGTGACTTGATAGGTGGATGTAACATTTTCACATGGGCCTCCTCTCATTTAGAAGGAAGAAGTCAAATAATACTAAAAATAGGATCGAATTGGAAACTGATTATTTTTGTTATAGTTTTCCAGTACTGCTAGTTGCCATCTAGCAGTTCTACTTCGTTGGGCTCTTTGTAATAGTTAAACATGTGTCCTGCTATAGGGCTTAAGGGAGAGGTCTGCACAAAAGAAAATACAGTAAAAGGTCACTGAGGTTCAGGAGTTTTGTTCACAGGATATTGTGCTAATGCAGTACTTGCCCAGGAGTGATTCCGGGCACAAAAGAACTAGACATGGGGCTCTGCAGTGCTCCAGAGGACAAGAATGTTTTCTTATGTGGCTTCAGTTAATCTGAATTGATTGATGATGTTTTTTAAATGCCCAAATAAGAAAGTTGGATGCCCTATTGAGTTCTTTTTTTCCTTCATAAGTGGAACAGGCTTATAGGTAACCACTATTGATTCATTATCTCCTCGTATATCTCCTGTGATCTGCTTGTATTGCTTGTTGATTTCTTGTCTAGTTCTTCAGCTGTCAACTTTGAGCAGCTGGGTCCCTTGTTTCATTTATGATTCTAAATATCTTGGAACACTCATAGCTGGGACTGGAAGACACCAGAGGAAATGCTTTTTGAACTTAATTTCATGTCTCTATTCTGATTAGTTTTGAAGTAGCTACTTAACCACACCAAAGAGCTGACTGAGATTGTATGAATTTTGAAGTCATCCCTCAGGGTTCCTCTTGGTTTTGATGTCTGATAGCAATATTTCTTCCATACAGTTGTGGAAATTCTTAATTTACATTCCCACAAATCATACCAGAAGTATAGCTCTTGTTCTAGTAGTTTAAGTTTTACATATTCTGCATGAGATGGTAAAACCAGGCAGGCCTGGAGTTGTAATGCAGTATTTCAGGTGCTGGACAGCTGAATTCTTCATCTTGCTTCAAGCAGAGATGCAAAGCAATGGCAGAAAATGGTCCAAGTGAAAATTTGAGTGCAGTTTCCTATGGAGCCAGATGGGTGTGCAATTAGCAAATCGTTGAATATTTTCAGGACCAAAAGCATTTATTTGCTGCCTACTGTGGTTTCATGATCATCTGCATTTGTAGGGTTGAGGTGTATTACAGGATGTCACAAGCTTAAATGGTGAGCCAATTATTCTTATAGTTTAGATTTTTTGTGTGAATTTGTCTGCATCTGGTCTCGATTTTGATTTTGGAGGTGGTCATAGCTCTGTCAGAATCTGCAAAAGTTCAGTGATGGCTCATTCATCATGCAGCAAGGATGGAACTCTGACCTCCAAAAATATTGAAAAGTCTTATTTTGTTTTTAACAGACTATAAAACATTATTCTGTGTTGTGCCTTCAGACTTTTTGTTTCAGCAAGTATCTCTTGATATCAGTTATGTCAGTCTGGAGTATGAATATTGATGTTAATCAAACCCAACTGACATTCATGCTGTTATGCATGATCTGAGACACTTGGGAAGCAACTACTTTGGAAACTGGGAAGGGTTTAGCCACAGCAGTTGTTCATAAGCTGAAAAATCTGTCTGTGACCTGGAGTGTGAATTCATGGCCCCAGGTACAACTGGTTTACTACAGTTACTCAAAATAGGTTGTTAAAGGATGTCCCAAGTCTGTCAGCTGGACTCTGAGGTCTTCCATGTGTCCAGGAAGCCAGTGTACCCAAGCCATGTGGGCAGCTGGTATTCCCGGGGTTCCAGAGAAGTCTCCTCCTCCTGGCTGACTCTTTGAGTTCTTTCTGAGGATCAGTATATTACATAGAATCAGGGAACTGTGCTTATTTGATTGATTATAGCAGTCTGTCTTTTGTGAAAGAAAAAAGCCAACTGGTTTAAACTGGTGTGTGTGCTGTTGGAGGGGTGGTACAGCTAATGGTGTGATTTTATTGTTGAGTCTGTATATGAGAACCTGATAAGCCCATCTAATTGTTTAATGGCTTGTTGTGGGCATGAGAGTCTAAATGCTGGATTCGATTTTACAGCAAGGTAGCAACATACCTTTCAGAGAGAGCATTGTATTTTGAAAAGCCTTTTACAAGAGCAAAGAGGACAGTTTATGTGTGACTAAGGACTTCTTTTATTTTACAAGTATTTTGAACTTGCAAGTATACTACTAATGTATCAAAGCAATTAATTTCAGATATGGATAGACATATTAATCAGATTATCCTGATACTTAATTGCAAAGAATTGCAGAGTTTCAAATATAAGTATCATTCCAGATCACAATATTTAAACTTCAGTAATATTTTAAGTCTTCTCTCTATGAATTAATCTGCACTTTTGTTTCATTCCTTTGCTTGGAAGGCTGGGAAGCTGCTGAAGTGGGTCACTGGAGTTGGGTGCACAAATATGCATCAAGTGAAACACAGATGAAAAGACAATATCTTTGGATTATGTTTGCAGCTGTTGCATTCAAGATAACTTCATTGGGAAGCCCACTTATGTGATAACTGAATGTAGTGCAAAAAAAATGCTGAATTCACCAGTTTATTTTCAGTCCTTGTAGTTTTTATTATGTGTTTTCCACCAACTTTTATAAGACTTGCCAGACTTTGATGTATTTATGTCTGTTGTCAAATTTAGTTCACATTCAGCCTACAAATTATATTGCTCATTTCTTTGAAGATCATTTTTTGGAAAACATTTGCATTTTTATAGCTGAATGGATACTCACAGAAATGATCTGGCAAGTAAAATTTCCAGTAGTGTTTTGTAAAAGAGAAATAAAAAAATATTCTGTTTGAAAAAATATGTCAGAGGTTCTAAACATTATTTTTTATTTAATGAAGGCTGAACCTTAATGACATAGAAGATAATGGGACTTTACTTAGTGAACGTTAGCTGTTAACTTCACAGTGAGTGTGAATTTGGTCTTATTTGACTGAAATTCCAAGAAAACTGTATAATTTCTAGTTCATCCTCAGCTCTTAGTGTGTATAGTTCGCAGTTTAGTATAAATAAAACCTGAAAGGGAATTAGATTTCAGAATAAGTGACAAAACTTTTTATTCTGCTTTGTCTTTGTAATCAGACCAGCTGTATATGTGGCCTTTCATCACAATGTGTAAGAGATTTGATTGGTTTTCAGAGGAAATTAAACTGGAGAGAGACTTAAATTCCTCACATACTAACTGAAGCAACCATGAAAATTAGGAGAAGACCTGAACTGATGTTTGTATTTCATTGCTATTTAAATTAACAGTGCAAAGCTTAGGATAGATGTAAATTTGAAATTCTTCCATCACTGTGTGTGTATCTGATGTGACATGACATATAAAGTGAAGCTTTCTGGGAGTTGATTTGGTTAGGAGAATGTAGAAGAGGAGCCACTCTTTTGCCAAATCAGTGCAGACCTCATCAGAGGGCAGTGGTTGAGTGGGATATGTTTTCTGGAAAAACACAGGATAGATGATGCCAATTGGGAAATTTCTTTTTGTGAGGGTGGCAGTTGACTGTGAGAAACACTGAGTAATGTTCTCACTCACCAATGTCCCCCTCTGAGGACAGCTGGCAGTGAATGTCTTGGAAACAATACGGGAGGATCCAGCAGGACTTTTCCCATCCTGGCGTGGTGTGTGGTTAAAAATATTCCTAACAGTGATGGAAATACCAGAACATAATGCAAGCTTTTCTTCAAGGGTTTAAACATAAATAAAAAATGTTTGGATGTGAGAATTTTCCCCTGGGTCTTTCTGGTTGCTGATGGAAACTTTGCTTGCCTCTTCCATTCAATCCTAAAACCAAAAAAAAATCTTGATGTTGACTCCAAGACAAGTTCCTACAAACTGCTAACATTATTTCCTAAACTGTCCTGATAGATGAATACCAACAGGGGCATAAACAAAATATTATGAGTTCTGATTTCATAAATCCAAGAGGAAGCTCATCAAATTAAAAAAAAAAAAATTACAGAGGGGGTAAAATATAAAATATTGCTTTTAAGCTTGACAGATGTCTCCTACTCAACAGCTGATTTAAAAATAGCACCATTATACATTAAAATGCATGAAGTATTCTTTTAAAATATAAAATATAAAGCACTATCTGTAGCAAAATATTCTGTTAGAGGAAACAAATACCTAAGAAGAAGCTGGATTCCCATGTGAGGTTACGATGAGAAAAACTGTCATAATTACCCAGGACTTTTGAAGGTAAAGATAACAAGAACTCAAAGACCCTAACTTTCATGACAAATACTAAGTGTACATTGCAATTCTAGTTCTGTCACTTTATGTGGTTAAGTATTTCAGAGGTTTCGGTTTGGTCCTGCAACTATCATCCTTGTAGACTCCTTTATCTTAAGGGTACTGGGGTTGAATATAAAAACCACCTAACCCCTAAGTATTTTTCCAGAATTTTCTTTTTTAATTATTTTTTATGGGACCTTACCATCGTTTGATATTTTTGCAGTAGAAGGATACATGCATTTTTTATTATGGGAAGGGCATTGCTAAAGTATGTAAGATTTTACATGCTGTGTGTCTTCATGGAAGTTTGACTCAACAGCAGACGGTTCATAGCATTGGTCAGCACTTGTACACTTTCACAATGGAGTTTTATTTTATTTACTCCTAAATTGGTATAGGTAAGGCTATTATTAAGAATACTCACTAATTATGTGAAAGGTTATTAAGGTTATTCAACCCTTCCCTTTGGAAAAAACTGTAGTTTGAACTTTCAAAATAGCCTTGTTTGAACTGAGATTTTACCTTCCTGCAGGCTGTTTCAAATGGTGATGGGTTTGTTGAACGTCCCCCAGTTCCTAATTAATGAGCAAGAATAATTGGTATAGGCATGAAAGGCCTGTGAGATGTTAAGATCAAGTTTGGGTGAGCAGGAGTATCCAAGATGTAAAGTGTTTTAGCACAGACTGGAGAATTGGATTTGTTCCCTATTTCTTACATATTTTGTGATTCTGGGTAATGCCCTAAAACAAATTCTGTCCCAAGAGACCATACAGTAATTATATTCTATTTTCTGAACGGGATGTTGGAGATACCAGGGTCTGGCTTACAGATGGAATGCTAGCAATACCAGAGAAAAACCTATCATGAAATGAATTTTGTGTTCAGAGCTTGAAAAATGATGAATGAATTGGTTCTCCATTTTCAACAACAACATGAAATACATTATTGAAGAACTGTTTCTTAAATGAGTAGCATTTCTTCTATGCTATAGACATTAGTTTTCAAAAAAGTACTAAACAATACAATACATATTATAAATAGCAACAGTATGTATAGAGAAACTAGTGCATTTGTATATGAATATAAATATAAGTGAATTATATGAGTATGACATGAGTTTTCTTATCTAAATATAGGAAAACGACCTATCATGATTTTTGCAAATACCTGGGAAAATGTAGAAAAACCTGTTGACTATCTGGCCATTCATGTATGCAAACCAATATCAGCAGAGAAGCAAACATAATTTAGCCATGCCAAAAGCTGCCTAAGAAAAGGAGATTTATTTTTCTGAGTCTATCACTAGGTGTAGGAACTCCAGACTTTGATATTGTCACCATTAGAATGAAGAAAGCAGCACAGAAATTGGCAGCTCATTTGGAGAATAAGGATCTTGTATTCCTGCACTGATTTTGGATTTCCTTACATCAGTGTGGAGAGAGGCACATTACTCATTCAAACATGTGGTGTGGTTGCTCAGAGAAGATTTCAAGTTTGTCTTGAGGTAGAGAGGAGCACTCGGTGACTTCTGTATGTGAGCCCCAGCAACCCCATGCAGAGCTACAGGCTGGGGACAGAGTGGCTGGAAAGCTGCCTGGTGGAAAAGGACCTGGGAGTGCTGGACCCCAGCTGGCTGAAGATGAGCCAGTGTGCCCAGGTGGCCAGGAAGGCCAGTGGCATCCTGGCCTGTATCAGCAGCAGTGTTGCCCAGCAGGAGCAGGGCAGGGATTGTCCCCCTGTGCTCAGCACTGCTGAGGCCACACCCGGAGTGCTGGGTCCAGTTCTGGGCCCCTCACTGTGAGAAAGACACTGAGGGGCTGGGGTGAGTGCAGGGAAGGGCAGCAGAGCTGGGGAAGGGTCTGGAGCACAAGTCCTGTGAGGGGAGCTGGGAGAGCTGGGGGTGTTTAGCCTGGAGGAAAGGAGGCTCAGGGGAGACCTCATTGCTGCCTACAGCTGCCTGAGAGGAGGCTGTAACCAGGTGGGGTTAATCAACAAGTGACAGCACAAGAGGAAATGGCCTCAAGTTGTACCAGGGGAGGTTGAGGTTGGACATTAGGAGGAATTTCTTCACAGAAAGGTTGTCAAATATTGGACCAGGCTGCCCAGGAAAGTAAATGAATCATCATCCCTGGAGGAATTTAAGACTTGCAGATGTGGCACTTAGGGACATGGTTTGGCGGTGGACTTGGCAGTTGTTTGTTAACTGTTGTTTAAGGTCTTCTCCAACCCAAGCAAGTCTGTGATTCTCCCCAGGAGATAATGAAAAGGCATCAATGCCATGTGTTGCCTTTGGTGTGCTCCTGTTAGTGAACTTGGCTTCCAGGGAGACTGTCCTGATTTCCAGACACTGTGAGCCATGTAGTTTTTAGTGATTCGCAGAAGGGAGCATTGGTGTTAAAAAGATCTGGCTCCTGAGTTTGGGCTTGGAATTCAGGAATGACAAAAATGCACAGAAGGAGACCTTAGTTGGAGCAACTGTTTTTAAAGTCCAAGTATTCTAATCTGAAACCTCTTTAGATCCCTCTGTGTTATAGTGTAGGTTCATCAAGTGGGCTGTCAGGTTATTCACAGACATTTTATTGAGCTACTTTCCAGACACATAAAGTGTAAAAAATTTTGAATTTGTCTGATAGATCAGATTGATGGCCACAGGTAAAAGTGGACAAGCTTAAATTGATTAATTAACCACAGAGGGTTTATTGTGATAATCTGTAGTTCAGATTATCTAGCAATATGTGATTTCTTTCTGCAACTCCTGTTTCACCTGCATGCTTAAATTACCTTGGCTTTATGAGTGTCGGGCTCCTGGGTTCAGGGTTACTCTTTCCTTGCTGCTCACTGCTGGTAGAGGAAAAAACCTGACTTCCTTGTTTTGAAAGCTCAACATTTGTACTCAAATGTCTACTAGTGCACCCAAAAGTTCACAAAAGCCTCTCAAACACAAATCTTTAATTTATTTCTCATTGTGAGTTAAAGCCAGAGAGCTCACAGTTTTGATTACTCTGCCAGCACATGGGCTGTTTGATCCTGTTTTTTTAAAGAGGGGGTGTTGCTACTCTGTGTCAGCCAGGAGAAGCCCTGGTCACTCCTTGGCGCTCCTTTCCCTGAGAAGAAAAGAAGCTCGGAAGTTTTGGAGGGCAGAATGAGAGAGTGTGGTGAAGATAAAAAGGAGCAGAGTGCAGAGCTGGTGGGCATCATGTGCTGCATGGGTCAGTAACGCAGCCCGGAGTGGGCTGGCAGGGCTGCCTGCGGGACAGGGCAGAGCTCTCTGGGGGAAAGCTTCTCTCAAGGGACTTGCTGTGGCTTTCCTTCCTTAGCTGCTGTTTATGTGGTCATTTACCTGTTCTCTGCTTCGTCTGGGGAGTTTCATTTGGTGTGAGCACACTGAACACTGTGGCACTGTAATTTTTTCTCTTAGTGTTAATTTGCTTTTCTGGGAGCATTTGGGGTTTTGATTTAAAATCACAGTTGTGGTGTTTTGATGACCTTTCCCCCCGCCCCTTTAATACTGGTGTTTTTCACAACATGACAGGTGTCAGCTTTCCTCCTCCTTATGCATTTGGGTCTGTCAGTTACAGAACTTTCCTGAGCTTTTGTGTAACATATATGTATATGTAAAGGAACAAGGGTTGTAAGCATCAATTCTTTTATGTATGTTAGCATTTAAATTGAAAATAGAGTTGAAACGACTTTGTATTCTAACAAGATACAAGGAAGTAGATTTTTCAACCTTTTTGGTTTTTTTAACTGTCATCAAAGTAACATTTCCCAAAATGTAAACTTCTGTGTACTTGGTCAAAACTACAGTTACCGTAGTAAAACAGACATGTTGTACGCACTGTGAAATTCTGCGGTAGAGAAACTTTGTGTTCTTTTAAAAACAAATGCACATAATGAAACAGTTAAAAGTGAAAGTGTTTCTGGAATTATTTTATTTCTGAGATTTTCGGTTCTCTACATTTACTGAGTCAGAACTTCCACCATATTATGATAAATAACTTACGTCAGAAATGTTGTCATGCTAGATGAAGGCTATGGAGAAACGTATGTATAGTAAGAGATTTTATTAATCTGCCAGGTTTTTTTCCAGTAGTTCAGCTTTTCTCTCAAGTTTCTCTTTCTTCTCTTCATATGCATCTCCAAGTAGAATAAGAGATTGTAGAGCTGTGACGTGGGGGGGAAAAAGTATATGCCAGAAACTTGGAATATCTTGAGTGGTGTGGAAAAAGCATTTAGGAAACAGCAACTCTTCTGTACAGAGCTGAACGTACAAGTGCACTGCACATACTGCCTGAAGATTTCATTGCCACACTGAGCTGTGGCTGTAAAAGTTATAGGTGTGTTAAAAGGATTGGAAAAAATGTATCCGTGACTACTAAATGCAGAGATCTGAATGAGCATGTGGAAAGTCTGTGAGTCACTAAGAGGACTATGCAAAGGCTTCACAGGCTTTTACTTGTGTTGATTTTGTTTCTGTTCCCCAATACCCATTTCTCACTACTGTTAGGAACCCCATACGGTGCTCAGTTTGGCCCAGGATGGATTCTTGTCTAATGTTTTGCTGTTTTGAAAGATCTCAGTATCACACCAGAGACTTGAAAGTCCTTGAAAAACCTTGAATTTATTTTACTTTCTTTGCTGTTACATTTGACCAACCTGAAACCGGTATCTTTTAGTGTAAAATACAGGACCTGGTTCAGTCTTTTCGTGATGGCAGTGGGTACACAGGATCTTGTTTTGCTACCTGAGCTCATTGCTCATTCTCAGCCGCACTGCAAACAGCCTGAGTCAATGAAACAGCTGCAGTTGTGTTGTACAGGGCTGAAGGGCTCTTGCTATTTTAGGCTTGCACAGGTGGTCCCAGCCCTAATGCACTGTGACTCCTGCTCTGGGGAGCCCTGGGACAGTGACCAGGCTCTGTAGCAGTTGTCCTGGCTGTGGCCCTGCTCAGGTAGCAGCAGATAACTCCTGTGCTGGCGTGGTGGTCAGATTTTCTCCAGTGTGGCTGGGCAGAATACATGCATGTGCTCCCTGCCCATAAGTGGGATTCTTTCTTACTCTGAGTCTATTGCTTTTATTGTTTGTCCACAGCATTTTGTGGGCAGTCATTGATGCTGACTGCCACACCAGGGACCAAACTGCTGCAGTGGCTGAGTCCCATATCTGGATTATTGCACATCCCTATTTATTTTGTAGAGGGTTAAGAGTCCTTTCCCTGACTGAAGCTGTAACTAGTCCTTGTGGGTTTGAACAAGGGTGCTGTTCCAGTTAAAAAGCATAATGATTGAAAAAATCAGCTTTCATATTGCGACAAATTTTCTATTGCCTAATACATTAGTAATAATTTGATTATATAGACTATGAGTAGCATTTATAGTTCTTAAAAGTTTGCCATGACCTTTTCAGTACATTTGGAGTGCCAGTTATCTTCTTCTAGACTGTTAGATTTTTATTAGTGGGCTACTGTAGTGCCTGAGGGGCTGTTGCACTGGAAGAGCTCTCCTGGTGCCTCAGGATACTTTTTCATATCATGCTGTGATGTACTGAAAAAAACATTTCTGTGCAAAAACATTTCTGTGCCATTATTTTAATTAGACTTTTTGGAGCTTTTGCAGGCTATTCTGTTTCTAAAGTTTATTAGAAAATTAATTTTATAAAGGTCTTCATAAAAAATCTTCTGCATCATTTATAGAGCTGTTAACACATTTGTTTTTCCTTTTTACCTCTAGATGAGCGTGACAAAGTACAAAAGAAGACCTTCACAAAATGGATAAATCAGCATCTCATGAAGGTCAGTTGTTATTTCTATCATGTCTGAATGACTTATTTCTACAGAAGTGATTGTGTCTTTTGCTCCATGTTTGATTTCAGAATGCAGCTGTGTTACATATAAAGAAGCTCTTAAATTGTGAGGCTTATGCATGTGCTTTGTTTTTGAGGAATCATGGGGGAGTTGAAATGCTGCCCAAGGTGATCTAATTGAGTACTTGAATTTAAAATTATAATGAGTCAAAGTTGATTTCTTTCTATAAGGCTTGGCTCATTTCTGGAATTAGTGTGTCATGGCTGTAGTACCATAGCTAAGGCAAATGAAGAAAAAAAAAATTTAAGTACCACACTGAGGAGAGGGGAATGACCTTGAGAGAGAGAGATCTCTAGATCATCCTGTGGCATCAATATACTGCTAGCAGATTAGAAATAGAGGCTTTCCAGGGGCAAAAGTCACTTTTCAGTATCTTTCTTTTGAATGGCAGTGAACTTTTCTTCAGGGACAGACATATTATTTTAACAAAATGTACAGATTTTAGTTGACAGAGAACTAAAAGCTGTGAGTTCACCTTTGCTGCATGGCCCTTCAGTTCTAAATTTAATCTGCTGTTTCAGTGCCAGCTGTCTAGCCTGGACATTTCTCTGGAGAAACAGATTGTATAATTACTTGACATAACTTCCTTTGATATCCCCCCACTCCGAGGTTGAATTCATGTAAGAGTCACATTAAATAAAAATGTATCTGCAAACTGCCAGAGTGTAGATTTAATTAATGAGTGCACTGTTCAAATACTGCTGGAAAGATCTCTTTGTATTCATGTTTAGAGAAAAATAGAGTCTTTTAGGGAGCAACTTTATTATTTCTCTTTTTCTTGTGGCTGCTCTTGCGGTATTTGAGAAACATTGGACACTGAAACAGAATTTCTACAGGGATGTGGATGTTTAAAACTACCTTTTTTGTTTCACATCTTTTAAAATTTTGAAATGTATGTAGCTCTTGGAAATGGTGTGATGTGGGAAACTAGCCAGGCTTGGAACTGAAGCTGGACTCAGTTGTGTCTTTTGCAAGAGAACTCTTTAGCAGAGGGATCTTTTGGTCCTTCTCACCATGACTGAGCCATCAGGAGTGCTCCTGCCATCAGCCTCTGTGCACCCTACAACCCTTCTGTGGGCAGGCTGAGTCT
This sequence comes from Cisticola juncidis, assembly GCA_013400215.1. Lineage (NCBI taxonomy): Eukaryota > Metazoa > Chordata > Aves > Passeriformes > Cisticolidae > Cisticola > Cisticola juncidis. Next base: position 1,664,459 of record VXBR01010763.1, read on the forward strand.
GGACTTACAGAAGTGCTCTTACCAATAGATTTTCCTTTGGGAATTTGTTAGACCCAGGAGAAACATGCTTTATCTAGAAACAGCTGCTCCAGGGACCCCTTTTATGCAGAAACCTTCTCCTTGTATTCCTGAAACATCCAAGTGGCCCCATGCCCCTGCAGAAGTCTTTTACTTGCTAATGACAAAAGACAGTTCTGCAACCTTCCTATTTTGAATTTACCTCATGTTTATAATATAGGAACTGTATCCATTGCAGAATATTTCAGAGAAATTAGATTTAAAGAAAAAAAAAAAACAAAAAAAAAATCCAGGAAGGTTGCCAATACTCTGGCAGTAAAATGCAATATTCAAATTAACCATCATGCATTTCTTCATCTAATTAAGGGTTATTGTTATGTTTATAGGGGCTACTCATGTTTTTCTGTATTAAAGAAGCATGTTAAAGATGCAGCTTCAGTTTTCTGTGGGATGCAGAAAAGCCCATCTGAAGCTTTTTTGGAGAGCAATCTTTTAATGTGAGTTAAAAATAGTGCCTTATTTTACAGAAAACCAGCATACTAAAAATGATATTTCTATACAACTTCATTTTACACATTTCTAAAATATGCACAGTCATCATTGCTGTGCTGTGAACCTCTTGGGAGTAGCTTAAAAAAGATTTAGATTCTAAACCCATAAGGAAATGAGGGTAAAGAGTTCACTCTAAATCCTTTTGCATTGCTTGCCAAGGTCAGTGGCCTTAAGCCTTCATTTTCAAATAGTTCTGGGTTGGGTGATTGCAGAGGAATAGATACAGATAGATGAGACAGATGGGGTGTGTTGGCTGTGTGTATTGCTGGCCTTGATTTTCATCTCAGATTGCTCACTTCAGAATTCAGTTTAAGGGTTGCTAGCTCACACAAATATAGTTTGACTATAGCTCTTCCATTAATTTGGAATTTATATAGCAACTCAACTTTATATTTGGGAAATAGTTTGAAAGCAGATGGTGATACACTTGTCAGATTTCTGTTCTTAGATGTCGTTTCTAGAACAGTGTGGAAATTAAAATCAATCTTTCAAATATTCTCTTATCTTTAGATGTAAGAGCATGATTTGAAAACACTGTATTGGGAGGGAATGTAGAAAAAGTAGCACAGTAAATGAGTGCATTTCTAGCAGTCAGTAGACCTCTCCTAGTCAGTGCACTAACTTGAACTTGAGCCCTCAGTGTCAGCTATTAAAAATAAATTTGTATTATTTAATACTAATCATATGCAACTTATATTTGCACATTCACTGCCAATACCTTGTTTCAGACAAACCAAGATGGGAATTGTCTCATTTCAGGTGTTGCAATAGGTTTATTTGAGCTGGTTACCCAGACTTCTCTGGTAGATAGCTAAGGAACAGGCTCTTTTTAATGTCCCTCTGCTAAGACATGTAGCTAAGAGGAAGGTGAATTGTATCCTAGTAATACTTTTGCTCCACTGACTGTAAAAGGAAGTCAGTGTGCTTGTCTGTCATGTGTAGGGTTCAACAAGAAGCAGAAAAGATGATAATGAAAATTATGAAAGATCTTGGTAAAGACCAGACCAGACCATGACCCCACCATGGGCATGGGAGTGCATCACATTTTAATGTCATCTTTTTTCCCTCCTATTTGTGTTCTGTGCTTTCTTTCTCCTGTTTCTGTCCCCTGGCTATTTTTTTGCTTTTTTTTTTTCTCTTTCTCTTTCTCATCTCTTTTTACATTTTCCTTTCTTATTTAGTGCTTTCTTTGCTCATTCTAATTAAACTCCTATTCTCCTGCAGTCCTTGAGTAAGTCCCAAATTTTCATGCTTTTATACCAGTATATCTGACAGGTTTTATTCTAAGTCAGAAGCAATGTCACTTTTAGGAATTCCTATCTTTTGTTGGGGAATGGTATGGAAGCCTACTGTCACTCTTCTAATCAAGTTCTATATTAATGGGATTTACTGAGTAACCACAAAGAAAGATGACTGATAAATATTTACCCTTCTGCTGTCCATTGCCCATGTCTAGTTGCATTAGATTCAAAGCGTGTAAGTGCATAATATTTAAAATTCAGTGTTAGTCTCTTGTCAGTTTAGTTGAGAAGTAAAGCATGTTGTGTGCTTTGCAAAAATAGAAACATAGTCATTGCAGAAATATTTCCTGCTCATGTTCTTGAGATACCTAGCTTTAGACAGGTACATAATGTGTTATTTCCAAAATTAAGCTGTTTAGATTATCTTTGAATTCCACAGTTTAAGGTCAAGTGGACTGTCACTACATTTTTTTAATGCTGACATTTTTCTTTTGAATTGATAACAGATTTTCTGAGGACTGATTGGAGCTTTAGACTTGCTAAGGCTACTGTTTGCTGTCTGATGGTGTGGCTCCAGTTTAAATGTTATCTTTTATGTCTTGTTGACATACATAGTGGAGAGGTGAGATATTGGACTTTGGACTTGCTGCTGCTATGGTATGAGCTTCCAGAAGAACTCACATGCCAGTGTGGTGTGGTGGTGGTAGGGTAGAGATCTCCTCTCTTCTATAAACCAGCCTCTGCTTCCAGCAAGTGTTTCACTCTGCTGCTGTAAAAACAGGGTTTTAAATCTTGCTAGAGCAGTAAGTAACCCTTGATGTGACAAGAACAGGTAAATTTGTGGCTGCAAGTTTTATTCTAGTGTAATATTCTTGTGGTCCTAAAGCACCCAAGGAGAAACCTAGCTTCCATGAAAGCCCAGAAATTCTCCCTGACATCCTTTGAATTCAAAACCCCAAAAATCAAGGCAATAGTGAGGCAAGTGTAAAATACAGATGGAAGATGAGATATATCAGAAAATAAAAGAAGCTGTTGATAAAAATGGAATAAATAAAATTGTTGATGATTTTCTTTTTTAAATAAAGAAAAATACTTTTGTAGTGCCAGGTCTTAGTCCTGAGAGATTAAATGGGCTATTTTGAAATACTTTGTTTATTTTTTTAGAAATTATTATGTACAGAAAACATAATACAAAAGGCAAGGCAAGCAGGGACTGGCTAGTGATATGGTGAACACTCAGGTATCTTCCCTTCAAGGGAAAATGTTTGTTCCTTTTCGTGGAAGAAAAGGTTGTAGAGAGCCTCTTAACTGACTTCTAGCAACACTCTGGGTGCCTGGGCAGCTCCCTGAAGGAGGGACAGCTGTCCTGTCCATGGCACTGACAGGGAGCTCACCCAGCTCTGGTGTGGGTTGGGTTTTGGGACCCTTGGCTGGACATCCTTGGGAGAAGGAAGCTGCTAATGGGAGCAGTGGGCAGCGTCCCTTCACAGACATTGGTTGCTCCAAAAGTCACTTCTAAAGGTGTTATTAGCCAGAAGGCTTTTGTAACTAGTAGGACAAAATGCTTTTGAAAACTATTTTCTTAAAGCCTCAGTTCTAAATCATGTACTGTGTTGCAGTGGTAGTGCATTATCGAGAGAGAGAGAACAGCTCTTTGTTGTGCAAAGACCGAATGAATAATTCAGAATAGAATCCTGGAGTTATTGATTGCTGTGTGTCCTTGAGGCAGCACAGGGTTTTCAAATGGCCTCGTAGGTCGATTGCTTTGTGAAATGTTCAGGTATGACCTTAATGACTGCAGGATCGACCATTCCTGACTGAGTGAAGTCATTCCTTGCTGAAAGCTGGCACTTTACTGACACTAGTGTCATCATTTTAGATAGCACTCTCAATATCCTCTTCTTAGCCATGCAGTTAAAATGTAATTTCAAATTCCCCACCTCTGCTTTTAGAAATGAATACTTTGTCGCTCTACATTGGTGTCTAAAAGGATGAGGCACCTGGTGTTAGTGTAATGGTAGTAGCTTTTTAAAAGCTTCTCAATTTAACACCTTTTGATTTTGAAACACACTCAGAAAAAGTGTGCTCTTTCTCCCCCCTCTGTTAGATAAAATAAGACTGATTCCTTGCTGTGCTGGTGCATCTAAATGAGCTTTGTATGCATTCCTCCCTGTTTATTCTGACAGCTGCTGCAAACTGTGTTGGGTGCAACTTCCATAAAATTCCACTTTCATGCGGTCCCCAGCTTGCTTTAGGCATTGGGTGAAGCTAACTATCAGTATTTCCTCCTCTGTTTGGGAATTCAGTTGTTTAACTCTGCCTGCTGTCTTATGGGTGGACAGAAGAATATTCCATTTTTTTTCCTGAAAATGTTTGATGTTGTGTTTTAATTCTAAAAGGTCTGGAAGTGCTTTTTCTTTGAGACATACTCCTTCTAAAAACTAAATAAAAATAACTCTTGAAGTACATCATCACTTAATGGTGTAAAGGAGTTTTTGTTATTTTCCCTGGAAATATGCACAATGGTAGTTTACTCATTGTGTACAAATTTTTTCAAAAATCCTCTGCTTGGAGGTAAACCACACTGCTTAGTATAATCTATAGCTGTTTGCAAAGCAGCTCAGCAAGCAAACTGGAGCCTTTTTTGGTGTTTAATCAAAATTTAGATGAGAGAATAAAGTAACTAGGAAACAGTGAGGAAAAGTAGTGACAAATGCCAGAAGTTAAAGCTGCGAAGGAGGAGGAAATTGGTCAAAGTTTCAAAGGTTAATGATGAATTGCATCACAAAAATATCTCTGCCAGTAAGCAAATAAATAAATAAACAATCAAATTCAAATCAATAAAAATTGTGCGACAGATTTTAAGTTTATTTGATCCTCTTTAATGCATTCAGACTTCATGACTAATTGGGAACAGGAAAGAGAATAACTGAAAACAGTAAATTAAATATGGATGAAATATAGGATAGCTTGAGCATATCGATATTTTTATGGCATGCAACCCTATTTAACCAGTTGAGCACATACTTTTATGTGTGTTGGGTTTTCTGAGGAATTGGTTTATATAGATGCTCTGTATGAAATAATGAGTCTAAGGAGAGCTAAGTCTGCCATGCAATGACTGCATGATGAATTAGAACCACTACAATCAATATGCTTCCTATTATAGACTTAATATATTAATGTATTAATTCATTCTCTTTTTGTTCAGTCCATTGTTTGCAATTAGTTCTCAGCATAGATTTTATTTAATATTATTTATTCCTCGGAGATTGCAAGAGATAAAATTCTAGCATTTGCAATTAAGTGTTGACTTTTTAATTAATTGTTAAATTATGCATGGGCTTATTTTTATCTATATACTTTTGATGTATCTGTATCTAATAATAATTCATATATCAGTTTAGAAGTACTAGGGCTTGATCTAACTCCCTTTGGGCTGATGTAACTGTGCCATTGGCTCCAGTGGGAGCAGTTTTTGCCCCAGTGTGTGGACTCCAGACAGTGAGCAACTTCAAACATTTAATCATAAACACTACCTAAGTATTGTGTTCTACAGCAGTATTTCATATACTCTGGCAATCTCTGCCCTGAAATAGTGGAAATGTGTGACTGTGTGAGGACCCAAGAAGGCATCAGAATAAACATGTTTTTCCTGTAAGGAAGTGTGTTCTCTGTTAAAGGCATTTATGGTGCTTTCAACAGGGACATTTAAAGGTAATCACATAGTGTTCACAATGCTCCTCTACTTAGAATACTTTGATTTTAATGGGAATAATATTTTATCAGCCAACCTTAGTATTTGTTATCTCCTTCAGGCACGTTTGGAGTGTATTGCCTTTGGTGAGGGTTAGTTTTGAGCTGAGTTTAATGTTATTAGCATTGCATTTGCATACTTTAAACAATTCCTCTCTGGTAAGTTATATTTGACACCATGTAGTACAGACCAGGAATGGTGAGAGCAAATTGGAAACACAAAGGGTGGTGAGAACTGGGTGTACTGAAACACTGTGGCACGTTTCTGGCCAAAGATAAAACAGAAGAAAAGGCAGTATGGCTGCTGTTGATTGGAGGGGTTGAGCTGCATCAAGGAATTGGATTGTGGATTTTTGGTCTCTAACTTAGCGTTGGAAAGACAGAACTGTGTAGCGATGGGGGAAATAGTTTATCCTCATAATCAACAGGAGGAACAATGTGGAATTCTGCATTTGAACACCTACAAAGGGACTCTCACTAGCCTGCGTAGGAAGGGCATTTCTGTGGCACAGCTCAGCTCATCCCCAAGCAGCTGTGCCAACCACACCGACAGTTCTGTTCCCTGCCTGCTGCAGGAGTTGTGGAGGCTGCCTCTGGACAAGTTTTGTGAGTGGAGTGCCAGCCAGAGAGACCTTCAGCCTGCCAGATTCAGAAAGTCCCTGTGAAAGCTGCCTCGTTAGATAGGTCTGGACTGGCTGGGAGAGACTGCTTCAAAATTTAAAAAAAGGAAGGTAATTTGGAAGCAAGTGGTTTTAAATCCCAGGCTCACTTTTCAAAGAAAAGAGAGAAGCGAGAAGTAAAAGCAAGATAATGAACTGGGGAAAGCAATAGGTAGGGTCTCCTGGGGAAGTAATACAGGAGAGGCAGAAATGCAGGAGATCTGGCAGTTATTGAAGGTGTTTGTGTAAGAGGAACAAAGGCAGGCTGCAGACAGGCAGAACAGATGGGAGACATTGTATAGAAAATACTGCTGCTTGTGAAGGTGTGTGAAATAAAAGGGAACTGTACCAGAAGTGGAAATAAGGGCAGCAGGACTTAAGGACTCTTTTATATAAAGGAGTTAAAGCAAGGTGGGGTAAAATCAGAGAAATACAAGGTCCAGAATTAATTAATGTGACATGGAAGATCACAGGAGAAAGGGTCTGTAATTATGTCAGAGTATGAAGAAAAAAGAAGTATGGATACATTATCAAGGAATAGAAAAAGATAAATAATTTTGACCAATGTAGAAATATCTGAATTACTCTGGCCTCTTTGTTCTACAAAATGCTGACTTGGTGAAATGTGTTTTAATAAGATGAGAGTGAAAGTCAGATAAGGAAACAGCAGATTGGAGAATATTTGGATAAGTTACATTTTCTTGTCACACAACTTTATTTATCCAACAGTTAGTAACTAACTGATTTGTAATATTTTATCATTTTATTTAAGAATTCAGGGGAGAGGAGGAACTTCTAGAAGTTCACAATTACAATAAGCATACCTCTGTCCCAAGGAGAAGAAAAGAATGAGGAGTTATGGACCTTGCAGGGTAATTTCTCTCCCTGGAGTGACTGTGGAACATCTGGTCTCTTGTTGCTGCTGCCCTGGGTGCTCATGTCAGGTGCTGCAGCAGCATCATCTGCCTCTGGGAGGCAACTCCCATGAGCAAGGTCCTTCCGCTGAGAGGGAGCATCCCAGTGCCTGCTGCCCTCACTGTACCTCATCTTCAAGCGAGGTTGTAGGCAGAGGCACAGCTGTTTCTCTCTGGCTGTACGTCTCTCTGGCTCCAGCCTTTTGTCATGTCAGCAACAACTGTCACTATTGCCCTGCCACAAAATTGCAGGGTTCATTGCCTGCCCTGGGCTGTGTTGGCTTATGCCCAGGGAGCTCCAGGAACTACACACGAGCTCTTCACCTTGCCTGTGGGCAGCACGGTGCTTAGGAGACAAGGAGGCAGCTTGTAACTCTGCCTTCTCCTGGAAGGTTCCACACCCTGGTGGGCACCCTGCCTGGCCGTGTAACTTCTCTTTGCATGGACAAGAGGCTCACAGCCATCTCTGGCAAAGCAGTAAGAAGAGAAATTTTCTTGGAAGATCAAGGGTAGTTTGTGAAAATTTGAGTTTGTTTAGTCTGAAACTAAGAAGACTGAAGGGAGGCATGATAATGTGTCCTCAGTATGTAAAAAGTGTTTATGCAGATGCCGGTGAACTCATGATTTCTGAGGTCAAACTTTAGGGGAAGGGACAACAAAAACATCAGTTTATTTTACGGAAGATTTAGTTTCAAGATTAGTGAGGAAAATGTCCCACTTGGCTTTACAGAAAAGGTCAAACACTGACACTATAGAGTAGTCAAACACTGAAGAACTTGTACTGTGTCTTACATTTCCTTCATTTGGTTTTTCAGGAATAAATTAGAGAAGCATCTCTAGTGTTTTCTAGCTGAACTGCACAGGACTGAGTGAGGTGATCTGTTCAGTCCTTTTTAATCTTGCACTTGTACTATCTCTGACAACCTTGTATGGCACAACTCTTCTCTGGCGAAGTATTATTCAGCTATTGAGCCGTTTGCCAAATTCCTTAGCAAGGCTTATATTTTTATTACTTTAGTGATTTCAATCTGCATTAATCCTACAGTTCCAGTGAGAATGCCTTCTTTGATGGTTGCCATGTAAAGTGAAGCTTAGTGATGTTTGCTTTATATTCTTCATTAATTTTTTATCACATACCTTTGTAAATAAAGTATTTTTAAAAGGGGAGAACAGATGTGACAGGCAAGGCTTTAAGCAGTCACACTTTGTGAGTCACACTTGCTTTGTTTGACTTTAGTTGTTTTTGAAATGTATAAATATCTTTAGTCTCATCCACAAAAACATCAGAGCAAACTGTACTAATTAGAAGAAAAATGTGAAAGGATTACAGTAGTGCAAAATAGGGAAGAGAGACAGACATACTGTGCCTTGAAATCACAACTGGTGTAAGCAGTGTTGTTGGCTGGGGGGATGAGTGGAGTGGCATGGAACCTCACATGACATGCTTCATGTGGCATCAGGCCCTCATCTTCTCTTAGAGCTATCCACAAAATGAGGGTTAATTCAGTGTAGTAGATTCTAAAACTTGGTGGACATCTCTGTGGCTTTATATTTTAGAGCTTTAAATTGTAGCAGTGATGGAGTAGATATCCATTTTATGTTAGTAAATATGCACTTCTGCTTGTGAATTTGCAGGGGCTCCACTGAGGTGGATTTGCTGATCCCAATATGCAAATTTACAAGCAGACAAGCAAGACTGTGCCAAAGATTAATAGCAGTGAGGGTGGTGCTGTGATAATGATAATAAGTAAGTGCTGTGGGACCTGGGGGGATATCCTGAGTGTTTGGACCAGTGCTGGTTGGAGAGAACCTTCCAGCCCATTCCTCAAAATGTTTTGAGATGTGTCAGTTCTCGACTCCAGTACAAGAGAGACATGGAGCTCCTGGAGCAGGTCCAACAGAAGGCAAAAAAAGGAGCATTTCTCTTACAAGGAAAGGATGAGGGAGCTGAGCCTGATGAGCCTCAGGAAGAGGTGACTGAGAGGGAACTCATCAATATGTATGAGTATCTAAAAGATGGGTGTGAAGGAGATGGACCAGACTCTTCTCAGTGGTGCCAAGCAATAGGACAAGAGGCAAAGGGCAGAAACTGAAGCACATAGGAAGTTCCACCTGAACATGAGGAAGAATTTCTTTACTGTGTGGGTGAGCAAGCACTGGAACATATTGTAGAGTCTCCCTTACTGGAGATATGCAAGAGCCATCTGGACACAACCTTGTGCAGTGTGCTCTTGGGTGACCCTGACATGAAGGTTGCACCAAATGAGCCACTGTGGTCTCTTCCAATCTGAGTCATTCTGTGATGGTGTTAACGGAGCCAATTTTTTTTCCTTTAGGAAGCAGAAAGAACTTTGACATTTAGGACACTTGCTTAAAGTTCTTCTGTACAATGATCAAATGACAAATATCACACATCTTCTGAAATCCACAAATAGATTCCTCAGTGTGTGTGTTTATGTCCTACTGTTTGATATATATGTAGGATATCTGCTTGCATGCTTGCTGATTTGGGGATTAGGAAAACACTGGAATGCATTTAATGAAACAAAACCATGGGAAGTTGAGAAATATATAAGGATATTTAGCCAGATGTAGCAATGGCTGTGTTAATTTTTTTTTTTTAATTGAGCCAGAGTATATTTTTACCTTAAAGCTGTACAAATATTTTATGATTAGTGGAGCTATCCTGAAACATGTGGAATAATTGAGGGCAGGGGCAAAATAGAGTATGTGAATGCAATGAATGATTGAGTTGTCTGGGAGAAATGTGAAGGTTAATTTGGAAAAAAAAAAGTGACTGATTTAAGCTTTTAGATACAAGGACAGGCTGTTAGAGGGATGGAACACAGCAAGGATGTTATGGTTGTCATGATAATAGAGTTTAAAGCATTGGCCAGATAAGAAAGTGAAGGATGAATCCAAGGATGAATCTTGAGTTAGAAAACATCTGTTATAAACAAAGATCAGGGATGTTGAACTCACTCTGTAAAGGACACTTGTATAAATATGGCTTAATAAAATCATAAAGGAATTTTATGAAACTAAGTAACATTAGCTATTGTAAGAATTTGCTATTTGTAAGAATTAATATCCATAAACATATTCAAACAGAAAAATTACTCCTGAGTATGATATAAAGAACCGTTCATTTTCTGTGAACCACAAGAATTTCCTGCCGAGTACATTATTAGACTGTCCAGCAAAAGAAAAGAGTGAAAATGAGTTTCGGAACCACTAGGCCTATAACTGAATTTGCCAGACTCTGCTGGCAAATGAGCAGGAGGACAGCAGAGACCTGGCAGAAGCGTGTGTGCCAGCTCATCCAGCCCTGGCTGTGTCCTGGGCAGGGCTGAGCTGGGCAGGGTGTCCTGGGCTGGGGCTGCAGGAACAGCACCACCTGCAGCCCAGCTCTCTGGCTGCCTGTGCCCTGCCCGGCCCTGCTGTCACACAGCTTCAGTTCTCCTAAGGAAGATTAAAGTCTCTTAATTAAACTTGTGTGGTTATTTATCTTTACAGAACACAGAGTGAGGTTTAGTGTGGGATTCAGAACAATACAAGGATTGTGACCAGGGTGTGTGTTTGCAGTTGGGTTTTTTGCCAGCAGTAAGTTTTGGGTTTAGAGTAGGAGATTAAAGGCTGGGGTGGCTGTCGGTGTGCGTGTCCGTCTGCACGGAGCTGTGGCTCCCTGATCCCCTGGCCTGGCACCAGGCTGGCCCTGGAGCACGGCTCAGTGCCTCGCTGCCCCACGCAGTGGGTGCCAGGGACAGGGTGTGCGCTGTGTTCAGCCATACTCATCCTTTACGTGGGGAATGTGAGAAGTCTGTAGAGTAAAATAAGTACTCTTGAAAATGTTTGAAGGAGCTACTTCCTTGGCAGATCAGTCACGTGGGAATGTTTTGACAAATCTCATATTTTGACAATTACATGCTTCATGGATCTTGTTACAGCTTGTTCAGAATTTTAGAGTGTTTCTCATAAATTATGCTGCATGCGTCAGGCTAGTAAATCCTCATTTTTGTACACAAATACAGCTTTTTGTTTTAGAGGTCTTGATATTCTTTGCTTTTGGCATAGGTTTATTTGTTATCATACAGTTGGAATTGCCACTGTGATTTCTTAATTTTTAAAGATAAAAGGACTAAACCATGCATGTTCTCAAAACTTACAGAAAACTGTTTCCCCCATAAGTATCATTTTTAATAAAAAATCTCCTTTAAAAAGAAGCTTAAGTATGTTTTTAGGAAGCTGAAACATTAGGGTGTCAGGATCTTGCCAGTGGCCACAGAAGTTTTTCAGCTCTTTGAATACTGATGGCATTTGCTGTGGAACACTGTAGTCATAGGAACTCTTAACTATTTATCTATTATCTTAGTGAAAATTGTTTTACTGCTGCTGAAGTGAGTCAGAGTTCTAAGAGATCTTTTTTCTATGGGCATTGACTCAGATTCTTAAAGAATGAATTTGAAGTTTATTGTGAAACTCACAGTGGCCTTGTGCCAGCTGTCATTTGGACTTATCTGTGACCTCAGCGGTAATTAAGGCCTGACCCTTTTTTTTTCCCCTAAACACACCCCTTACAGTTCTAACTTTTGAGCTTTTTTCCATTTTCCTTTGAAAGATCAGTAATGCTTTATGTCTGGGCTGGGCATTTAATTAACTTTGCTTCCAGAAGCAAGGAGAGCATACTTGAAAAAGACTTTCCCAGGCAATGTGGTCTGAACAGCCTCAATTGGATCTGCAATATCTGTAATCTGTAATTCTTGATAACTTCTGGGTAATGACACTGTTTTATGAAGACTTGACAACTGAACTTCAGTTATTCAAAATAAATATGGTTCAGATTTGATTCTAATTTTGCCTGTTCTGGAAACCATAAGAAAAGGTCTGATTTGGCATTTTGTCACAATTATCAGTTCAGGTTAATTATAATATAGAAAGGGAGACTTCTGATGTTTTTATGGCAGGTATTTGATTATTGTAGTCAGTTTGCCTGAATCTGTAAAAAAAAAGGGTAATTTTGCAAGTAAGTGAGCACAAAGCTCTGCCTTGTTTCCAAGTCATGCAGCTTGCCAGGGCCACAGTGATTACCTCACCTGCCTCAGGGATTTCCTGGTGGCCTCCAGTACATGGGCGTTACTTTGAGTTGTTCCTGCTTGATCTGATTATATTCTCTCTCCTGTCTCTTTTGCCTCCACTCTAAATTCTGCAGCACATTTATGCTTGTTTCTGCTTCTTGACACACTATTTCAGTTGAGAATGTGCTCCATAGATTTTAGGTGCTGGTCTGGAACACACTACATCCTAACATTAAAGTCTGAGGGATCTATGTGTATGCTGGGTGTGCACCCACTGTATACACAGAAATGGGCACAACCTTATTTTCTATATTTAGTTCTAATTACGAAAAAAGGGTGTGATTCTTTTTTGTTTTAGTAGAATCCTCATAGAATTCTAGAACAGTTTGGGTTGGAAAGGACCTTTAAAATCACAGAAGAAGCTGAATTGGAAAGGACCTACAAGGATCATCCAGTCCAGCTCCCAGTTCTGTGAAGCGCAATCCCCAAGAATGTGCCTGAGAGTATTGTCCAAACACTTCTGGAACTCTGTCAGGCTTGGTGCTGTGACCACTTCCCTGGGGAGCCAGCATCCTACCACCCTTTGGGCGAAGAACCTTTTTCTAATACCCAGCTAAACCTCTCATGGCACAACTTCAGGCCATCTAGTCCAATCTCCCCTGCAATGAGCAGGGTCATCTTCAACTACATTAGATTGCTTGGAGCCCCATCCAACCTGACCTTGAAAGTTTCCAGGGATGGGACATCCACCTCTCTGGGAAATCTGTTACAATATTTTACCACCCTCGCTGTAAAAAATGTCTTTCTTATATCTGATTTAAATCTACTCTCTTTTAATTTAAAACTCTTACACCTTGTCCTATTGCAACAGGCTCTACTAAGAAGTAGGTATGGCTGTGTTAGAGAGTGACCTGTGCATGTTCTGTCCATCCTTGTCAACACTGAGCTGATTTTCTTTTCATTAGCAGAAGTGACAGTCCTTCCCCTTCTACTGTATAACTCTCAGCAGCCATTAGTGTGTAAAACTATAGATCTTGTTCTAGAATCGAGAAAACTAATTTCAATAAAAATGGTAATTAACAGCTTTTCTGTGGAAGATGGCTTGTTTTCTGCTGTGACTGATAGCAAAGCCAGAGATCACTATGGGCAAGTTTGTTTCACTAAACACTGGCATCTAGGACTGCTTGAGATAAGAGTGTTCAGTACACTCATCAGATATCTGGGGGATGGCCAGCAGGACCTAGGCAAACATTAGTCCTCCTGGAGAAGAAGGGGGACCAAGTGATGTAGCCCCTAAAAATGAACCATCCCATCCCCATTTTATAGAAGACACAGAACAGTGTGGGGATCTGAGTGGAAGATTTGGAGCCATGTTCTTGAGTCTTCATCACTTGTGTCTAGCATGCTGGGGTCTGGGGTCAGGATTCAAGATTTACAATATTAAAAGCTGGCTTTTCCTGCCAGTGGTGCAGAGATTCCCCAAGGCACTAGACTGCAAAGCATAAGCTTGCTGGAAAAGGATGATAAGAAAATCCCTGGATGCTTATGTTAAGGAGAATGGAGCTTTCCTTACCACAAACATCATAGTATACATGCCAGAAGATGAAGATCAGAAGACAAATCACTTCTGAAACAGTGCCTTATATTCACTCTGTCTCCTTTTTCACTAGTGAAGCCATTTTGCTTTTCTTGTTTAAGTTTTGTCAGATGCACCTCAGCCACTCAGTGTTTCCCATGTCTTCCTTAAAGAATCTCTTCTCATGCCCAAATTACCATATCTGCCACACTCACACGGGTATATTGCAAAAAGTTGCCTGAGGGAACATGTAACCTACTTTGTGTGTGGACCTTGTATAATGTTGGGCTTACAATCCTGTGATGTTATTGAAATGACACAAGAACTGTTGTGAAATTCTACGGGCTTGGTAGATGCCACACACCTGTCCAGGGACCCCCATCTGCATCCAGTATTTGTGGTACTATGTGTTTTTGAAGGAGGCTGAATGTGGCAGTAAAGAGCAATGAAGTACTTAAATTTGTTTCTTAGAAGTTAAAAGAATTTGTTATATTTGTTGCGAGACAAGAGTTGCCCAAGTGATAGTTAAGAGTGGGGTGATTTTTCAAGCTTTTCCTGAAGTGTCGATGTAGGATCTCTTGAGGAGCACAAGATGCTCCTTTTAGGAGAAATGATCTGATATTTTGAGTGAACATACTTGCTCACATCAGTTGCCCAAATGCAGCATTTTAGATGCACATCTGCTGCTGAGAGTATTGGAAGAAATTTCTTATTATGTTGCCCTGTACCAGTATGACTGGCACAGTATGTACTAAATAATTAATCCCCACAGTAATTGCCAGCCAGTGGCAGAACTAAGACAGATGCATAAGGTGTACTGCTAGTTTTCCTGTTTTGACAGCTCTGTGCCAGTTTGTTCATATCCAATGTGAGTTCATCTCTGAAGTGTCTGTGATTTCTAGAAAGATAATCTGGGGAAGCTGGTTGTCTTTGTAGCACTTAGGAAACCTCAGAGCATAAGAAACAAACAGAAGGTTAACAAATGCGTGCTGTGAGAGACAGAGTAGCAGGATAACAAAATTATCTTGCATCTAATGGATAAAAAAAGCAGACAGAACACAAATGGTGGTGTTTTCTCACCCTACAATACAGATACCTGCACATTGGGCAAATCCCCTGAATTTTATAGTGAAAAGAGTGTGAGCACTGACTTGGTGCTGCACAAACAGTTCTTTAACTGTGCTGGTGCAGTGTGTTTGAGAGGTGCACCACATTCCCCTGTCCTTATCCTTCTGTCCTCCTGTGCCTCTGGCCACCAGCCTTGCTGTGGATCTGTTCTGGCTGGGGATTCTTCTTTCCAAAGAGAAGTGGAAGGTGACATTTCCTGGGTGGTGGGGCAGGCAGTCCTCTCACAGGGTTTTGCCATAAAGGAAACTTGTCTACTTTTAACAGAAAGAGTTTAGCACTCAGTGCGATATAGTTCTTGGAATATAAAAATAACAAGTGGGTTAAAGATTAAAGATTCTTATGCTTCTCAGCTTTCAAGCATTTATCGTAATTGAATCGTGTGTCAGGGATATAAATTATTTATATGGCTTCCCTTTTCTTTCCTTTCACCAGATACCTAATCGGAGAACACCTGTTCTTTTTCTTTGTTCAGCTTAGCAGTACTTCAGTATTATCAGAGAATTTTTTCCTTTTTTTCCTTTTTTTTCTTTTTTTTTTTTAATATTATGGGCTTGCAGGATTTAAAAAATAGTATCATTAAAATGATACTATTTTGTGTATGTGTGTGAGGGTGTAAAGCTTATGTGTATGTGTGGGAGTATTGGATTGTAACTTGGCTGTGTATGTAGAGTCCGTGCAAGCATTTTGGAAAATATGTGTTGTAATTCCTCATGGAACAGTCTTCTAGATGACTTGTTCTGGCTGGTCTTCAGCACAAGCATAAATATGTTCTGATGCTATTCTCATTTAAGATGATGGTGTTTGTGAAAACAGATTGCAGGGTAATTTCACGTTTAAAAATTGGAGTAAGAAAAATTGAACTAAAAAGCATTTATGAAGCTAATCTTAGGTATGGAGACAATTATTTCTGCTACAGGATGAATCTCAAAATTCCCCCAAAAGTGTGCCAAACCTAATTGTTTTATTAAGTTGAATATCTGGGTCAATTCTTGCTGCCCTCATCATACACATATGTTGGCAGTCAGAATGTGTTCCTTAGATCTCATACTGGAAGTACAACTCATCTCTAGCAGAGGTGAGGAAGAAGAAAATTTCTGATGTTGTATTTTATCCTAAGATTAGGAGGTTTCTGATCTGGTGGTTCAACAGGAACACCAGGGAGCTGACATTAAACTGTAGCTGCAAAGCCCTCTGCCTCTGTCCTAGCAAGCCAAAAATCTCCGATTCTGAAAAATTAGATCCTTTGTGTCACATTCAAAGAGCCGCTGGCTGAAATTGCCTAAGACATTTCAGATAAAGTTGTGTTTAAGCTGGTAAGAATCAAGAAGGTGGCCTGTGGACAGATCTCTCCCGGATTTGTTGTGCCTGTCAGTAAAGGTGGATGTTCCAGCCTTCTCTCTTGGCACTGCAGCCCCTCACTAGACCAACCCCATGTCATAGATCTTTGGTACAGTGTCTAAGGTAGATATGTGAATTGTTGGGAAAGCTCGCTAAGTACTGGGAATCCTTAGGTGATTAACCTGCTGTTAATTGGTGGATGGTATGCTTTGATTAGGAAGTGTGTTACTTTTGGCCTGCCTGCGGTGGACATGCATGCTGCTGCTAACATATATCTGTTGTGCATTTTTTAACAATTCATTGGATCCAGCTACTGTTGTCATAGTGGTCATTATTTAGGTCCAATGGGAGGGTATCTGATATTGTTTCAATTGTCAGATACTGTTTTTTTCATTGGTACATGCACTTATTATCTGTAACTTAATACTGTTTTTCTTTTCATTAAAGTGTGATGAAACTGTGCAAGTGCAGACACAAATGTGAATTTTGTCTATTACAAGTAATTTGCATTTGTAAATTTGTCATGAAAGTGAAGAAATTAAAAAAAAAGGCAACACTGAAGTATACTTTAGCTGTATTTTAAAAGATATGTATTAATACAAGCATGAATTTTCACGTATAAACCAGGATCATGTATTTGTTTTGTGCATTTATCTGTGCAGGTTCGAAAGCATGTGAATGACCTGTATGAAGATCTAAGAGATGGACATAACTTAATCTCACTTCTGGAAGTCCTTTCTGGAGACACCTTGGTAAGCTTCTAGATAATAATACAATGGTTTCAGATGCATTTTCTCCATTAACTCCTTGTGTATTGACTGCTGTAGATTTCTTTGATATTTTCTTTAATCTGTGATCCGATACCAAAGACACAAGTTGTATTTCTCATGGTAAATGTGCTGGTGTGAATTCTGTGGGGGAGTGCAATCTGTTCTCTTTGTTTCCCGTGTGTTAGTGAGACTTCCTTTCTTAGTAGGGTAATGCACTATTTCTTCTGTTCTTTCTTTTTCTTTCTGATTTTTGTTTTAACAAGTATTGGATGCTTAATATCTTTTTGCATTTAAGGGAGTAACTTACAAATAACAAGGATCAAATGTCCCTGAAATTGTCTAACACGCTCCTCAGGTGTCATTTCCTTTCTTTGTGAGCATTACTTCCCTTGCTTGGTATTTGTTCTCTTCATTATGTTCTTCTTTTCATGCTCTTCTTTTCATTTGTGGTCTGTCTTGTGTTTTTGCTGTCCTGTCTCCTGTCTGTTGTATTCATTAGCCAAGAGAGCGAGATTTTTTGAAGACCTTACGGTTGGTGAGTTCTACAGAAGCATGCGCAAATGAACAGCATGAGGATGTGGAGGATGAGGATAAGGGGGTAGGTGCCGACCCCCATAACTGTACTAATGTAGTGTTTGAAGTGTGGTGTCTGCTAATGTGAATTCTTAGTTTGGTGTGCTGCAGTAGTGGGCTGTAGAAGGGACAAAAGAACTTCTGTTGATAAACCAGGATATGTGTGTTTATGGTGGAGGTATGGTAAAGACAAATTTTTATTCGGTCTTTTTTTGAACAGCTAAAATGCAAACGTTCAAGAGTTCCATTTGTTTCCTTTCATTAAACTGTACAAAACCATGGTGCAAAAGTATACTGGACAACACCATCAAGAAGCTATAAAGTATTTTTTGGTAATTTTTTAAAATAATAGATAGGGTAATACCATAGTTCTATGAAACTAAATTTTTTTTTTAACTTGCAAAGAGTGTTGTCCATATGCAAATAATTTAGACAAAGACTTGAAGGTTCTTTTTTGTGAAATCAATGGCAAAAAATTGATTTGTCTTAATTAGAAGCACCAGTTTGCTATGTGCATGGGGTGTGTGCCATGACATTGGATAATACCTTGAAATAAGGTAATCCAGTGTGCAGACCTGTTTGTTAGAATTTATCATATGTAGTAGTGACTTTTATCAAAGCAGGTAGATTAGAAGCTGAGCGACAGCTTTGTGTTGTGGCTACTAAAAATACAGATCGTTTGCAGGGTTTATCTTTCTTGCAACAAATGCTGAGTTATTGATTCTCTATGTTTTGCCCATCCAGAAGGGAAATATCTACTCATAAAGTGTAAAATGTTGGGTGCTTGTTAGTCTGAGTGAGCTGTTCCATGCATTTTTAGACTTTGCATTTTGGCGTTTGCTAAAGCAACTTTCTGTCATAGGGCCTCCCTGGCTCCCGTGTGTTGTGCTGCAGTTGTGATTTCAGTGGAATTTGCCTGCTTTTTTTCTGGAGCGCAGCATCAATCAAAATGCTGCGTTGTTTTATAAAATAATATTTCCCCTCTGAGATGCTAATTGTGTATTTTGGGTTTTACTATACCTTCCTTGTTGTGGAAAACCAAGTTCCAGGTCTGCAGTCCTTCATTCCATCCGTGGAAGCTACTTGATAGCAAGGGCTGTAGTGCTTGATCCTGAGTCATTGGTGTAAAAACAAGGGGCTAAATAGAAGATTCTGTAATGGAAATAAAAATTCTTTTTGTTTCAGTTTATGCTTCTTATTCAACTTCATTTTCCTGTGTTTCTTTTTGGCAAGCATCTGATACTCCATAGGGGAAAAAAAGGCAGTTGAGGAAGGCTTGGGCTAATCTGTGTGTTTCACAGTGCTTGTCTGAGGAAATGCTCATTTTCATGGCTCATCCCTAGCAGTTATAGTCCGCTTCAGTTTATTGCTGTGAAAGTTTGTGAAAAAGCTGAAATAAGGAAGAATAGAAGGACTTGGATATGATGTTGATGGTATAAATTTAACTGCTTTCCCATGCTGATCTGTGACAGCTAAGTATGCGTTTTCTGTGTGATTCTTCTTCTTGGTGATTTTACACTAACTGCATGCAGTTTTGCCATGTTTCCATTAACACACCGCTCATTTTTATTTTACAGTTTCTTTTTGATAGTTCTGACTTTGCTTTGAGGGGAGTGACTTGTTAGTTTTTTCATGCTTTAAAGTTTTCTACCCAAGTCAAGAGTTTAAACTTACACTCTAGGACTGTTTGTTATATTATTCTGTTTGGAGTAAGATACTATCTTTATGAGGTTCTTTAAATAAATATGTATAGATACCATAATGATTATGCAGTCATACCATTAAGCCCTGAAGTTCCATACAGAGGTAAGCTTTTCCATCACAGAATTGACCAGAACAATGTAAAGGTCCATGACATTACTTATGTTTTGTTTTGCTTAATACACTTGTAAATATTTTATAATGATGTATTCCAGTTTGGTTTCTGTAGGTAGTAGCCCTCTTGGCCTCAATAGTACTTTACAGGGAACAGCTAGCAGCCTGCATGGATCAAAGTTGCAGTTGGGGACCACTGATCTCTCTTGCCATCCACTCTACTAAAAAATAACTACAGTTAAAATAAATAGTTAAAGCACACTTTTCCACCAAAGGTATTGACTTCATTAAAGCTGTAGTGCTTCAAATGTTCTACCTGGTGTGTTTAAATCAGACTGTTTGTTCTCTTGCCTGATGAGAAAATCTCATAAATACTGTTTTCCACTTGTAGCCCCGAGAAAAAGGTCGGATGCGTTTTCACAGACTGCAGAACGTCCAAATTGCACTTGACTATTTGAAAAGGCGCCAGGTATGATGAAAATAATAATAATAAAAAAATTACGAATGCAAATTTTGTCCCATATAGCTAATAAATACATTTGTCCCGCTTTGTCTCTTGTGCATATTGTTGAACAGCTGCTCCTGTAGGCTCAGATTTATGTCATGCTGGAGATGGTTAAGAGAGATGTGGGAAAGGTGGTTTTACACCCCCCTTCCCTGAGCAATAACAACACATTCCATGTGCTATGTGCTATTGAAGAGGAGAAAATCGTGGGTGACATCCTTAGGAGTTGTTTATAGTAAATTTAACTGTCTTTCATGCTGCCCAAACACTAGCTGGTGTGCAGTTTTGTTCACAATCTAATTTTAGTGCAAAATGCCAATTCAATGATATTAGAATGTTTTAAGGGAGTTCCTTGTTTTGATTGTATTTGTTTTGGGAAAACTTTCCAAAACTTTGATCCTGATTAAAGCAAAACTGGTCTTTTTAGAACAGTTAGAGAGGTGTCAGAGTCACCTGGGCACTGTGGAAGATTCAGGCTTAATTTCCGTTTTATCTCCTTTTAGCCAGACACTTGAAATCCACACTTTTATTTCTGCTACTGTGAATTTCTTTCTACTTTTCAATATCTTTGAAACACTTAAAGAAGCCTCGATTTCTCCCTTTACAAAATGGCAATTAAAAAAAAATCCAAAACATGGAAGGAAAAACTGTTCCTCCTTATCCATTACATCCAATGAATTGGCACTGAAAATATGTTTTTGTTAGTTCAAAGGTTTGAGAGAATATGAGGTAGCAAACCATAAACAGCTACTTAGTTTTGTTATGAAACCAGATGTCATTTTGCATTTTGAAATTTCAGACTTGCTGTTCGGGTCACTGAATGGTGTGCACTGAGAACAAAATCCTCCTGTGCTGAGTTTAAAGCAAACTTTTCCTGTTAACATAAGTGAGCCACTGAACAAGTTCACTACAAAGTAAATGAATGGCTAGTTGATAGTCACAACAGCATTTTTATGCAGCAGGACCTCAGAACTTGTGCTGCACCATGCCTTATTTATGCATGGCAGACCATGTGTATTAAAATGTAGGAGGTGTAGGAGGCTGTGTCATCCTCATGTTTATGAACATGCACGTGCTGCTGTCGATTGTGATCTAAGGAATTTTGTGCTCTCTTTAGCCTGGCAGCTTTGTGAAGATGGCTGTTTTCTAGTATACAAAATGGTTGTAGGGCTTTGGTCTTGGCAAATTGTCAGTGGGACTTGCAGTTGATTCAAGTTTCAGCCCTCTAGTAGGTGTTTCTAAACTGTATTTAAGAGTTAACTGGTTCAGGTTGGCGGTGTAACCTCCAAGTACAATGCTTTATTGTGATTGTAGGGCAGAGAGAGCCTATCTAGTGATAATTTTGAAGCCTAATTTGAGAAAGAAATAAACAACAAACTGTGGAATACACTGTCTTTCTTGCAGAGAGTGTGGTTTGGCACTTTTTCCCTTCCAAATAGTTAAGATGATGTCTGCAGATCAAAAGAAGGACATGCCTTTGCTTGTTCAGTTGATAACAGGGCATATGTTGAAAAGCATGTGCATGAAACTGCACTAATGTAAGCAAAGAATGTCTTTTAGCTGAGTAATCTTTAACTGCTAGGTTATATGGATGCATAATATATAGAGAGAAATTAAATATATTAATAAATATGGAAAAAACCCCAGAATTAATGAAGTCACTTTGGCCATGAGTTTATGGGAGTGTAATAACAGCAGCTCCTGTTTTAATCCTATTAACCATTTGTTTATAGCACTATGAAGGAGTATAGCATCAGAAACTAATAATTATTAACTTTTTTAAGCCATTGTTTACTTAAATGTGATACTAAGTTCCTAGTTTTGTCAAGCCAGAGCTGTGTTTTAGCAGGCCAGTTCTCCTGCTGCTGAATCCTAGTTTCAGTGCAGGAAAGCGTGGGGTGGAAGAATGGCAGCAATAACTTCCCAGTGTCAGCACTGCCTTGGGACTGATACAGCAGCTATAGATCATTATATTCATGTTATCCTTCTCTGTCGTGTCTTCCCCTTTTGACAAGAACCAAGGCAAAGGGTATTTGGCATGGGGATCATATCTGCCAGCCTAGTGACAGCTGAGGAATTTCCTCATCCCGGTGTGAGTGGGAGAGGGCAATTCCTGGCAGGCCGCTTAACAGGCAGAGTGCAATTCCTTTCTGCTTTTGAGAATTAAAAAACCCAGCAGAGTAGGCTCAGGAAGTGAGTAGTGCATCCTTTACAGTCCTGCCTGTGTAATGCAGTATGTATTTGTGGCATGTTTATTTCAATTTTGCCTGTATTTTCTCTCTGTGATGGCAGGTGAAACTGGTTAACATCAGAAATGATGATATCACAGATGGGAATCCCAAATTGACTTTGGGGTTGATATGGACCATAATTTTGCACTTTCAGGTAAGCCTAGTTTTGCTTGACTGTGTTTTGGGTCAGATTCTTGCATAGTTACTAGGAATGTTGACTTAGACAGGACTCCATAGATTTTATGTCTTCTCTAATGTGTTTCTGAAGATTTTGATATGTCTTATTTCATGATGCAAACTGAATCTCAAGATTTTATTGGCTAATTTCCTGTCTGTGGAGTGAGAGAAAAATAGTTTCAATTTTCAACATCATTGAAGACAGTAATTGATGTATTCCTTCCAGCATTTCGACATAACCTTCTTGTCTTATTCTACAGACTTCTTTTGATGAGCATTAAAATATATTGAAAAATTTTGAATATTTTTTTCATTGAGGATCTGCTGCTATGAGTATTTTAGCAAGCCTCTCAGTCTCTTCTAGCAGTTGCTCCCACGTCAGGATTTGTTTCCCGTCGCAGCAATGGTGGCGTGGGTCACACTAGGTGGCACTCTGGTTGTTGTACACTGGTGGGATTGTGTGCAGTATAATGCAGCCTTACAGTGTGTGGTGTTGGATTGCTCCTCAAAAGGAGGCTTGCATAATGGCCCTGGCTGTCGATGATGTAATTCAGATGACAGATAATTCCCATTTAGTGACTGCAGCATTGTTAGCGATGAACTCCCTGCTGTGCAGGCATTTTAAATGATCAGAAACTTGCAAGATCACACAGAAAAAGCATGATTCTCTTGGGAGTATTCCATGCTGGATTTATGACTGAAAAAAAATCTTTAAAAAATCCAGAAAAGCTTCTAGGATCTAATTGGCCCTTCTGCAAATCCTAATGATAAGTAAAGACATGAACAGGGCCAATGGTACCCGGATACAATCAGGGTGCACATCTTAGCCTGGACCAGCACACAGAATAAAGGAGAAACCACTAGCAAGGACCTGGAGTTCCCTCAGCTGGAGTTCCCTCAGCTCCCCTTGTCACATCGGTCTTTGCTCCCACACGGTTATATATAGAGAAAAAAAGACTGGGTTTAAATATGTTTAAGCATGACCTATCGAATTAAGCTGGGATTGAAAGTTGCTCTATTTTAAGAAATAAAGATTGTTAACAGCTTACTAATAGAAGCTGTTAGTGAAAGTGAAACCTTTACCTGATGTATTTTATGTTTCTGAACCTGATTTTGAGGCTTTTGCAGAATTTGCAGAAATTGTTAATTTTTCTCATTAGATGAAGCACAGGACATCTGGCACAATATTATGTGCTTGTAAAAAGTGGTGAATATTAATGCTACCAGTGTAAAAAATGGGTGAAAAGGAAAACAAATTTATATAAATCACCTCCTGTAGGTGAACTGGTATGGCAAGGATTTTCCCCAGTAATTTAGTCAGCTCCATATGAAATATGTTGAAGCATTTAAATTGTAGCCAAAACACACTTCACTGTGTCCTAACCCAAATAACTACCAACTAAATATCTGGCAGTACAATTCAGATCTTGTAGATTTGGCAGAGTAGAATTTCAGTTGGAGAACTACAGTGCTCATCTAGTGGGACTGCCTGAGTAATTCAGGGCTGACTGAAAGTTCACACACGTTGCTTAGGGCATTCTCCAAATATATCTTAAACAGACAGGCTTGGGTCATTGACCACTGGTCTAGGAAGCCTGTTCCAAAGTCTCACTACCTTCAAGGAAGAGAAATGCTTCCTGATGTCCAGTCTAAACCTCCCCAGCACAGTTTTGAAGTATTCCCTGGTGTCCAGTGACTGGATACCAGGGAGAAGAGAATCCAAATGGTTTGGGTTGGAAGGGGATGTTGAGAATTATCTTATTCCAACCCCCTGCTGGGGGCAGGGACACCTGCAATTAGATCAGATTGCTCAGAACCCCATCCAACCTGGCCTTGAACACTCCCAGGAATGGGGCATCCTAATATTCCCAGGAATGGGGCATCCTAAAAACTTCCCTGGGACCTGTTCCATGATCTTTCCAGGCACCGAAGAGAGGCTGGCAGCTCGATAGTTCCCACCATTGCCTTTTCTTCCATTCTTTAAGATGAGTTCCCTTTAAAGAGTTCAGTGGCTCCCTCTAGTTCTCCACAGAGCAGTGAGGTCACTCTTCAGCCTCCCTTTCTCCAATCTAGACAAAAAGTCTGCAGGTGTTCCATTTCGAACATACTTTCTATCTCTGCCACCAGCTTTGTTGCCCTTCTCTGGACTTATTCAAGGACCTTCATACCCCTCTTAATCTGTGGGGCCCAGAACTGCACACAGTTCTCAGAGTGAGGCTGCACCAGCACTGAGTACAGCAGGATAATTGCCTCTCCTTACTGGCTGTTTTGGCTGTGTTTGATGCCCCCCAGTAGGGGTTTGCCATCTTGATGATCTCCTATAATATAAAATAATATCTTAAAAAATTGGTAAGAAAGTAATTTTAAGGCTGACTACTGGTGCTTGACTAAATATTAAGCCTCTTTAATAAACATGAAGTAACTGAAGAAGAGGATGTTCAAAAAATATATTTTTTTCTACTAATGGCTGTAGTATACCTACACTGAATGCAGAAGGGATTTGTAAAGTGGTGTAAGACACAAGCCATGCACTAGTCTGTGCATCCATGACATTTGTGCTATGCCACTTTCTTTGAAGAACATGGCAATTTGGTGTCTTTGTCAGCTGCATATGGCTTCTTCGGGTTCAGAATGTGAAGTTCAGAAGTATGTCCATACTTAGACCTCAGGTTGTTTTTTTTCCTCACTTAGATTTAAAATGAGGGGAAATTTTGAACAGAAAAGTGTTCAGTGAAGTAAAAAAGTGAGGACCAGTGGAGTCCTCACCAAGGGATAGAGCTTTGTGCTAATAACTGTGTTTATGCATAGAGCAGGTCCATAGCTATCGGGAAAGTTGTGATGAGATTCAGGTTGAAGTTAAGACACCTAAATCCGTGTGCTTGTGGGGAGCTATGTTCTTATGCAATTGTCTAAATTGTCCCTTTAATCTGATAATCAGAAGGATAGAGGTTTAGTCTATATGGTTAGCATAGCCCAGACAGTGAGTCAACTAGCTAGCTACTAGAGGTTCACTCCACTCAACTAACATAAACATCTGTGTTGCTGGAGATTTATGAGACACCCACGTGAGTGTGAGAAGCATGACATGGGTCTTATGGGAAACCCACTCTCATCTGGGAAGAGTCAGATCAGGCAGGATCAGCTGCTTCTTAAATGACGGTAAACATGTTTAGCAAGGGATTTGAGGCTTGTAGGGCTGGGCAGTACAGAGGGTGAGGCTGATGGAGTGATTCAGATCACTTGAGCACCTGTGGAGCTATTCACTTGTGCAGCATAGTTGTGTGTGTGTGTTCTGAGATGACACCTCATATCCAAAAGCATTTGCAGCGGGAAGAAGGTTTCCTTAGGTCTTGTGGTGTAAATGCTATCTTTATATGGACACTCAGGTATTTTAAAGTGTCTCAAATATGGTCATTTGCCTTTCTTATTTTTCTTTAGGGTGTGAAACATTGCAGTTGATTGAACAACTAGTATAGGGCTTTTGATTCTGTCTCCTAAAGAAAGGTAGCATTTGAGTGATATCTGAGGTGTCCTAGAGTATGCAGGACATGTGTGGAGTTCTCTGGTGAGACAGCAGACCTGTGAGAGACTCATGATCTTCTGGACCTGCAGCTGGAGGTTAGCTGGGATATTGCAGGGTATCTCAAAGTGCTCCAGAAGCCCATGATGAGGAAACTGAATCCTGCTCCCACTGCATCAAGTGATCTTTTCAAAACCTTGCCAGTGTGTAAACATGAGGATCTAGACACTTAAGTGGGGGTCTTGTAACCTGAATTACCCCTTAATTTTCCCAGCCTTTGCAGAAGTAGTTAATTTCTCAGTGTGCATAAGAAGCTGTTTGTTGTGTGATGTTACTGGCTTTGCTACACATCAGTTATGTGTATTCGAATAACTCTGCAAGCTGGGAAGTAGTCAAGGTGCCAGAGATTTTTTTTTTGGCTGTTGTTTGTGGCTTATTGTTTCTCTGAGTCATGGTCCTTATCTGAAGGGTATTATTTACTCAAAATAGGAAATCCCTCTGATTATTGGAATGAATTTAGGAATGATTTAGGGGAAAGACATGATTAAAAAAATATAATACACATTTGAGGATTATGTTTCTCTTGCATCTGAATTATATCTGGAGATGGTTATGGATTTGTGAATTGGTACACATAACTAGATAAATATAAATGTTATTCTAAGTTACAGCACTGAAATCTGCAGCTGCACAAGTCCAGAAAGTATCCATTCTTCTGTGTCCCAAGTACTTACATAAGAGATACTGAAAAGCTAGAATGGGAAATCTGGTGGATTATTAAACTAAGAAAATAATTTGTTCTGTGGGTATTGAAAAACCCCAGTGCATGTATGTTACTAGGATTTATGCAAGCTGTCAATGTATGTATTTCATATGCTTTTAATAGTAGGTGGCTTAGTTTAAATTCAGTTTCATAATGTAATAAGTGTTATAAGTTATTTTTTTGGCACCTGTAGGACATGCTCAATCAGATTATAGTATTTCATATAATCATAGGCTGTATGTATAAATATCCAAATTAATACTTTAATGGACTTCTTCTTCAACATCCAGTACATTTTCACTGACAATATTGGAGATGAGCAACTATAAATGAAAGCAGCATTTGTCCTCATAAAGTCATCACAATTTTAGTAAGATTTAAATTCTGTGAAAACTGGTGATGATTTATTTTCAAATCACTGCAAACACTCTTAAATATTAAATGTTTAAAATCACTTTCAATTGGTTGCAGTTGTTTAAAATCACTTGCAGTTGGAAAAAAAGCATGCTGAAACAAAGGAAAACTTTGAACTTCCATCTAGCTAAAAGTAGGCCTTTGTGAGCTCAGACCTTAAAAAAAAATCAGAACGTTCTAAGTAATGACTCAATAGACTTCTTCTATTTCAGTTTCATTATCATTTTTCAGCTCAGGAACTGCCTTTAAGCACTTTTCCCTCCACTCTGCCCTGCTCTTTGCTGTCAGACCTCTGCAGGATGCTGGTTTCCAAGGTTCTGGTCAATGATGATTTTGTCCAGGTGTTACAGTACTGTCCAGCCCTCTCCAGCCACATGGGCATTTTCTCTCAGGCCTCCTTCGGCCCATGTGCATTTTACATTTTATATCCCTCTTTACATTTCTCTTGCCAGCCAGCAAGTACCTCTTTTTTTTGTGGCTGACTCCCAATAAACCTTTAAGAAAAAATAATTTTTGATTATTCTGCCCCCAAGAAGTCCATAGACTGTTCGTTTGGTCCAGCATCAGCAGCTGAACTTTTACCAGTGTTGGAGAAAAGGTGAGCCAGGTGGATTTGTGAGGCTGTGGCTCATACAGGATGGCCAGAGGAGGAGGCAGCTCAGCTGTGGTAGCCCATGTCAGTAAAGGATGTGCAGAAGACAGAGGGACATCTCATGTTAGGATCACCATTCAGTAAACACTGCCTGCTTTCTTGAGGTGGCCATGAGGGGTCAGGAGAGCTGGGTCTGGCCTTCAGTCACTGTTCTGGCACCTTTCCTGGTGCTTCCCGAGCTGTGTGCCTTGCAGTCCAAGGACTGAAATTTACTCTCACTGCTTTAAAATAACCAGAACATCTCAAGGTCTGATCTTCTTAAAGACTTAAAAATGGAAGTATGTGTCCAGTTGTCCCATCTGTGACTATATGTGATTGTAGGATAAAGTCTATTTCATGTGATAGCTGCATTTTCTGTCGTTAGGCAATGCAGCAGCATTACCTGTCCTTCAGCATTTGTTAGGGTATACTCCTGTGATATTTAATTTCTCAGCTGAACTCCTAGTTGTTTCCTCTTGAATTCTTCAGTGATTTATAAAAAAATCATGAAATTCCTAAGTCTTAGTTAAGAAAATGAGTGTGGAATTCTTGAAATTTCTGGGACTCATCTGAATCACAGCAAGGGTGAGAGAAGCATGAAGTCTCTGTCATTATTGCCATAAAATCACCAATAAGGAGCAAGTTCCTCTTTTGTAAGCTATCTCACTGGATATAAAACCTCTCCTGTTGGTGGTTCTGACTTGGTAGTTGGCCACCTCTTTCAGAGTTTGAGAACTCAAACAGCTCCAAACATTTGTGCTGGCAAGCCTTTATTTTTAACATTGCTTTCTATCTTGTACCACTTTAATTTTCACTTTCTTTTTGGCTTATGTTTATCTCTCTGTTATTCTGCATGTGACCTTAGGGCTGTGCAACATAATGCTTGCTGGTTATCTGGTATGTTGTTTTTGTTTTAGTACTGTGAAATGGCACGTCCCATTTGTGCTAAACGCTCCATTGCTTCTGCTGTGTTGTATAAACACCCAAAAGAGAGGGGAAAGGGATCTTAGATCCAGGAGCACCTGAAATGCATTACTAGTAGGGTTTTGATAAAAGATACCTGGCATGGTTTGATTAGCTAAGTAGAATACCTTCTCCTGTACAGTAACTGCTAATATATATTAGATGAATGATAAAACACCAATTAGCAGTGCACATAGGGTGAATGGTATCATTGTTTTGCAGACTAACAAATACACTAATACACAATGTTCAACAACATTGCCATTTTAATGTTATGCACCTGTCCCATGTTAAGAAACGAATGCATTTCCTAGTCACAGACATGCTTGACAAATTACAGAAATCTGTGGTTAAATGCAAACCCATACAAATCTGCATGGGCTATTTCATGTTTCAGTGTTAATCATTTGCTTTCCGTGTCCTAATCTCAACCTCTTGTCTGTGATTAAGCAGCCTCTAAGGCAGGTCAAGTTGCACACAAGTGTTGGTCTAATCCTTTATTCATGTTAGACTTCTTAGGGGTTTTCGTGCCAGAAAAAGTCTGTTGTTAATCTCCCCATGAAACTTTGCAGTATTGATGGATATACATTTGTACCTTTTACATGTTTTGTTTAAGAAAATACCAACAAAAAACCCCAACAAAAGTATTGAGATAAAGAAATACAGCAATCCCTGGTGGTAGTTTTAACAGCTTTCATCATCTGGGTCTCTGGCTTAAACCAGTGCTGAGCTTCCATTCAGGTCTAGTCAGATGTCCAAGACAAAACCCTTGATGTGGTCATCATCATTATGTTGTGGTGGTTCTCCCAGGCTTCAGTGGTAGTCTATTTTGATGCCTTAGAATATCATCTATCTATGATCTAGCTGACAGGTTTTGGAAGAAATTTCTGTTTCCCTCTTCTGAATTTCCAGTGTAATGCTGTTAACTCTGTCTCTTTCCTTGCTGAGACCAAAGTTATGACTTCATACAATTCCAGTTAGCCAAAAGTGGAATTTTTTTCTTTAGTTACTAGTACTTTCATTTATTGTCTTTGTTTATTTTGCTTAGGGTTTTTATATAAAAAACACCAGCAACTGATATAAATGCAATTTATCAGTTCTGTTGTCCTTGACGTTTTCTTTGGTTCAAGAGTGTAAGTGACTTAGAGGGTTAAAGTGATTATAAAGTCACTACTTGGTTCTTGGGAAAAAAGAAGAACAGAAAAAATTGTTAATTGAGAGCTGATAGTCTTCTAAGGAGTAGCTGGTAAGTATTGTTAAAATGCTTATTAAGTCTCAAAAATACCTATGTCTAGAAAGATAAAAAGGCATAGAGGCTACTCATTTGCAGAGGTGTATTTGGAATGCATTTCCAAATAGAGCTACCATAGTATATACTGAGATGGACGGGACCCTTCAGGATCATCAAGTCCAACTCCTGACCCTGCACAGGACACCCCAAGAGTCACACCATGTGCTTGAGAGCATTGTCCAGATCCTTATTCAACTCTGTCAGGCTGGTGCTGTGACCGTTTCCCTGGGGAGCCTGTTCTGGTGCCCAATCACCCTCTGGGGGAAAAACTTTTTCCTAAACCTAATCCTCCCCTGATGCAACTTCAGGTCATTCCCTCAGGTTCTCATTGGTCACCACAGAGAAGAGATCAGTGTCTGCTCCTCCTCTTCCCATCACAAGGAAATTGTCACTGCACTGAGGTGTCACCCCTCAGTCTCCTCTCTAGGCTGAACAGCCCAAATGATCTCAGATGCCCCTCACAAGGCTTTCCCTCCAGACCCTTCACCATCCTTGTAGCTCTCTTCTAGGACTAGCTGCAGTTTTACCAGGTGCATTTGTGAAAATTGACCTGGAATATGCAGAAGTAGGGTTTTTGGGAATACTGATCTTGTAAACAGTGCTTTAGAATGGATTCTTGTATTTCTGCTGTCTCTCTTTTATTATTATTATTATTATTATTTAATTCTACTTCAGGGGCATCTGAGTTTTGAAATACTTAGTTACTCATAAGAAAAATAATCAAAATTTAAGGTATGAGTGAAACAGGATGTGGAAGATCAGGGACTGATTTTGTAATGCAAATTACTGATTGCATTACAAAATATAATTGTCAGCTGTAAAATAACAATAATGTGTTTCTACTGACTTATATTGGATTAGATATTATTTTACATTTTTGTGGCAGTCAGTGTGCCACTGAATCTATAGGAATTTGGACATAACAGAGTGACTTTAGGGACATTTTCTGTTTGAAAGAAGGTGATATCATGGTGACTATTAAACAGATGTAACCAGTTTGAAGGAAATACATATCAAATCCCACTCCAGTAAAACTCAGTAAAATAATATAATATAATACTGTTTAGAAACCTTGATACCCCCATGTATTAATTTAAAAATGCACTTGCAATGGAAATTTGAATTTGCAGTATTTTGAGGGAAATTCTTGCCCCCTGTAAAATTTGTGGAGAAAGAAGAACATTAGCAGTGTATTAGTGTAGGTTACATTAATACATTTTGAATTAGAAAGCGTAAAGGTTTGCAGTTGTCCATTCAAATGCTGGACACTTGTCTTCAATATTTCACTTAATTTCTGCTTTATCAAGATAATACTTTTGTATATATTTTAAGACCATTATACTACAATCTTTTTAACCATATATACTAGGCATCTTGCTGTTAAACCAGAAACTGTATCTGTGTGAAATAAAATCAGCCTTAGCCTATTGCACTGTAAAGTCCTGATTCCTCTTTTCTGATGAGAGAGAAGAAAGAGAAGTATATATGTAGGCACAAAAGCTGTTTTTTGTACAGAGATGTCATTTAGAAAGATTTTTGTAAAATGTGTTTTTCTGTTATTAAAGAGGGCCCATGTCAGTACCCAACACAGACCCATATGGAAGTAAAGGCTTTAAATCAGTAAGTCCACTGGTTTTAGCTAAAAGTCACTTTTCTAAAGTAATTTTTCTAAACAGGCTAGGATACAACTTTTTCATTGTGAGTAAAGGGATCAAATGTCACAAGTGCACCTGTATGTTGAGCATGCTACAAATGCAAATACAAATTGAGGCTATGAAAGAGTGTAGAACTCTCATAGAACTCATAGAACTAATGTCTACTTTGAAAAGAAACTCATTAGCAGTGTCCCTGTACACAGCTGCCCAACTGTTACAGTATGAAATTTTCTAAGCATTACTGTCAAATTTTACCCCAGTGCCCTGAGACTAGTCAACAGTGAGCAACTGTATACTTGTTAGTTCTTTGGAGGCTCCTCCTAGATCTTTGCTGTATTATTCATTCTAGATCCTGACGGTAAAATAGGCAATGCTTCAGTGGAACTTGCCTCTGGGAATGAAGTCTCTGGGTCTCATTATTGCAATTCTTTTTCAAATAAGCAAGGGAAAGTCAATGGTTACACCTGATAATGCCTGGCAAGTCACTCTGTACTTCTTTTTCAGCATGAGAAACCATACACATCTGTCCTTGACCACATGTGCTAGTTTTAGTAGATTTCACATATCCATGACCAAAAAAAAAGGGTAAAGTTAAATGGATTTTTCCAGACAAAGTATGCTAGAGGATAGACCTGCTTGCATTTTAAAAGTGTATATTTCAACTTAGTTTTAGATATAGTTAGATGCTTCTTGGATCTTATATTCCAAGCTACACAGAAATGCCTTACCAGGAGCATGGGAGGAAGATAAAGCTCCATTTTTATAAACAGTAATCTTAATGTCAGTTTTCTAGATAGATTGGCTTTTATGATTTGTTTCACTTTTATCTGCCAGAAGGTTTCAGCCCCAGTACACAGTGTCACTGCCCTGACAAAGCTGTTGTGCTTTTATGATGGCAGTGAAGCAGCAGGTTATTTATAGCTGACAAATCAGTGAAAAGTCACATCAGCCGCACTGAAAACTCCACATACAAATAAAAACTTGACCCCCAGCAAGCTGTCAGAGCAATTTCTGATCCTTTAGTTTAATCTTTCCATTTGTGGATCATTGGATAGGTAATAAAAACATACAAAGTGCAAAACAAATCTGCTGACTAAACCCCTGCTATTTACTGTGCTGCTTACTTTTGAATTTTGAGTGTAGCTAATAGTTTCAAAGGTTGCTACAAATTTTTCTACTTTATCTTGCTCAAGTTACTAAGTGAAACGGGAAGTTAAAAATGCATGTGAGAAATTTCTATTGCTCATAAATGCTATGTCATCTCTGTGAAAGGCAATCAGCATTACAGCCCAACGCTGGAACAGTGATGTTTATTTAAGAGGATTGGTGGCCAGAAATAAGCCACAGTGTCTAATCAGACACAGGCCCTGCCTGGGCACCGAGCCACGGCGTTTATTGCGTGTGCATTTCTCATAAGCAAAATGGCTACGTAGTGAGGCGGGTGGATGTGAAGTCTGGAAGAAATCACGGTGGAAACGGCAGCTCCTAACTTTCTGAGGAGGATTTAAGTGTGTATAAATATAGGGGAATGAATGAAACTGTGTGGCCGTGAGTTACAGACAGCCAAATGGGGAATGTCTGTGGATGTGTGAGGGCTGAAAAGGAAGAACAGTGCTTAGATCCTGCCAAAGCTCCCTTAAGTCCAGATAAACATTCCCCTGGAAGAAAATATTTCAGAAGAAAAAGGAGAAAGAAATCAACCGAGGAGGGATCAATTAAAGAAAATGAAGAAAAGAGAAAGTATGAAGTGGAGATTTCAGAAAACATCAAGATTCATGCCAAGGGTGTGGGATTGGCCGACGACTTCCCCGGGAGAGTGACAGTGGCTGGTAATGCTGTGCCTGTGAGTACAGACCTTTCAGTTGATATTGCTAAAGCAGAAGTTTTCTCGGGCGAAGCAAAGGGTGATTCTCTTTGTGGGGAGAGCTTTCATGGTGATAGTCAGAGGCTCGCCAAGTCTGATGAAGCAGATACATGGTTAAAGGAACAAGACAAGAGCAATTCAGAGAAACCCTGTGCATGGAAAAGGAAATGTTCACAGGATGATAACAGGAGAGAATTAGCATTCCTGAAGAAGTCCAGTGGTCTTTGTTATAGAAAAGGAACTACTTCGGATTCTGCTGTTCACATTTTAGGCAGACAACATGAAGAAACTGAATTGAACAAAACTTCTTGCAGAGTAATTGAAAATGTTTCAGAAAGCAGTAAATCTGAGAAGTTGCATCACTTTCTTTCTGAAAGCAAAAGTGATTCGTTACTTGAACAAAAGAGTTTTTATCTGGATGCTGTACTTTCCCACCCACCAAAAGAAAAGGCATTATTTAGCATTGCACCAAACAGGAGTGAGGTAAATATTTTGATCATTGAAAGTTAGCTTAGAATAAGTATTTGAACAGTAATTTATTTATTTCAAAAATATCTTGCCTTTGTTGTCTGTAAACCTTTTACCAATTTTGATACCACGGATATTTGTATGACAGAACATATCACTTCGTCTTTTTCAAAGGCTATAATAGCTCTGTAATTTAGGAGTATTGATATATTCTTGTGCTATTTTTCTATCTGGAGTTTTGATCTGCTTCCCAATTTAGGAAAGAGATTTTCATGTTAAAATGTTGCTAGAAGTTGGAGTGAATTTTGGACTTCACATTCAGTATCTGCAGTAAATTTTCTTACCACCTCTTCATGGTCTTGTAATTCCTTTGGGTCTTGTATCAAGGAAAGAAATATTTCTAATTCTCTTCAGTTTTGGCCAGTAGGAACTGAAGAATGATAGGGCTATGTAGGCAGCTTGAAATAGAACAAGTGAACATTAATCATGTTAATAGCACTCCATGCTTCTTTTAAAGGATCTTTCCTCCCAAACTGTCTAGATGACCTATTAATATTAATTATTGAAATTCCATCTTTCTCTGAGGGTAGGGTTATTTTATTTTTACAACCAAAGAAATCAAAATACAATCTTAGTTGCAGAATGTCTGAAGGAAAGCAGATTTTTGGTTACCATGCTTACCAATTCAGTCCATATTTCCAGTTTTGCCCCACCCATCCTCAGAACAACTGAAATCTGTACATGTGAGTCAAATGCTGATATCACAATCTAGTCCAAAACTTGCTCAATGAGGACATCTGAGCTTTCAGTTGAGTGAGCAGAGGGAATGGGCATATGCCAAAGGCATTCTTTCCAGCAAAGAGCTAACTAGGTGTCTTTTGCTGATATAATTTAGTTTTCTAACTTAAATGTATATATTTATATGCTTATACAATTTCCTTTCAAAGGAATCAAACAATGCTTTGTGTGAGCTTAGTTTTTTTTAACATAGATAACACACCCAATTACAACATGCAGTACACAATAGTACAAATAACCTCCTAATGCACATAGAGATCTTTGCCCTCTTAATCTTAGCTGGAATTCAGGAACAGCTTCGGAATGTTCTTTGATTTGTACAAAACGTCACTGCTGAGTAAGAGGGTATGAGGCCTTGTCTGGTCAGCCAAGCATGGCTGCTTTTTCCTGTATAATGAAAGAAATGCAGCTTCTAATATTGCTGACCTTATTACTCCAACCAGGTCTATACCTCTTGTTACCACAGAGGAAGGGAGAAAAAAGGGGATCTCTCTTGAGCACTCACATCAACTGATATTGATAAAACACTGCATGAATATGAAACTACTGACACATCAGGCTGACACAACTGAGGCTAAATGCCTCCATTGCTAAAATGTCTGGCTTTCAGTTCAGTTCCCTTTCTCAACCCAAGATTCCCAGTATAAGTAATTTTAAGAACACCAAGGTTTGACCTCTAAACAAAACCAGGAAAAAACTAGATTTCAGACCTTAATTACTGTACAAACTCTGTACTGTACTGTACTTTCCTTCTGATTGTTTTTGAGAACTAAGCAGGCATTTTAGTGTCTTACATGTCAGTGTCACAGGTGCATTTATACTGAGTGAAGCTGGTATTTATAAGAGTTTGCAAAGGTCCTGTTACTGGCCTGAGGTGGTACACAAATCTTGCAGTTAGCATCTCAGCTTTACTATTTTGTTTACTGCAATTAGAGAGATCAGTAGCCTTCCCTTACCTTGTCAATTTACCCATGCTGTACTCTCAGCTTACGCAGTGCCTCTGATGTAGCTGATAATTGAAAGCATGTTGGCTTTTCAAAGCAGACACCAGAGGAAACTCATTGGTACAGTTGGATAATTTGCACTGTAGCAGATAAGACATTTTACCCTCTGAAACAGTATGGTTCCCTCTACTGAAATATATCTTTTGAGTTTATTTCTGTGGCATGTTTTTTAATGCATGTAAAAAAATATGATTTTGTGTTCAAATATGTGCTACCTCATTACCTCTGTTAGCCTGATTACAGAACTCAGAGGGATCTACTGAAGCGTTGCTCCTGGCTACTCATTAATAGCTTTGAGAGAAAAGTTTCTTACTTTCTGCTGAGGCCTAATAAGCATTTCTCAGATCATTGTGTGGCCTGGGACTCTCCCAGACAATACACCACCACAATCATGCATCTCTAGCTCATTATAAACTTTTGTGCAGATTAGTACATTACCTCAAGTCTAGACTTGCTTCAGAACATTTAGGATAGATGGAATCAGAGCGAAGACATCTTACTATCTGTATGAGCCTTGCTCTTCTTTTTGCTTTGTGAAAATGAATCACAGAAATCCAGCATCACTTTTGATCTCTTGGAGAGTCTTCTCCAGTCTGCTCTGCTCCAAACTTCATCACTAAAATCAGGGGAGGAAAGAGCTTGAGGCTTTTTGGTGTTTGAATTTTGTATACTGTGTAATGCAGGGGGAATTTACAGGCTGAGAAAAAACATGTGTAGTGGCAGAAGTGAACAGGTTATAAGCAAAAAATAGAGTATTTAGTGCCAGTTAAGACTTTGATCCTGAAACAGAAGGGCTGTATAGAGAATTACTTCCATTGCTTTTTCTTGCATAATTTTTAATTCACAGGTTTTGAGATAATTTGTAGAACTGGTTCTCTGGCAAACAACTGCCCAAACTCATGCAAATGCTGTAATTCATTCTTTCCAAGCTTAAGAAACAAATGTGCTCTACTTAAGCAGTTTATAGTGAGTAAATGATAGGCTTGTGGGATACAAAAGGTTCACACAAACATTGCTTGGAAGGATTAAATTTTATGAGCATAAGATTTGATTTCTCCTTATTTTCTGTTCTAGCATTCTTAGTTTAATAGTCCTTCTGTTTTTCTCCTATGGGAAATGATGTTAGAAACATTGATGGTAGTGCATCATTGGTGGACAAGTATTTCTACTGTCCTTATGGGATTATTAAAGGAAAGATGGGCTCTTTCCCTTTCTCTTATACCTTTTTTTGCTGTGATAGTATTTTACTTGTTAAGATGTTTCAAGTTAATTTGACATCTTGCAAACTAGAAGCCATATATGTAGGTGTAATAAAATATAATTGTTTGAATCACCATTTCATTTAGTATTTCTGTTTCACTTAGAGTATTTCTACTTTTAAAGTACTAATTCATTGTTTATGAGAAAGTCTGAAATGTTAGCCTTGAAAGCTGAAATACTTTATTTAGAGAACAGAAGTGCTCAGGGTGTTTCAGGTCTCAGACTGATGTTAATGTTGGTGAAATGGGCTACCTCCATGAGTGAAAACCCTTTTCCTTTCTCTTCAGATGGCTAACTAGGGTGCTTGGAAGATTTTGGATCAAAAACCTGTTGATCTTCTTGTGAGAAACTGAATTAATGTTTTAGCTATCCAAAATTTCAACTCTGAGCTTCCTAGTGGTGATGTTCAGAGTTAAAGTTCTACTTGTGTTTGTGTCCATGACTAAAATGTTGTTTATATCTAACACCAGATACTAATACAGTCTCCAGAAGCTACCTTGATGTTTGGAATTACTTGTTTCCAGAGGAATCTGATGTGCACTCAAACATGCTGTGTTTGCATTCTCTGCAGCCTGAAGTGTTCATAGCCATCCCTGCTCAATTAACCGTGAAGGAGGCCAGGGGTTTGAACTTAGCAGTAAGGGCGGGCCATTAGCTAATTGCATTGTTAGCTTGCTCGTGCTAAAGTATATGAAAAAATCTGATAATTAAGCATTACACACAGAGGACTTGCTGAAAATGACAGACAAAAAATATAGGTTTGGGGTGTGTGGATTTTGTTTTGGTTTTGTTGTTGTTGTTGTGTTTTTTTTTTTTTTTTTCTTTTTGATGGACTCATCTTTNTTTTTTTTTTTTTTTTTTTCTTTTTTTTTTTTTTTTTTTCTTTTTTTTTTTTTTAAATGCAAGACATCTGGCACTTTGAGATGACATCATGCCTTTCAGAAGCGTTGTCCGGATAAGCAGTAGATGGTTGACTTCATTTATATTGTGATCTGGTTGTTCTGTGATGAATAGAAACTTAAGCTACTGAAAAAACATTTAGTTTGCTTTCTTGCTTTGAAATACCGAACAATAAAACTAAACCACAGAAAAAAAGGTCTTCCACTACAGCTGAGTTCCCTAGATTTTTTACAAGAAAATTTTCAGAGTGATTAACGTTGGTCTTTTGCAAAATTGTATTTTCTGTTGTCTTTATTTACATGACTCATCCCATCTCTATTTCATTTAGTAAATACTTTTTGCAGGATTTTGATACCTAGAAAGTTACAAATGATCACAGCTGCATGTTTTCTCTACTGTGTTTTGAACAAAAAAAAAAAGGGAGGGGTTTCCCTCCTGTTTGATGTTTCTTAAAAATGTGCTGAAGCTGGAGACAATAGGATGTAAAAAAAGCTGTCAGGTTATTCGGGGCTAGTTGAACAGTTAAAACTGTTTTGCTTTCTAGCATTGGTGTTTATATTTTTCCCCTAACGTCAATCCAGCAGATACAATGGCCTGTGATAGGTATCTGAAGGACTGCATTCACAACTTGTGATTTTATGGTCACTTGAATAAAAAGTAATGTAATTTTTATTTCCTACATTAAATTTATACTTGTAAATACTCATCATTCCCTGAAAGTATGAGAGGTGATAAAGCAGAAATTGAGTGAGCTGCATTGCCCTGACATCCCTAAGGCTCTTCCTTTAGTTCCCTTTTTCCCAGTGCTTCCCACCACGTTGTCTTAGGCCATGACACAGCATTATCAGCAGACAAGGTTCACATCTTTCTTCTTGGCACTGTGATTTATGTGGCTCTAATGTGAGAAAACACCCTAATTTCCAGCTTAGCTTGTTGGAATTCCCCCTGTCAGAGCCCAGACAGAAGATACCTTTGTGGGCAGAGATTCTGAGGCTGGGAGAAGTTTTTATAACCATCCCATCTGACCCCATGAGTGCAGCTGCCTGGTTTATGCGAGAGCAGGATTGCTGGAATTGGCACAGCCCAATTTATGGCTCCTCTGTGACAAATTCAAGGACCAGAGTTGTTTGTGAGCAAACCTGCCCTGAGCTGTGGCCTCAGGCTGGCCCTGGAGCCAGAGCAGACCTGTGTCTCTCTGCAGTGCTGGGTGTGAGCTGGTGGGGAGCAGCTTCTTCCAGGGGCTCACAGAGGTGCTTGTTGTCTACCCACAAACTGTGGCATTGCCTCAGGCCCTCTTGCCTCTGCCCAGGCAGCTCTGTCTGTTTTTCAGAATGGCTGAGCTCCACATTCAGGTCACTGGGCAGTGCCCCATGGTACACGGGATCCTATGTAGTTCATAATAGCACCTTATATTGTGTCTTGTTTGGCTAGGTGGTAAAAGGCAGTCACTTAGAAAAATGCCAGCATGCTATAGCACTTTGTCAAGGCACATCCTGTTTTTCTTCCTTTTTAGAGTTTACCTTTACACTGAGTACAATTTCTGTAACATGAGGTACAAACGATACATGTGCAAATTGGGGAAAATTCTGCTTCATATTTTTATACTGTTATAGTTTTCCAAGGAAACTGACAGAACTTCATTAGGGGATGATCCAATGTAATATAAAGTAGTATTTGAAAGTAAAATTCCCAATACTTTCCTGCTTTCCCTGATACAGAGTTAATAATCCTTAAATAATACAAATACTGAATGTTCTCGGTCAGACAAAATTTCTATTTATAATCCTTCGGTTTTTTAGTCATTCCTAAAATACCTCTCAGAAATTTTTGTCTTAAAACTATTGCTATCAGTTTTCACTCAGAATGACTGTTTTGTTACTGAATTCCAGAACATGTGCTGTAAATTAAGCTTTTTTAAGAGAGGAATTTCATAGCTCAATAAATTATGAATAATATGAATATGGCTATTGTATAAGTGTGACTATATACATATAAAGCATATTGCATTTTATATATATTTATATGGCATTTATACCAAATAGGTATAAAAATAGACTGTATTATCAGCATAAATAAACTGTTCAGTCTTTTGCATTATGCAATAGTATTATATTGTACCCAGAAATTAAGAGACTGAGAACTGGCTAACTGAAGAAAACTGTGGATTTTGTATTTTATATTGAAGATACTAAGAGTTTATAAGGGTAAGACATGAATGAATATTAATACAGTATCTGAATGATCATCATATTCATGTATGCAGATACCAGACAATAAGTTCTCCAGCAATGCAGTGTGATTTTCTACCATATTGTAAACATTCTTATGGATTAGATGTAACTGTAATTTTGACATTAACTGTGTTTTAGATATCTGATATCCATGTTACTGGGGAGTCAGAGGACATGTCTGCTAAGGAGAGACTGCTCCTGTGGTCACAGCAAACAACAGAAGGCTATGCTGGAATACGTTGTGAGAACTTCACTACCTGCTGGCGCGATGGAAGGTTATTTAATGCCATCATTCATAAATACAGGCAAGTACTCTGCTTGCTCCCTGGGAAAATGTTAATTACAGCATTTTAATGTACAAAGAGAGAGGGCTCTGTGGTTTATGTTGTAATAGAGCTGCAGCTGTGGAGATGACACTGACTCTTCCTCAGTGATTTCCTGCTCTTTGCAGCCAAAGGATGCCTCATTAACCTTTGCATGTCCCCCGTTCCTCAGAAAAGTCTTCCCAGGAATCCTGTACATCTTTCATGGGGCATGTTCAAGCTGCTAGGAAGTATATTTGCAGAATTCAGTCTTCTCTGCAGTCCTTTTTTGTCATACTTATGTTTAAGTGTAGGTGGGGTAGAGGCAGAGCAGACCACCCAAGTCCAAAACTGCACTCCTGGTGAAAGCCATCAACTACTGTATGACCCGGGATGTGTCTGATATCCCTGTCTTCTTCCTTGTGTGACTTTGCCCTTGCAGTGTAGAGCTTCTTCAGTGTTTATGTGTGGAGCCCAGACCTACTCTGAGATGCATTTCCTGTAAAAGGGTATCCTCATGGAAAATGTGACCAGCTGGCTTGGGTGCTCTCAGGAGAAGATGTAGGGATTTGTGCTTTTGTGACCATACTCTCACAAAGTTAAGCAGACATTGTAGAGTCGCTGGTGGCTGTGACTGGAGACTAAGGGGTACAGGATATTAACTTGAAATACAACTGAAGAGGTCTACTGACAAGAGAAAATTTCTAATTCTGGATTCGAAGTGAGAACAGGTCTCTCCTGACAAAGCTGACTTTGGCATCAAGCTTGCCAGAGAGTCAATCATCGATGCATTTACTGTTCTCTCTTGGTTGGTGACATGTCTTCTTTATTGTGTATTTTTTTGGTTCCTGAGCTGACTAAGAAGGTTTATGTCTTAGAGGGCCACGTGGGAGAGTACTCTGCTTGCTGGGCTAATCAGTGTGTACTGACTTGTCCTTCACTGCACGAGGCTTTCTGGGCTTTCATAGCATGTGCAGTTTGTACTCTATGCCCTGGAGCATATCATAAGGAAGTTTAAGGGTACATGATTTCATTGGTATAATTTGAAGGAGTGTCTTCAGTAAAGGCAAATTTTGTGTTTTTTCGTGCACATCCAGTGAACAGAGCCTGGATTAGGTTATTTAATTCTTGGATTTCCTCTTGTGGGACCACTTGTCCCACCATAGAAGGAAGTCTAGGCAGACACAGCATACATGTGATCCTTATGGGGGATTAGGACACTAAAGTAAAATGGGATATAGGTGCATCCTTTTCCTCACAGGCTGTGTGTAAAGGCTGTAAGCTTCACGCACAAGGCTCCAAGTCCCAGAGAAGCTGGCTGTGGCAGTGCATAATTCTGTGGTGAAACGAAGCTGCATCTCAGTCAATGAGGTTGTTTTCTGACTATGCTTCTGTTCTGGGTAGCTGGTCAGGGAGGAGGTGCCAGAAAGACTCTTTTGTAATATTGGCAAGACAAAAGGAAATAGCTGGCAGAAGACAAGGCTGTTTTACTTGGGACAGTGCAGCCAAAGGAATGAACATGGCAGACGCAAGCATTTGAAAAAATAAACAGTATGAAAGATACAGAGGGATTGGAGAGAGAGAAAAAAAAGGGAGGAATTTAATGAGATGGAATAATGGAAAATATTTCCCAGAGCTTCTTCAGATCCTTGTGTCTCTTACATAGAGCAATGTAGCCTTTAATGCTCAAACAACTGGTAATTATGGTACAGATCAGTTAATAAATAATGAAAAGCTTGAATCCTGTCCTCCAGCTGTGTAAATGTTAATACCTTGGGATACAACTGAATTGCTTTGTTGGAACAGTGCTTCTGGCGTTACTCCATGAGTTTCATTCACAGTGTTTCAGCAGGGAAGAACAGGCACTTCTGACTTGAGTGTGTTGCACAAAGCAAGTGGTTCAGTGGCTGGGGAGCTGAGTTCCCATTTTGTGTGCTTCTATGCCAGTTTCTGTTGAGCTTAATTTCATTCTGTAAACACAATTCCACCTAAGGATTGGGGCCTTCCCAGGAATGTTCACCAACCTTATCTAATGTGTTTTTGCTGTGAGAAGTTACAGGTTCTTGGATTCCATTTAAAATGGAATGAGAATGAGATTCTTCCACTGATTTCAGTGAGTTTCTATGTGTCTTTCCTTTTTTGTTTTGTACCGTTAAAACAGAGATAATAATTTCCAGCTGTTGCTCACAAGAGAGGAATGATCACCCTAAACAATCATGTGTTATTTTTAACTATGTTGTTTTACTCCAGAGACCTCTCCTAAAGCTTGGTTTGTCTTCTGAGCAGTAAGTAAGTTGAACACTAAAAAATCTGCACAGTGCTGGCAGTGATTCTCCATTTGCTCTGTTTGTCTGTTTTAGTAGCTCTTGGTTTGTGGATCACTGGTGGTGTCAGGAGCTGGTCTGAGCAGCCTTTGCTGCTGTCAGCTCGTGTGCCTGCTGGGGTGCTGGCGTGGGACCGTGCTGGCACTGTGGGGTGTCCCATGAGGACACATCTGTCAGTTGTGTTGCAGCATGGCAGCCCCCTGCACCAGCTGTGCTGTGCTCCCTGGAGATGCTGCTTGATGCTGCTTGATGCAGAAGCACCCTGGACTGGGAGGACTGTAAACTGCAAATAGGGGAGGGGGCTCTTCCATGACTTCAGTCCTGGAAGGGCTTTAGTTGGGCTCAGACCTTATTTTAAGGGCTTCACATTTAGTGCAATGACAGTAAAATGCAGAAGGCTCAAATACCCTGGCTTGTATCTAGAATTGCAGTTGTGCTGAGCTGCAGTAAGCTGGGTGTTGGATGGAGAGCCCATGCTTAACCATGCCAGGGCACAGCAGCAGGAGCTCCCTAAG
This sequence comes from Cisticola juncidis, assembly GCA_013400215.1. Taxonomy (NCBI): domain Eukaryota; kingdom Metazoa; phylum Chordata; class Aves; order Passeriformes; family Cisticolidae; genus Cisticola; species Cisticola juncidis. The sequence continues at coordinate 1,707,690 of VXBR01010763.1, forward strand.
GAGGTCCATCAGGGCAGGGCCTGGCAGCCCTGACACATACGGGGGCACCAGGGCAGCCCCAGCCCTGGCTCTGGCACTGGAACCTTCCTGGGACTGTGCTGGGGCTGGACCTGCCAGGTGTGTCACCTGCAGGTTGGGTGCATGCTGCAGGGGCCACAGCTCAGCTGTGGGCCAGAGGCCAGAGCAGCAGCAGCTCCCAGAGGACTGCCCTGGCCCACAGCCCTGGCACCAAGGCTGAGAGGCCTTCTCTGGGTGCACCATTGAGAGCACAAACCGTATGAGACCAACATGATCCCTATAGTCAGGGGTCCTTGAGACAGGGAGATGTCACTGTCCAGTTCCAGGTGACAAGATAGGAGTGGCAGGTTGTAATTACCTCCTTTCCAGGTCTAAGTGATTTTTTTAAATTGCCAGTACATACCAGCTTCATGACTTCAGGAAATTGCTGAAACTGTGAAGGGCGAGGAGTTGGGTGGTGACTCAGCTGCCAGCAGTCAGGGAGCCTCTCCCTTCAGCAGAACTGGCAGCCTGCCCTCTCTTAATGGCAGGTTAGAATTATTTCTTTTGTTTTTCTGTCTTTACAAAGGATCTTAGAACCTTTTAGTGCAAGTGAGCTGAGATTTGTGATGCAGAACTGCAGGAATAGTGCATGGATATGCCATGCCTCCCTGCTCCCCCAGGAGGCATGGGAGATACCCCACAAGGCTGGGATTTCCCTGTCATGACTGATGTCATACCCACTGCAGCATCCTGGTGGACACTGGTGGCCCAGTGGGTGACTCAGGTTCTTCCCTGGCTCCTTGTCCTTCCTGCACCCACAGCTGTGCTGGCAGTGCCCCACTTGCAGTGGCAAGCAGGGATGTGGGCAGTGTACAGGTGCTGGGGCACATATGCTGGAGTCATTCACCCTCTCTCCTGAGCAAATGCAGGATATTTGTTTTCTGTCCTCTTGAGCAATTAGCGTTTGGTTGTCAGAGCTTCTCATAAAGGCCTTCAGTTCCTTTCTCTCTTACTTTTGTTAAGAGTATGAATGACTTCCCAGTGATTTTGTAGTGCTCTTAAAATCAAGGGAGGTAATTTTATGAATAATGGAAATCAGAGCAAAAAATTGCTTTATTTGAGGTACTTGGATTCACATACCACTTGATTTTTTTTCCCACCACTAAATTTAGAAAAAAGTAATTTTTTTTCTGTGTGAGAAGATTCCTTATATTTTCCAGCAGTTTCCAGTGGTCTGTGTTTACAGGGTAAGATTGAAGATTACTTGGCTGAACTATTGAAGAGTAGAGAAAGTTTCCATTTACATCCTGTACATGGTTAAATCCCTGTGACCAGGGCTTCACACTGACCTCAGTAAATGCCTTGGGGGTCTCCATTGCAGGTCCTGGAGTTTGGTTTAATCATAGAATGGTTTGGGTTGGAAGAGACCTTAAAGATCATTGAGCTCCAACTCCCCTGCCAGGACAGTGACACTAAACCAGGTTGCTCAAAGCCCCATCCAACCTGGAATCCAACCTTGAATCCTTCCAAGGATGGGGCATCCACAACTCTGGGCAATCTTTTCCAGTGCCTCATCACCCTCACAGTAAGGAATTTCTTCCTAATATCAAATCTAAACCTACTCTCTTCTGTGGGAATACTTGTCCTTCCACAGAAAGACCAAATCAAATTGTAATATTAAAACTGAGTTTTAATACTGAACATTAGCCATATTTATATGTGTATTTAAATATATAAGTTTTCACACTTATTTTAACCTCCACACTTTTCTTCAGACATGTGGTCAAGGCCTTTAGTGAAAGCTACAGATACACCGAGGAGATTCAAGAATATGCTGTATGTCTCATCTGTGATATCATTTGCCTTTTATAGCTTATTTTTTCATTGAAGACGTATGTTATTATAGTCAGTATGTTGTGTTGGAAGAAATCTGACTTCAGGCAGTTTCAAAATTACGTGATGTTCCTTTTGTGCCATCATGTAGTACGTAGCAAAAACCTGTAAGCCAGACTTTGAAGTTGGAGACTGACTTCAATCAGGGTGTAATGCCTAGATTTTTCTGGAGATACTACCACCTACACCCTGGAATCTTCTTTCTGCAGCATTATCACCTTAAGTATTTCTTGTCACTAAGCTGTGTTTTGGGTAAATGCTCTTGATTTGTGGTTGAGTTTTTTGTTTGTTTGTTTTTGTTTTGGTTGGGTTTTTTTTCTGTACATGCCTTTTGCCTAGAAAGAAGAAACACTAATTTTTCAGAACTGTATCCCAGTTATGTCCCCTATATATAGAAACAGTTTGTTTCGAGAGAGTGAAAGCTGCTCTTATTTCAGTAGGAGTCATGTGCCAGATGAGAGCTAGTAATCTAAATTGTAGATCTACATTGCACTTGGCACATATTTTACAGCAGATTCAGATAAAAAGTTATACCAAAGTAGCAAACCTATTGTTTTGATCTCAGATTGCCCTAAACCTTTAACACATAAGGACTACAGGAGATTTCAGTTAAAAAGTGTCTGAAATGGAATTTAAGAAATAGTAAAAATAATAGCTGAAAGATTTACAGTTAGCTGGCACCTGTAGATGCTTCATTAAGGACAATGGCTGTTGATATTCAGGAAATAGACATGGTCACAGACTAACTAATTTTCTAGAGAAACACAACGAAGTGTAGAGAATAAGAGAAAATTAATATCACACATGTATTTTTTTGTAAAAATGTATGCACTGCTTTATGCATTTTATTTTTGTGTTCTCACAGCTTTTATACTAGAGAGTTAATTTTGATTTTAGCATTTACAAAACGAATTCCAGCAAAAGCATTATGTTCTTGTGTAACTAGATAATAGCATTTAATGAGTAGCTTTAGTGGTGCCTATATGGTTATAGCATCTGTTCAGCAAGCCCTGCAAGCTCAATTCCCAGATCAAGTCACATTTTTAAGTTCTAGTCTCAGGTGTTGGGTCTGTTCTAGTAAATGAAGCAGGCCCAGCCCCTGCTTTCCAGCCCTGAGGTTAAGTGGCACAGCAGGACTTGTGTCTGCTTGGCTGAACTCTGCTTTGTCCCCCAGACAGGGTGCAGCTCCTGCAGAGCAGTCCTGGGTCAGTGCTGTCCCTGAACTGGCTTCATGTATTGCCTGGGAGAGTGTGGTCACAGTGGGCCACAGTCATGCTATGGGAAGGATTAGTAACTAAAGGTCCTGGGCCCTTCTTCTGCCTTCTGCACATCAGACATGTCCAGCTATGTCTGGACTTCTAAGTGAATGCCAGCAACCATAGAAAATGTGAAAGTCTGGTTAGGAGAAAGAAGGGATAAAATGTGTTCAGGCCAGGCAGCAGTCTGACAAGCAAGCCGGACTGTAGAATACACATGAAAAGTTTAAGACAAGAAAAAAAGTGACTTTATTTCATATAATGCTGTTCCAAGGCTTGCCAAGGCCACATGCAGACAGTTTCTATAAATTTTGGCACCACCTAACAAGTATTAGAAATGCTGCTAAGAGGGAAGGTGGTGATAGAGTTAAAAGAGGTACCTTTTAAGCACAAGAATTTTTTTATTACTGTATTAAAGAATTTCTGTTAAAGAAATACAGAGATCTCATACAGAGGAACCTTTGTTACTGGTAAACTTTGTGATGCCTTTTGTTTTAAGCTGCATGCAGTGTCGAGAGAGAGTGAGGAGATGGCTCCTGTTCCTAGAAAAAGGAGGAGCAGAGGCTAACAATGAATGCAACATGGAAGAAGTGTAGGTACACTGAGTGCTTCATGTGGGAGGAAGAGGAATAGAAAATGCTGTGTGTTCCCAGAGGAAGCAGCAATGTAACAGGTCCATAAATGCTAGATAAAGTGAGAGAGACAAATTTTCCAGGGTCACAGTGCTTTTCTTTTGAAATGTTGCTATCATAACTCAGTATGCTTTCAGAATTTTGAAGTGGATGTTTTTCTGAGTGTGGTATAGCAAGGCACAAGCTTGATTGATGCCTGCCAAGTAACTGTTCTCATTTGGAACAAGCTGTTTCAACCTTACCCAGGATGATTTGCTGTGTATATATAGTTGAACACTAAGCTCCTGGCCAGCAGTGCATGTGGCATCCCTCTGATTTTAAAACATGTTGCAACTGCTCAGGTACTGACTTGAATACATTCCTTAAGGGGAGGGATAATAACGCCTCAGTGTGCAGAAACACGTTCAACACCTTTGGGGAATGAACGAGAAAGAAACTAACTATTACACAGTGTCAAGCCTCAAAATGCTAGGGGATATGTTTTAAATAAAGAGATTAGTTAGGTCTGCTGGTTTTGGCTTGCTGTTCTATGACTTGTACTTTATTGTAACTCAGCTTTAACACAAAAAAAATTTTGAGTTTAGCTGTGTTGCATGCCCCTTCCACACCCCCTCATTGTGTGGTTCTTACTGTTTTCAACAGATTTTGTTATGCAGAATAAATGAACTTGCTGTCAAGAAGTGGCAATTGGAGAAAACATAAACTGCATTTAGGATACTTAAAAATCTTGACAAGCAGACATGATTTTAATATTATTTGCCTGAGTATATTTCTAATGGATTTACAAATAGCAAGTTACCTAACCAGCTTAATCGGATGCTCTCAGAAGAATTCTGTGATGGCACTTGGTAAAGGCTGTATTAAAATAGTACTGGAAGCATGCCTGCAATTTTAGCCTCTTGTGTTGTGGTGGTGGTTAGCCTTAGTGGGTATTAGATGGACAACTTCCAGATAAATTTCTGGTCTGGACTTAAAATGATCTCAGTACGTGCTGTGATGGATCCTACTAAGTAGCCCCTGAATAAGAGGGTTTTTTATTACAGTAACTGCAAAAAAAAAAATCAACTGTGCTGAAATCAAAGCTTTTCTCTTCATTTTAATGGGAATAAAATGTAAAGTAACACTTGCTGTTGAAGGGCCAGGATTTTTTAACTGGGGATTCACATGTTTTGTACTCTTGGATCGGCAAAGACCAGGACACCTAGGAGTGTCAGAAGTTTTAATCCAAAAGGATGTGGTGTCTGAGCAATTGGGATATAAATAACATAGGGAAAGGTCTTCAGGGAACAGCTTTGGCAAATTTGTGGCACATGGAGAAATGGTTGCCTTCAAGAAAGGACAGGGAGCCTTTGGGAAATTGTTTGAACTCATTACAGTACCTTACCATTCTTCCTGGTTGGTAACTGTACTACTCTCACTAGTTAGCCATTCTGTCAAGCAGCCACTGCCATGGTCTGGAGAGAGTATTCTCAGGATGCAGAACAGAAAAAGAGTTTAGTTGTGTTTCTTCATTGTCTTTTTGGTATTCACAGTTCAAGGAAACATACATTATTTATGATCATTTTTGTGGATTGCATGGTGTGGGTTGGGGTTATGAGTTATGAGCCTCATTCCCATTTAAATTTTATAATAGCCAAAAATTGCTGGAGTTGCTTTACCATTACTGGTTTTGTAGTGATGTAAACAACTCTTAGTACTAAGAGAGCGCAAAAACTGATTTTAAAGCTAGTGACAGGACCAACAGATCCTGTGCATGTTTGTACTGAGTTTGAAACTTGCATTGCAAACTTACTGCCAAGTTGTGATTAGGGTTTGTTTTGCATAGCTAAAGATGAACTCCACATTTAACTAAAAAGATCTTTGATATTGCAATGCCACAATTGTGTATATAACTAAATTAATTGGTATGGCAAGTTACAGGTAAAATTTTGCAGTGCTAAAAAAGGGGGGACAGGTGGTGGCTTCAGTAGGTTATTTAATTCAGTGCTTGTCAAATCAAGGGCATGCACAACAGAAGGAATTACCTGAGTTAGCTCTCTATATTGTTAGGAGCTGAATTAATGTTAGGGCATTTGACAGATTTTGCTTTCCTTATTTAAAGTGCAGTTAAAGCATTCATTCTTTTTCTGTGGGAAGTCTTGATATAATATGTGGGGATGTCTGAGGAATAGACATGCATCTGTAAATAGTTTACCTTTATTATACTATCTATTGCAATTGTTTTTTTTCAGTTTTACTCATCATATCTGAAAACTTAGATGACCTGTGAAAATACAAGCAAAGGAGAGCTGAAGAGTTCAGATCACATGAGAATTTTTCAGCTCTCAAGGGAACAAAAAGACATTTTTGTTCATCTTTATAGAGGCACTGAGTGAAATCCATAGAGATACATACAGTCATGTAGTGCGGGCATTCCTGTCATACCACCAGAAATGAACAAAATCAAAAAGAGGATACAAGGCATAATGGTCATAGTAACACAGTATGTAATTGAGGCTGGGGACCTGTGGACCTTTGGAAAAGATTTTGCCACATACTTAAACAATATGCAGAGCTGCATGCAGCAGCATACTTTTTAGTTTATCACAGCTGTAAGGATAATGACAGTTTTCTAATTGAAATATTTGATTTTCTCTGAATTCTGAACTGTTGCCCAATTTCAATGACATCACCGCTCAGCTTCACCCTGTGGTTTGAGGCATTGAGGGGTTTTTTTATCACTATATCATGTGTGAATCTAGAGTGTGTGAATGAGGGGGATGTCTATGGTGTAGTGGAAGATAGTGTTGACTCAGAGTCGTCATTTTATGTGCTTTCCTCAGAATGGGGTTTTTGACACCAAGGAACCTGCTACAGAACCTTGTGTCCACATTGTGGTCCTTGATCTTGATTCTGATGATGGAAGAGATCTGTTCCTTCCTAATGCCACAAAGTCAAACCTCCTCACCATTTTTGAGCAGAAACTCTCCTCTTCTTCTTCTCTAAGTGATCAGACTATACTATCACTGAAAAAAAAAAATCAGGAATATGTGGTAGGCACATCTATTAGCAAAGGGTACCTCAGACACTGTGGTTAGATCTCCTGTTCATGACAATGTGAGAGCACTGCAAACATGGGGAATCAATAAAAGTGTATGGGGCACAGAGAACAGTACCTGTTAGTTGAAATCCAGCCATCATTCTCTTTGTGTTGGTGACTCAGTCTTTCTGAAGCAAGTTCTCTGACCAACTGCTTTGAGCAAGACTTGGATTTGTACCTGATCTGGGGACAGATTCTTTAGTTCCAAAACACTGACTCTACACATAAACTGGTGTAAACATGTTGGTATTTTTGAAACGGTGTTAAGAGATAGGTAAATGGTAAACCTAATTATATAGGTGAAATAATATATTTTGCTTCATCATCTCATTTGTAGAGTTCCTGGAAAAGAAACAGGAAATGCATATTTGAAGAGATAGAGCTAAAATTTCTGTTCTATATGAAGATTTATTACTTCTTGATTCTTTTCATTTCAGTGTTTCGGTTAATAACCAAAATCTCTAGAATAGATGATTTTTGTTTTCTTGTTTTTTAATTTTTTTTCTATGACTATGTATTCTGGTATGATCTTTCATTTGTTCTCGTAATCCTTCCATCCCTAATAAAAGCATGAGTCTTTCTGGCACCCATCCTTTTCACTTGTCTGTGAACAATGAAAAAAAAAATAACTTCTATAGGCATTTTCTAATTACAGCAGTGGAAAAGCTAATTGGACTGTAGTGATGTTATATCCTTCACTCTGCATCTTCAGTCATGTTTTTTGAGAGTTCTGCTTGAAAGTCTCTATTTTAGTGTTTCGACTAAATATAAGCCAAGAGTGAAATATCCTTTAATATATCAGGTATTACTCAGGGTTTTGACTAAGAAAGAATTGTACAGAGTAAACAGTTTAGATGATTCATGTAAATAACTTCAGGCTTCTCAGCCTTCTGAATGCATTAAAAGATTTTTGTGTGGAATATTACTCTGATATATGTATCAGAGTATATGTATATGTTTTAGTAAAGATAAACATTGTTGTAACTTGAGCAAGTCTCATCCCAGAACAGGAGGAGAAGGATTTCTTCATCATTGACTGGGAAAATGAAAGTTCAGTTTTCCGTTTTGAGGTATCAAATCCCCTTTAAATATAATCTTTTATTTTAATGGGCAAATGTTATATCTGCTAGTTTGGATCTTAAACTATTTTGCTAGGTATTAAAATCTGGCAGTGAGAAATTCTACATATACCTAATGTTATTTATTATGCACAACTCTGATTTCAAGGAGTCTTTGCAGACCAGAAATATCTACTGTTATTCAGATATTATTGTCTTCCTTCTCTCTGTGGTGCTAGGGATTGTTTTCTTGAATTTATCATAATTTTGTCAGCTTCCTAATTCATGTGGTATTAATTATACTTTTTTCCCCCTGTCACTTTTGATGGAAATTGTATCTAATTTCTAACACCTACACTAAGATCTCAAATGGCAGGCACCAGTTTTTTTAATAAATTAAATGATTAATGACACTCAGTGTGGCAGCCAAACCCTTGACTTAGGTGTGGCTGCAGCAGAAGCATCTTCTTTGCATGGAATGTTCCACTTGAGGGTGTTTGGGATGTTTATGTGTGTTTTTATGGCAAGGCCCCAGCCTGCTGAAAAATCTGCTATAAGATGACTCACAATATTATGACAGAAGGTAGAGTCATTGTACATTACTTAAAGGGCGTTTATTTTAATTTGTTTTTGATTATACATAAAACTACTTAATAAGGCTATGCAAATTGATATAAAATATATTTATAAATTACAAATAACTTCTACAAAACTCATATATTTTTCTCTATAGCTTTGAAAAAATGGAAATGTTTGCCATGATGGACAATTGTTTTAAATCTAGTGTTTGCTTCAACTACATCAATTAAATAAATATGTATTAGAGGATACTCATCACAACTGGAATTTCAACAGTTATTTCGAGTTAGTGGACAGGTATCTCTGCAAGCTCACAGCATGTAAAAATAGCATTTATTTCTATTTAAAATTGCCAAAACTCCCCACTATTAAACAAAAGGGGCAGTATGGCATTCGGTAATTTCCTGAGCCATGGTTTTTGGATGCAGTTTTCTCAGGCTAAAAAAGATCTTTTACTGACCTCTGGGAGGTAAACTTCTTTTCCTGTGGCTTTGCAATATATCCCTCTACTAGTGAGGAGGAAAGGCTGATCTGCAGAGGGGGAGGCCCCAGGCAGAATGATCTTGCTGTGGCTCCTGCCCAGTGCTTTTGCATTCAAGTGATGATACTTGTCTCTTCCCTTTCATAAACCATCAGTGGACTTGTTCTCAGTCAGCTGTGGAGCCCTCTGTCTGCTTCAAAAAACTGAAGACATGCACTATCAAGACAGACATGAATGCCATCTTCTGTAGTATTTTCTTGTAGACCAAGACTTTAGATAAATATAGATCAGCTAATCTAGGTCAGTATACTATGTGCTAAGTGTATAATTAGCTGAAAATGGCAGTATTCATAGCAATTTTCCCTTGTTCTCAAAGGGAAACTGTAATACAATCCAATGGTATCCAATGGAGTTGCAGGGATGGGAAAATATGTTTAAAAGGCAGGGAGGCATCTCAGAGAGTTGGGTTTTCTTCAATTGGGTGGTGAAGCCACAGCACTGATGTAAAGTGATTTATTATGCAAGGGCAGTTGTTTTTATCGAATTCGTTACTTGTATTGCAGTGAGAACAATGTTACCTCTTCTGCAACTAAATTAAAGCTTTATTCTAAAGCAGATTATTGTGTCAGTGTCTCTGCAGTTTGCAGCTTGTTTTCTGGGAATAGTCAAGGCTTTTACAACATGTCCTTTCGTGTTCTGAGAGTTGGCAATCAAACAGGCAGTGCAAGTGATTATTCTTGGGACATTTTTATCAACTGTGAAACAAATGTAAGAAGGCAGGAGGGAAAAATAACCTAAGCAACAGTGTAATGCTTACAAAAATCTGATTCTCTTGTCAAATCTTTATCTTTAATCTTTATTACTCATACCATCTCCATTATTGTGGCTGAAACAGGAGATGGGGGTGTTCAGTTTTCTTTTCTAGTATTGTCTTTTATTTTTCATGGATTTTCTGTGCTGCTGAGAGCAAGGGCTGATATTGGTTTCATTGCATTGTTTTCGTTGCACTGAAATTCAGAGCAGAACAGCGTGAGCTTGATTGTGCTCCCACTAAGCATATTGGAAGTGGAAAGTCCTGCTGCCTCGGGAGGATTATATTGCACTGCTTACATTTTGTTATTATAAATGTTCTTTCAAGGCATAATGGGTGCACTGTTATTATCTGTCTTGATGACTTGTCTTCAAAAGAGCACAAGGAACAGGGATTCTAAGTGGCTGAAAAGAAATAGATTTTTATTTACTGTGCCCTTGTAGTTAGCTCAAAGACAAGATTGTACTGAGTTTCCCAAAGTTAATACCATTTTGTTATCTAGGGAATTTGGGACTGCCAAATGAAATGTTAACATTAATTTTGAACAATTGTATTTAAAAATTTTGTTTCTATGTGTTGCAATTATTTTAAACTTCTACTTGGTAAAACTAAGAAGACAGTTTCTCTAGAAACAAAAAGGAGAAAAAATTAGGAACTGAATTGTTTGCTGAAAATTGTATGCCATTTCTTTTTGTTTTGGTGTTTTGTTTTAGCTTTTTTTCATGGTGAGTTTGGTTTTCAGTAGTGTAGGATTTCAGTAGAAAATATTTCAGGCCCTTGTGACTCGATTTAATTTTAGTGAGATGAGCTCTTGCTCAGCGTGGTTGAAAATCCCTTATTTCTTTTTGGTGGACAGCTGTGAGAATTCCAAGTGCTGAAAGGGGCAAGGAGTAATACATTGAGATTCATGAGATCTAAAACTCAGCTCCTACATAGAAAAATTGAAGGACAATATTAGTTTTGAAGTTTTACATTAATTTAAGACATTAAAGTAGTGATGATGGTGCAGGATTGATACAGGATAATACTTATGGACCTTTAAAACATTTATAGGCAAGATTGACTTAAGACAATTATTCCATTAAAGCAAGTGTATTGTGGCTGGAAATGGATGAAGGATGAAGGTGTGGAGGTTTAAGCACATGGGGCTGAGAGTTACCTATGAGAGAACCGGCACCAGTGTGTATCTGAAAGCAGGGCTTCAATGCATTTGAAGAAAACATCTTTAAAGCTCATCAGAAAAGATTAAAGTGATGTTTTTGTGACTACACTTCATTACTGTGTGGCGTCTGACACATGCTGAAGAATTTGATGCATAACGACTGAAAACTTGCGAAAGCAGTAGAAAGTAACTCCTTCCTGTAAAAGAGAAAAGTGAATTTAATCACCTTAAGGACAGTGGAAAGGACAAGGTGTTGAAAAACAATGTCAATACACATGAATAAATATGCATAAGAAAATAGAGGTGTATATAAGGGATGGGTGGAAACTAGCTTGCACCTGAAGAACCCAATGTTGTATTTTCTGCTGCTTGTGTTTCTCAAGTAGCAGGGATCTCAGGTTGTTGACCCAATTTTAGTGAAATCCTTCCATACTGAAAACTCCATTGCTGTGTCCATCCATGCTCATGGTTTGATTTACCAATACAGCAGTAATTTTAAACTGGTAGGGAGTTGTAATCAAGTGTTGCTGTTTTTATTTGACAGGCCGGACCTGATAGACATGAATACCGTTGCTGTTCAAAGCAACCTCGCAAATTTAGAGCATGCTTTTTTTGTAGCAGAAAAACTTGGTGTTGCCAGACTTCTGGATCCTGAAGGTAAGAGAGCTACAGATGGCTATGTTGCAAAACCCCCAACACTACAATAAAGTCCAACCTGTCTGCAGGTTGTAGCATATTTGTGGGCATTCTTACAACTATGTGATAAAGCACTGTTCTGTCTTGCTCTTTTAGATGTTGATGTTTCCTCACCTGATGAAAAGTCAGTAATAACTTATGTGTCATCACTTTATGATGCATTTCCCAAAGTACCAGACGGTGGTGAAGGCATCAGTGCAAATGTAAGTAGGAGAATAGTACTTGTACAGTGTGTGAGCTACATTAATAAAATGCTGAATTTTGGATCCAGAATGTTAGCTAGATCTTCCATAGTACTGCTGTCACACTTTTCTTTGACATGGTTTTTCTAGGCTGAGATTTTAAAGTTTTAGCCATTTCATGGCATGGACATGAAAATACTTGTGCAAAGAGCTTTAACTGAAAACAATGTGCCTGAAGTTGGAGAAAGATCAAGTCAAAGTTCTTACTTTTCAGTTGTGAATGTATAAATTATGCCTTTCTGATTCTTACCAGCTTGAAATTTATTAATCTAGAAAATATTTTGTTTTCAGTAGAATTATTTGGGATAAAAACTGAAGACTGAAATCATATATTTGGATCTGATCTTTAAAGTGCAAATAAATGTTGTGTCAGAATTGCAGGATTTCAAAATCTACTTTCTATGTGTGTGAAGACTTCAGTCTTCAAAGCTGAAGCAGAAATGAGCTCTTGATTTTCATCTCTTCTGTAATCTGGGTATTGCTTTGGCAGGATGTGGAAGTCAAATGGGTTGAATATCAGAATATGGTGAACTACCTCATGCAGTGGATCAGACACCATATCACGATAATGTCTGACAGAACATTTCCCAACAGTCCTGTGGAACTGAAGGTGAGGTGTGGTGGCTTAGACTCCTTGTTGGAATTACACTTTATCTTACTGACTCAAAGCATACTTGAATAAATGACGTGCTTGTTGATTTATACAATCAAGTCAACTGTACAACAGTACTACTCCTTAACCTTTTCAAAGTGTAATCAATACATTGCTAGCATACAAACAATAAAAAGCAGATCTTGTCACTGATTGGTGTTTGTTAAACTGTAGTTGAACAGTATAAAGGTAAGCTTGTGAAGAATATTAGAAGAGGGTTTAGAGACTAAGGTTATATTCACTGTAAGTAAAATTTGATGTTATTTTTCATGTTTCTATAGGCACTTTATAATCAATATTTACAGTTTAAAGAAACAGAAATTCCACCGAAGGAGACAGATAAATCAAAAATTAAACATTTATATAAACTGCTAGAGGTAAGTCTTAACATTCATTGACATGTATAGAGGTTCCTTTTCTGTGGCTTAAAATAACAAGTACATATGAATTTTTAAGGTCTGGATAGAATTTGGACGCATCAAACTTTCTCAAGGCTACCATCCAAATGATATAGAAAAAGAATGGGGAAAGCTGATTATTGCCATGCTGGAAAGAGAGAAGACCCTTCGACCTGAAGTGGAGAGGTATGCTACTGAATATTTGACAGGCTTTGTTAATATATTTTTTGTTGTTTTAATGCATATTGAAATTTGCGTATATCTTCTGTGATAATGTTCATATTATGTTTCTAGATCAAGCATTTCTGCTTCTGTTCAGGGTCTGAAATTCTCTACCTGCATAGAAGCAGGTCCAGACAAACAATTTAGGCGGGCTCAGAAGGTTGTGATGAGCAGCATCCATGCCTCAGATCATCAAAGCACTTATACCCATATATAACCACCTTCGTTGTGCAGTTAGTCAAAGCTGGGTTTATATCACCTCACTGTCTCATTTCAACTTGATTTTGTATAAGGACCACACTCATCCCTTACATGAAATGTGTATTTTTCTTGGTGCACATCATTGTAGGCTGTAGTCCCTGCAGATGTTGTTTAACAAGTTAGTGGTACTCGAGAGCACACTGATGTGGAAAGGCCTGGTAGCCTTCCATGATAGTAGGCTGTGGGACACTTTTGTACATCACTGATGACATATTAAGGATGGTTAATGTCTTGATGCAGTCTGAGAGCATTTTTTAATGGTATGTCTTTTTAAGTTCTGTGGGAGACACAGGTGCTATCCATTCATTAATTAAAAAACCCTCTTAAAGTGAAATGGTTTTGGGGGCTTCTACCTGTGTGTAGATATAGACACCTGGATCTGGTTTCATTCTGCTTGACTTTATGCATCCTAAGGAGACATCTAAAAACTGAATCACTTCCCAGAGAATCTTGTTGCTGACTTTCTGGTGACAACAGGGTGACCTATCTCTCTGGTCTCTCATCAAGAGAGATTCCAGTCAGAGGGCAAAGACAGTCAGAGATGATTAAACATGTGTCATGCTTACAAGAGCAAGAGCATGACTGAAATGGCAGATTCAATAGGTGTTGATTCATAGCACCCTACTGTGGAACAAGTTCCTATGGAGGAATATGAGGTTGTCCACACAATACTGAGTTTTCCCTCTTATGCAGAGAGCAGAACAGTGGAAAGCATCAGCAGAAAAACAGCCTGCTAGGTCTTGCAGGTTAATCTGTTCCAACCTGCCAAATGCGAAATGTGGAACAGGTAGAATTTCTGTTCGTACTTGCAGAAACCTGGATTATCTTTGTTGAGAATGTGTGTAAATGACATTAGTTTATTTCTGTTTTTCTCATATGGTCTGAGCACAGATAAACAAACATGAACCTGACTTCCTTCCCATATTTCAGGAAGGGTAAACACACTAAAAATGACAGGTCATGTGGTGATAGTCACTACATGTGATGGTCACTGTAAAATGAGAGAGAAAATTTCCTTAAGTGATTCTGGCTCAGTCACCAAGTTAAAAGTGTTGATTGATGTGGACACAAGAACATCATCCATGTTTGTTGCACTGGCTACCAGTGCATTTCATCATTATGAGGTGTTGAAATTTCACCTGCTGGGGTGAAATTTGACTGTGGCAAAAGCGTGACTTCAGCCAGTACTGAAACATGGTGAGTAGTAAAACTTTGCCTGCAAGCTTGTTGAATATATCTCAAAGTATCAACACAAACAGACAATGTGTTGCTAGATGGGTGTATGGGATCAAAATTAATATGGTGTCAATGAGGGGAGTGCCAAACTGAGCTCTAGTTTGCAAAACTAGCAGAGTTTGGCATTGCTGCAGAGGTGTGCCTTTGCTGAGCTCTGCTGCGTAAACAACCACCTTATGGGATGGGTGTGGTTCAGGAATCCTAAAAGCAGGGAGTGAAATACTGAAAAAATCACCCCAGCCCAAATTCTGAGTTAAAAAGTAATTCTGAAGTTGTGATCAGATTTTTCTTACTTATTTTCTGGTCAAAACAGCTAGAAGCAGTTGGCTGTGAATGTGGAAGGAGATGAAGGGAAATTCTCAGGAGGACAGTGTAGTGGGACAGGGCAGTTAGTGCAGATACATGCTTGGACAGTGCAGGAATGATGGTAGGTTGGATGGTGTATAGGTGTGTCAGATTATATTGTAATGAGCTGATTAACCCTGATACTCCCCCAGTTTTATTGTGCAGTTCTATTTGAAGGAAAAGGAGTCAGTCCAGCCTGGAGGTTATTTGTACTCTACTCTCAAGTGTGGATTTCTCCCTTCACTCCTTTTTGAAAATTTCCATTGAAGAGTCTGAGAGACACTGCAAAGGGTTCTTTTAGTTCTTACTTGGTTTATAGTTATTTAGTGACACTTAAATAAAATATTTGGTGTGTCTGTTTCCTAGAGACGCCCCATTGTTGCTGCCTAGTCTGTACTTGCAAAGCTTTAACGCAAGGAAGGGAAGCCAAAAGCAAGGTAGCATACATAGCCCCAGGTAAAATCCTTTGAAGAGCTGGCAGAATATTAATTGCTGGGTTTTAAATATGCATACTGAAGCCTATATAAAGGAGGAGTCTAGGTGTTTCAGAAGCCAGTAGTGGAATTTCATCCCTAGAAGCTGTACATTTTGCAGGAGTTTTATCTTCATTTTTCAGCAAATGCAAGCAGCCAGAAGAACTGTGCTCTGGATGTAAAAATGAATAGCAGTAGTTACAGCTATCATAGCAGTGATTCGCTGTTTAGCAACAGCACCAGTACTCGGACCAGTGTAGACTCTAATGAGAATTTCCTTTCTGTTAATTGTGGTCCCACGCTGATTAAATCCTGTATAAGCTTTGGTAATGGAACCTTAGAAGGGAACAGGTAACTTATGCATTTGTGCTTTGTGTTAGATGCTGTTTTTTGTTTGTTTTTGTTTGGTTTTTGGTTTGTTTTTAAAGTCATGCAATATGATTGTAAATATAAATAACACAGTACTTATTTATTTTCCTGAAATGGCATCATCTAGGCTGGAAATGCTGCAGCAAATTGCGAACAGAATTCAGCGGGACAGCCGGAGCTGTGAGGACAAACTGATACTTGCCCGGAATGCTCTGCAGTCTGTAAGTCAGGCAGTGATTCTACTTGTCTGTATTCATAAAGAAGTTGAGTGGCAAACATTTCTTCAGGGTTTGTGAGGGCTTCTAATAGCTTCTATTTTTATTTTCATTATTCTGTTAAGGTAGCATTTCTTCAAGAAAATACCACAAATTGCCTAGAGTGTCTTCTGTTACATTTTTTTTTATTTTATTCTGTAATTAATTAAAGGTTTCACGATTGTTCCAGGATAAGAATAAGTTCGTTTGTTTTTTAAAAAAAGGAATTCTTAGAGCTGATATCTCTTTGTTTTTAGCTGCAAGGCTTATAACTTTCTCTTATTTATTAAGGATACCAAGCGATTGGAGTCAGGGCTCCAGTTCCAACATGAAGCAGAGATAGCTGGGTATCTTCTTGAATCTGAGAATCTTCTCCGCCAGCAAGTGATTGATGCCCAAATTCTTATTGATGGAAAGTACTATCAAGCAGACCAGCTTGTTCAAAGGTACTTTACAGTATGTTTATATGAATAAATAAATGTCCCAAATATGGATTCCCATTATGGACAAAATTTTCAGTTCTTTATAGCTATGCATAAACTATGCATGAACACCAAAATATCACCCAGATATTCTGGGGAGTGCATTGCCCACTAATGTTGAAGACAACAGGAGCTATTTGTACTTATTTATGAAAATGAAGTCAATCCCTGAACATGACCTAATATTTAATGTTTACTAGATATCTGTGTGCAAAAATGTTAGCTTGCTTTGTTGCACATAAAATACATTTAGAATTTACTAACTTTGATTTATTAAATGGAGGCTAGATTGCTGGTGACAGCTGTAGGTGTATTAACAGGTAATAAATGGGGTGATGTGTAGCACTGTGTACAGTGTTGGCAGAAAGCAGCATTTAAATTGCATAATTCTGCTTTATGAAGAACTGGCCCCAAAGTTTTTTTGGGATTCACCCTTGGACTGATTGAGATGAAGTACATAAATCTTTGGCAGTGAACTGCAGGTGTTTGATGTGCTGCAACATGTAGTGTCTTGTAAGATTTCTGGTTTGCTGATTGCTCCCTAGAATTGTGTATAGTGCATGTTCGTGCCCATACCATTTTTTTAGTCTGCCTGATTTAGGCATGTATTATCTGTACAGAACTATAAGTTGATATTCCCTGTACTTTCTGATAAAAATACTTGCTTATAAATATTTAAGTGCAACTAAAGTGTAAGAGTAAGTTCATATCTCTATTCAGCTGATCATGATAAACCTTAAGTCATAAGCATTCATTGTTTTTTTTTTTTAATTCTAATTGAATAGAGTTGCAAAACTTCGTGATGACCTGATGGCCTTACGGACCGAGTGTTCCTCCGTGTACAACAAGGGGCACACCCTGACCACAGAGCAGACAAAGCTGATGATATCAGGAATAACCGAAAGCTTAAACTCAGGATTTACAACAAACCTAACACCTGAACTAAATGCTGCAATGACTCAAGGTTTAACACCTACTTTGACTTCTTCCAGTTTGGCACCTGGCCTCACGTCAGGTCTGGCCTCCAGGCTGACACCAACCATCACTCCCGCTTACCCGTCAGGCATCCCCCCGCGGTTAATTCAGAGCTATGTGACAGGAGTGGACAGCGGGACTCTGCAAACACTCAAACTGATGCAAATCAGAAAACCTCTGATGAAATCAGCGTTTGTGGATCAGAATTTGACAGAAGAAGAGGTGAACATGAAGTTTGTCCAGGACCTCTTGAGCTGGGTGGAAGAAATGCAGGTAGCAATTTTTGCAGAAACAGCCCACTTTTAATGATTCTCTTTAGTTTTTATAGATCATGGCTAATCTTTTCTTCCTGTTTGTAAGGTTCAACTTGATCGAGCAGAATGGGGTTCAGATTTGCCAAGTGTTGAAAGCCATTTAGAAAATCACAAAAATGTCCACAAAGCTATTGAGGAATTTGAATCCAGCCTTAAAGAAGCCAAAATCAGTGAGGTACCTCACCATGTTCTTAATTTCTTTGATTACTTTCTTACTGGGTGATCCATAAACTAATGTTGAATTTTAGAACTGTGTTTGGTTTTCACAGTCTTACCTTTATTTCTGATCTCTACATGACTTATAATGAAATCAGGAGATCTAGTGGTTTAGCATATCTAACCTTTTTATTGTCTTCTGATCTCATATACCAAATATAGATCCAAATGACTGCCCCTCTTAAACTCAGTTATGCAGAGAAACTGCACAAACTGGAGAGTCAATATTCAAAACTCTTGGTAAGTTAACTAAACCTCTTCCATGTTTAGCTTTTCAGTGTGCATGATTTCTGATAAGGGATGAGCTTTAAATTCTGATTATTTTTGAACTTTTTCCTTTTAATAAAGAACACATCAAGAAATCAGGAAAGGCATCTCGATACTCTTCACAATTTTGTGTCTCGTGCTACTAGAGAGTTGATATGGCTGAATGAAAAAGAAGAGGAAGAGGTTGCATATGACTGGAGTGAAAGAAACCCCAATATAACAAGAAAAAAGGAATACCATGCAGTATGTATTGCTAATATAATCCAGAGGGAATTATTAAGTGATCTTTAATAATTGGAGAGTTCTAAAACTTTTTTTTTTGTCTGAAAAAAGGAATTAATGAGAGAACTTGATGAAAAAGAAGAAGTGATTAAATCAGTACAAGAAATAGCTGAGCAATTGCTTCTTGAAAACCACCCAGCCAGGCTAACTATTGAGGTAAGTTTGTAAAACCAGCACCACAACAGGAAAAGTTTTGGGATTTAAACGAGCTGAGTTTTGGGGGAAAAGAAGGCAAACTTAGAGAAAATTAAACAGGACTCTAAATTAAAAAGGGCCTATTAAAAATTCCTCTTCAGCATCTCTGTTGTATTTATATTCCAGTTTCCAAAAAGTAAAAATACTTTTTATAAAGTTATGGTTACACCTTGTATTATTTAAACTCTAAAATTAATTGGTCTGTACAGATGCTTCTGGTCATGCAACTTCTAGAGTTGTCGATACAAATTGCATTGGCAGACTGAGGGCACAGAACAGTCCTTATGTGGTTTCATTCCTGTTGGATTGAAAGAAATTTCAGAAAGAGCTTTTGTGGTCACTGTATGGGCAGGTTCCTGTTATGATTTAGGGTTGGCTTTATAACTTACTTGTCAGTGAATTATGAAAATTGTTTGGGTGTTAAAAATCTGACCAGGTGGTATGATTTACTTCAGGCTTGAATCTAGCTCTATGTTACATATGTAAACAAATTACAGAAAAAATCATTGTAGCTGTTGTAAGGTCCTAACAAATTTTCAAAGGAGAATGTAAAACACTTTTCCTTGTAGACTTTCAAGGAAAGAGTAGATACAGACAGTAGGTGGTAAATACTGAAAAAACAAAAGCTGATTTAGTACAGAAGAATGAAAAAAGCCAGAGGGAATGTATTTTTATTGTTCTTCATCTCTGTGAGTTAACATAGGCAAAAAGGGAAACTTGAAGAAAACTCCTCCCTTCCTTCCTTCTTATGACATCAACTTTGAATAGTAAATGACTTTTTATGTAATGTGGGCAATTCTATTCTTTAAAACTATAGGCTGTTCTAATGGGTTCCTGTTCATGTGCTGTATAAATGCACTGTGGATGCCTGTTAAAGCCAGGCTGTCACAGTCACTGTGACTGTGCAGGTTATGCTGTCTCCAACGGCGCTATATTGGCATATTTATAAAAAATATTATTTTTAAAAAATATAATTTTATACAGAACAATATATGCCTTAGTGCATCAGTTTGAATTTCCTGGAAGACAATGAGAAAACTGTTTTTGCCTGGGAATGACGGGAGCCGAACCCCCGAATTTGGGGGGAATTCCCGAGGGCAGAGCGCCCCCTGCCGGCGCGGGCGGCTCCCCGGGACTCGGCGCTTTGCGCTCCTGCCCCTCAGGCCGGGAATGGCCCCATGGGCAGGGAATGGCCCACAGGCCGGCCGGGAATGGCCCACAGCCCGGGCGGGAATGGCCCACAGGCCGGGCGGGAATGGCCCACAGGCCGGGCGGGAATGGCCCACAGGCCGGGCGGGAATGGCCCACAGGCCGGGCGGGAATGGCCCACAGGCCGGGCGGGAATGGCCCACAGGCCGGGCGGGAATGGCCCACAGGCCGGGCGGGAATGGCCCACAGGCCGGGCGGGAATGGCCCACAGGCCGGGCGGGAATGGCCCACAGGCCGGGCGGGAATGGCCCACAGGCCGGGCGGGAATGGCCCACAGGCCGGGCGGGAATGGCCCACAGGCCGGGCGGGAATGGCCCACAGGCCGGGCGGGAATGGCCCACAGGCCGGGCGGGAATGGCCCACAGGCCGGGCGGGAATGGCCCACAGGCCGGGCGGGAATGGCCCACAGGCCGGGCGGGAATGGCCCACAGGCCGGGCGGGAATGGCCCACAGGCCGGGCGGGAATGGCCCACAGGCCGGGCGGGAATGGCCCACAGGCCGGGCGGGAATGGCCCACAGGCCGGGCGGGAATGGCCCACAGGCCGGGCGGGAATGGCCCACAGGCCGGGCGGGAATGGCCCACAGGCCGGGCGGGAATGGCCCACAGGCCGGGCGGGAATGGCCCACAGGCCGGGCGGGAATGGCCCACAGGCCGGGCGGGAATGGCCCACAGGCCGGGCGGGAATGGCCCACAGGCCGGTCGGGAACCATGGATCCAGTGCTGCCTCCATGTACCAATCGTACCCGGGCACGGCTCCAGATATTCTGAGCGAGCAAATGGACACACAGAACTGCAGATGAGCTTAGACTGGAGGAACCTCAGGAGCTGAGCTGCCAGCAGGAGCTGGAGTGCTCTCGGGGATTTGTTTGGCCTATTTCTGACCAGGCCAGAGGACAGTGATTTCACAGGCCCTCTGGGCAAGTTTTGTTATATTTGACTATGTAGCGACATGTAGCGTTTCTTTCTCGCATCCAATTGGAATTTTCCTTGCTGCAGCTTAGTTTTCCAGGGTGAGGTGGTAAGATTTTAGCTGTTTGTGTTTTCTGCATTACTTTTGTGTTTCTTAAATCCTGTAAAGGTATGCAAGGTTTAGTTTTCATTTTCATTTGTAAAATATATTTTCCTCCCTTAAAGGCATATAGAGCTGCAATGCAGACACAATGGAGCTGGATTCTTCAGCTCTGCCACTGTGTTGAACAACATTTGAGAGAAAATGCTGCATATTTTGAGGTAAGAAAGTAAAGCAATCAGAATATGAAATATTTTAAGTTTTGCTCGTAGTCAGAAAGTTCCACAGAAGCTCTAGTTGTTCTCTCACAGAATTGACATTTGTCTTGTACATCACTAGATGATAAGCCGTACTCGCACAGTGTTGCCACGACTCTATTTCTTCACTGCAATTATGTCAATTCACAGCAGATGAAAAACTGGCCAGAGATTTTTGCAGTGCTGCAGCTGCAAGTAGAGACTCTGAGAATGAAACCTTGTTCTCTCCCTGTCGTGCACAACTGCTGCCAGTGCAGCTTTTGCGGATGATGTAGTGTGGAGGGTGGTTAGTGATGGCCCTGTGAGGACATATTGGTTAGATGGTTATTCCAGGACTACTCAAAGCAAAATGGAATGTGCTGCATTAATAATAACCAGGGCAGAGAACACCCTGACAGCAGACACATCCCATGAAACACCTGTGACATACTCAGCAAATGATTAAATTACTTGCATGAGCATGACAGAGGAGTTTTTTGGTTGGGTTTGTTTGTTTGTTTTTAAATCTACTCACTTAAAACATTTAAATTATAAGGATGAAGACTTAGTGTCTTCTGGGTTGCGTGGTTGAAGAGGAAGGAAGGTGATGAAGGGATGAGATGCTTTTGACCTGAGAAGGATGAGAACCCAAAGCTAGGAATGGGACACTGGAGAAGACAAAATTTGAGCTCCTTGTGACAGGGGAAACAAACTGGGATTCTGGATTTAAGAAATGAAGCTTAAGGGAGAGAATGGGATTACCCTTCCCAATCGTGCCTAACCAGGATCCTTGTTTGGGTGTGCAGATACTCTTGCAGAACCACCAAGTGTGGCAGTTCATTTCCCTTCCTGCACAAAATGTTTGTCCCAGCTGTGCTCCCTGGATTTTGCAGCTAGTTCTATAGTAGGCTTTGTCTGTGCTTTCTATATGAAAGTAATTGTAATTCCACAGAAAGCAAGATTGCCTTCATAAAATCTTTTCATTGCAAGAGTAATCATTAAGTGTAGGTTCCATAACTGCAGAATTAATTTTGCATGTAGCTCATACCGAGAATACCTGGTTTTAACAGTGTGTGCCTTTTGGAAGAGTACATTTAGACATGAGATCATGAGTAGCTCAGTGTGGTGCAGTGGTCATTTCAAGTGATGAGAAAAGGTTGTTTTAAAAGACAGCACTTGAAAACTTCAGTGTAGCTGATTCTGTGTTTTTTATTTAAAAATAACCCAGATAATTATTTTGTCCTAGTTTTTCAGCGATGCCAAAGAAGCCATGGAATATTTGAAGAATTTAAAAGATACCATATACCGAAAATACAGTTGTGATAGATCAAGCAGCCTTCATAGGCTGGAAGACCTTGTCCAGGAGTCTATGGTAAGATCTTTGGCAGGATTCTATTACCAGGAGTTACAATGAAACAAGAAATGTATGGGTTATGGAATATAAAATGTGTTAAGATTATTTATTTAAAGTAAAGGAGAAAATGCTGATTTTTCTCCAGAATTTATGAATAAATTATTGTTTTTCATAACTTTTCATAACTTTAAAATACAGCTTTATTTATATATATTATATATATCTGCAGTACCAGATGTGGGAAGACAGTGGCTTCAGAAAGATACTTTGTTTTTGTAAAATGTTTTACTTTTAGTAAACATAGTAAAAGGAGTCCGGGGAAGGGGGGAAAAAGCGTAACAGGATCAAAGAGGCAGTACTGTATTCTGGACATCTCTTATAATCTTTTCTTAACTGTTCTAGGAAGAAAAAGAACAACTCTTGCAGTATAAGAGCACAGTAGCAGGCCTTGTGGGAAGAGCAAAGGCAATAATTCAGCTGAAGCCAAGGAACCCTGACTGTGTACTCAAAACATCCATTCCAATTAAAGCCATCTGTGACTATAGACAAATTGAGGTTAGAAACTAAAAAATTTCCTCAAACCAATTACCGATGTAAGAAGTCAGCTAAAGTTTCATTAATTACCATGTTCCTGGAGAAAGCAGGGCTGTAAATTTCTTCCACCCTAGTAAACAAGAGCAAATCCTTTGGTTAGAACATTGGTTTTGTTGTTCTGTTGCTTATTTGTTGACAGCATTTGCAGCAGTGCTTTGTACAATTATTTTGTAATGCTTGGCTCATCAAATTATTCTGCTTTTCTGTTAATACTAGATAACTATTTACAAAGATGATGAGTGTGTATTAGCAAACAACTCCCATCGTGCTAAATGGAAAGTCATTAGCCCAAGTGGTAATGAGGCCATGGTTCCATCTGTATGCTTTACAGTTCCTCCACCAAACAAAGAAGCAATAGATACAGCCAACAGGTAAAGTAAAACTACCTATTTTCTATTAAAATCCATTTACATGAAGCTTGGATTAAAAGACTACCTCACAGTTTTTATTGTGTTTATTTGGATTTTTTTTTCTTTTTAGTTTTTGTTTTCATGTGTTACCCTGATCTGAATTTGGAATGTTTTTGTTTCAGAATTGAACAGCAGTTTCAGAATGTTCTGGCCCTTTGGCACGAGTCACATGTAAACATGAAGAGTGTGGTGTCCTGGCATTACCTGACAAATGAAATTGAAGCTGTTCGAGCTGGCAATGTTGCTTCGGTGAGTGTCATGACTAGTAAGGGCTCTTAACCATTTACTAGGAAGTTAGAGGGTGACTAAAACTGTGTGAGATGACAAACTGTTGCAAATAATATTTACAACACTTTCTTACCTAATTTATCACTGTTACTGTTGGAAAGAGGAATCTGAGATAATTCTTGAAGTGTCCGTACTTGTTCTTGTTATTGTTTGTTGCTGCATGGTATTAGATAGGAGAAATGAAGTCTGATGTAGAGTTGGCTTAACAGAGGCCATTCCTGATGTGAAAAATTGAAAAGGATTTTATGTTGAGTGTAAATTATCAGCTGTGAACTAGATTCCAGCTAAGGAACAGTGAGCTTTCAGAACCTCAATTCTTTAATTTTACCACCTTAGTAATTGATCAGTGTTGCTTTCTGATTAAAAGTATCCCAGGAACTGTGTGAGTGACACACCATTGCTGACTGTGTTCTGGGTCTGTGATCTGTTGCAGATAAAGACAATGCTGCCAGGTGAACATCAGCAGGTTCTAAGCAATTTACAGTCCCGCTTTGATGATTTTGTGGAAGACAGCCAGGAGTCCAAAATCTTTACAAGCTCTGATACAGCACAGCTGGAAAGGGAAGTTAATGTTTGCAAGCAATACTATCAGGAGCTTCTCAAGTCTGCAGAAAGAGGTAAAACTTAGCTTAGTACAGTAGAAAGATGCCTTTATCGGAAAGATTTTGTTCTTGATCTTGAGATCTCTCTTATCATGGTGATACTGTTACTGCCTGTGTTCGTTTGAACAGAGTAATTTTTGTAATGTGTGCAACTGCATTGTATAGAAGCTCTTAATTTTTTAAAACTTTGTATATATTAAGCTATGTAAAATTACTGATGTGTTACATAACATACAAATGCTACAACATATTTTACACCTAAGAATTTATTATGTGTATTACAGCTCACTGCTTAGTCCTGCTTTCCTTGTTTTCAAATGCTGGAAAAACAGCTTGATTACTTTATTGAGTTCCTAAGAGAATGTCCTAGGGTGTCCCAAACCAGGACACAGAATTAGAACTTTTTTCACCCTGTAAGGCTAGGAAACAGTCCTAGCTATTTTCCCAGCTCCACAGGATGTCTGTAGTTACTGCTCTCTTAACTCTAATTAACACTGTATTAATACAGTGAGAACAGAAAGCTTAAAATAGCTCTTCTGATTTAGTGTTGAGTAGTTGATGACTTAAAGAAATACAGTAGTGCAAAGCTGATTACTTCATTAGCAAAGTTCACTAAACTTCAGGAAAGACATGATGCCCTGTGCATCTGAAAGAGGATTTATGTCCCTGATGCCACTGATTAAAAGAATCAGTCACTGAATTTAGCGATGTCATCACAGAGGTAATGCCTGTGCAGAAGCACAGAATCACAAAATTACTGATCACAGATAGTAATTTTTCATGTATGAGGAGATGATTTAATAAAAACAAAAATTTAGAGTTTGTAAGATTTGCCTTATAACCAGAATTTCAAAGGAAACCGATGGCATTTTGGCCAGTCATGAAAAGACCTGCAGAGCAATGACTTAAAAGAGTGTGAGAGGTTATGGTGAAAACAATATGAAGACTTTGCTGGCTAACATGTGCCTTAATTCTTTCAACAGAGGAGCAGGAAGAATCTATTTACAATCTGTACATCTCTGAAGTCAGAAATATCAGACTACGACTGGAGAGTTGTGAGGAGCGGTTAATACGGCAGATCCGGACACCGATGGAAAGGGATGATGTACATGAAAATGTGCTTAGGATTTCAGAGCAAGAGGTGAGCCTTTGAGAAAGTCTGTTTTACCTAGGAAAAGTTTTGTTTAAAAAACAAATATATCCCGACTTTTGAATATAAGCCAGGATGATTTGCAGTCTACCTTGAAAAGAAGAGTCAAATATTTAGCTTGTGTTTGTGAGCAAAAAGATGCTGATGAATAGCAACTCAGTTTCCCTATTACACATACATTTCTCTTCAATTTTTTTCAGCAGTGTCATCATTGAAGAAGCAGAGGAGGGCAGAGCTGTTCTCATAGTGATATGTAGAGTATATATTGGGTGATGTAGGATGAAAGCACTAACAATCACCTCTCATTTTACAGAAACTGAAAAAAGAGCTGGATCGACTAAAGGATGACTTGGGAGTCATCACAGATAAATGTGAAGAGTTTTTCAGTCAAGCTGCTGGCTCACCTTCAGTCCCTACTCTGCGCTCTGAACTCAATGTTGTTATACAAAACATGAACCAAGTTTACTCCATGTCTTCCATTTTCATAGATAAGTATGTACATGTTTTAGTTTACAGTTTTCTCTTAGATTAAAACTGTTAGTATGAATCATGCTGATCAAGGAAAAGGGAGTTAGCATTTTAACACTGTGTAAAGGGGTACCCTGTGACATGACAACATGTGTTGTGTTGATATCGATGGTTCAGTTAACAGGGAATCTGTTTTTCAGATTAAAAACTGTAAATTTGGTGCTGACGAACACCCAAACAGCAGAATCATTAGTAAAGCACTATGAAACTAAGTTGTGTGAAGAAGAGCCAGTAACGGCCGACAAAAACAATATTGAAAATCTGATGGGTACATTAAAGGTAAGAGCTGGCTGGTGCCTTTTCATGGGCAAATCAAAAAAATTAGACAAAAGTTATCTGTCTTGTAACACCTGATTTCATTATGCTACACTCTATAGTGCATCAAACATTGGCTTGTATATTTACTTGTAGGTGGTATTGGGATTGACATTTCAAAAAAAAAGGCATCTTGGGAGAATTAGGATTTGGATAGGCTAAAAGAGTTTTGCAAAATGTCTTGAAGTATCCGAACTTGCAAAAGTGGCACTTGTTAATGCTGCAGTAATATTTTCTTTTCTCTTCAGAAGATAGCATATACTTAGCATATACAAATAAACATGTATTCATGTAAATTTGACCACAGTAACATTCTTGCTACTGCTTCGTTGTACTAATCAGGGTTTCTTAGGAAGTTTGGCAGATTCTTTGAGAAATGGAAAGATTGAAGTTCAGCACTTTTTGTTTACTGTGTATAACTCATTTTGATATTACAAATTATGAATAATGCTTTTTTGCTAGATAGAATGATTGGCATCTGCCCAATAATTTTTTTGAAAGCTGTTGTTTAGATGAGTGAGTGTGTTCATTTGATCTCTGTGTCTTGATCTATGTGTTGTGGGGAATGCTGTTAGTTAGAATTATTTTGCCATTTATTGCTTCAGACCTATTCTGGTGCCACTTGAGTACTTGAGCAAGCAGAAGTAAAATACTGATTCAATTTAATAATTTTATTGATTCATTTATACAGTATACTTGATTAAAATACTAATTTATAAAATAGTGTCATAATTTAGGAGTTATTTACAACTTTTTTATCACCTACTAGCAATGGAGGTCTGAAGTAGATGAGAAAAGACAAACATTCCATGCCTTAGAGGATGAACTGCAGAAGGCAAAGATGATCAGTGATCAGATGTTTAAAATGCACAAGGAACGTGATCTTGACTTTGACTGGCATAAAGAAAAGGTCGATCAGTTGGCTGAGAGGTGGCAAAATGTTCATTCTCAAATTGAAAATAGGTTTGTATGACTTTTTATCATAGTCTGTTCATGTTTTATACCGTTTTGTTTTTTTTTAATTTCTGAGGAAAAACACTCAGAAATGAATGTTAAAACAGGTCTGAACAGTTTTCTGAACTGTTTCTGGAATGTGCTGGGATGAAGACCTGTATTGTGCTGTTGACAACATTGCCTTACTTTTCCACTGGGAATGTCTGTGACTATTAAGCTCCAAAAGATCAACAAGATACAGAAACTTACTGATACACAGTGGAGATAAATTGTCTTTTTTCATTAAAAAAAACCCAAACCGGCAAAATGCCTTGCAGTCCTATGAAAATACCATCTGTTTCTCCAATTAGTTCTGATGGGCTA
Organism: Cisticola juncidis; assembly: GCA_013400215.1. Taxonomy (NCBI): domain Eukaryota; kingdom Metazoa; phylum Chordata; class Aves; order Passeriformes; family Cisticolidae; genus Cisticola; species Cisticola juncidis. The sequence continues at coordinate 1,735,533 of VXBR01010763.1, forward strand.
AACGGATGAGCTGATTCATCAGTTATGATTGTATTCACCTTAATTTGCTTTTAATTACTCAAGTGTTAAGTCTGGAAGTTCTTAGCTTCCATTGACTTCTGTGATAATTTTGATGCAATAGCTTTTTATCTTTTTTAAATATCCAGTAGAGATAGTGCTCTAAATTCAGCCCTTTACTATCAAGTTGATACTGAAAGATGTTGCTTGAGTGCACATGCTTATGCAGATGTGCAGATACAGCAGAACACCTACCCATATTTCTGAAGGACATGTCCATGCATGAAATTCCTGGACATGCTTTTTCTTCAGTCTCTACAGTCCTGTTTCCTGTATGTAAAGGAAGAAGAACTGTAGAGGCTGAAGGAAGTATGGGCAAGTGTTGGGGAATTCTGTACTGTGCAGTCTGAACTTATTTCCTTTGAAATGCACTTTAGTTTGTCATTATAGGTAGCCTGAAAAGGAACATTGAAGATAGTGCTGTTGATGTAAAAGTTCACACAACAACCTGTCACATTTTTGTCCTCCTTTTCTAAAGGGTGAATATACATTCAGGTGCAGTATTGAAGTTATTCACTTGTAATTAACTAGTTTAATTGCATCTGTTTAACATTGCTGCAAGTTAGAAAGAAGATGGGAAAAAGGTCACTCATTTAAAGCTGGCTGCAGAATAACTAGCTTAAATTCCACCTCTTTTTTTTCATCAGTTGCTAGTGTGACAATTTAAATGATCAAACAGTAGTTTTGTGAGGTACTGAAGAGTACCTCTCCAGTACTCTTCTCCAAGAGAGTAAGCTAGAATCACATGCTCTCCTCCCAGGACTGCATTCTGAGCAGAATATGCTGAAAAATGACTGCTAATACATAGTGGCTTCTGGTGTAAATAGGACAGATTGCAATAACTGTGACAGTACAGCTGTAAACAAGCTGCTTTCTGCAAATATTATCTCTGCTTCTTCCTACCAGCTCGACACTGATAATCATTATACAAAACGTATGTACAAATATTGGCTGCAGTTATCATGATCCTTTCTCTTTTTCATGGTTATTAGCTTTAAAACATGCTTAAGTATGAAACCTGAGCAAAAAAATTTCCTTTGCTTGCTCTTTTTTGATCTCTTTTTGGCATCTTAAGACCAACACTAGAGCAAGTCACAGTATTCATTCCAAGTCAAACTGTAAAACGTTTAATTCTGTTTATTCTGCAGTGCTGATTGGTCATATTTATATGATCTTTTAAGTAGAATCATAGAATATCCTGAGTTGGAAGGAACTCACAAGGATCATCAAGTCTAAGTCCTGGCTCTGCACAGAGCAACCACCTGATAACAAGTATAAGGATCATGAAAGAAAAACTGTCAGTATCTGCCTCAGTGTGGAAATGACTTTAAAGAAATACACAGAACTCTCTTTTTAGGTCAAATAGATGGTTTAAAATTAGATGTACATGCTCAATTACTTTTTGCATATTCACATATTTACAGTCTTTAGTTTTAGTGTAACTCCTGCTGTTTTGTGGGAGGCATGAAGAGTATGGTGAACCACTACTCCAGCATGGTACACTCCTTCTTGATTCATAGGTCTCATTTTAAATCCTCTCACTTCTTATAACAGACCCAATTGCTGTAGCAGAGCCCTCCCTCTTTCTTGGGGTTTCCTGTGCTTACAGAGTTTCAAGCAGTTGAACACACTAATGAGGGATATAGAGAGTTTCTTGTGTAATAGGATCTCTCCTGGATGTCCTTTATGACAAATGGAAAGAGTTCATCAAGCTGGGAGCCCTAGTGTTTGAGGAGTGAATTTGCTATTTAATTAGTATTACTTTAGTATGTTTATACTGTGAACTTAACAGAGCTAACGCATTTGAAGCCTTTAAAGCTGTATTTGCCTTAGTGTTGTATTTTTTGTCTTTAATAATTATCTTCTCCCCTTTGATCTGTCTTCTAAAATAAAATCAGGTTGCGTGACTTAGAAGGTATTAATAAATCTCTGAAGTATTATAAAGATACTTACAATTCTTTGGACACTTGGATTCAACAAGTGGAAGATACTCAGCGAAAGATTCAAGAAATACATCCTGAAAATAGCAAAGCATTGGCTAAGCAATTGAACCAACACAAGGTATGAAAGGGCTGTCATTGTGGCAAACCCCTGTGGTAAGCACTGACCAAAGAATTACAGTATCAGTGATCTCAATCTTGTTTATTAATATGAGGGGCTTATATCCATCGGCCCTTATTGTAAAACTCGAAGTAATCACCAGATTTTATGATTTTGTGTTTGTAGTGCAGCCATGAATATATCACTCAGTGACTATTGTCACTGTTTTATAGACCAGATTGCTGGGTCCTCAAGTGTGCAAGAACATCAAAACCTTAAAGCTTCTGGACTCGCCTTATGACATAATTTCATATTTAGTGCTGCTTTTTTATTTATGGATGTTGAAGTATTTTCATGGAAGCAAAGCTAAACTCAACATCTGTCTTCTGCAAGAAGTAAATGCAGTATAAATAGACAGGATAATAAATTATATGTATGAAATTATATATTCCTTACTTTGTTTAAGTTCATTCACCAACTATTAACCTGGCATGTTTTTTCACTACTTCTGTACTGTAAATCTGATAAAGCTGAGGACATAGTCTTGGGCATAATTACTTGTACACATATGGATAGGAGCATATTAGATAAAGTAATTGTTAATGAGCTATCTATTTATGTTAGATAATGTAAGATAAAGTAGAAATGTTAATTATAATAGCAATTAAAATAACTTTTTAAGATGAAAATGTACATTCCTATTTGACAGATGCTGGTCTCTGAGATTGAAATGAAACAAAGCAAAATAGATGAATGCCAGAAGTATTCAGAACAATACTCAGCTGCTGTGAAGGTAACAATAACATTACACGTACAATACTATTTTTTGAGTGTCAGTATCATGTGTAATGCCAATGGGTTTGTGTATTTTCTCTTGTACAGGACTATGAGTTACAGACCATGACCTACAGAGCTATGGTTGACTCCCAACAAAAATCTCCAGTAAAGCGCCGAAGAATGCAAAGCTCATCAGACTTCATTATTCAAGAGGTAAATGGGTTTCTATAACAGGAAAATGTGAATTTTTGCTTAAAGCACAGTAAACAAAGAATTCAGGTTTGGATTTATTAATGATTAAATACAGTAATTCAAGAAAGATTGGTTTTTTTCTCAAGAGATACACAATATAGCAAATAGTGTCTTGTTCCTTATGCTGCATTTTGGTAGCAAGACAGTATAATGCAGCTGATTAAAGAAGCCAGGCAAATTATAAAAAACTGTATGAGAACTGTGCCTCAGTAAAACTGTTTAGAACTACCTCTGGACTGGATCTTGATCACAGTAAACAATAAGTGCATCTTGACCATAGTAAAACCTACCAGATCTGGACACTTTGATAGATTCTAAGGCAAATCAGACTAATTTAGGTAAGGAAGATAAATCTGTCTCCCTGCTACCTGTTAGAGAGAGGAATAGTGATTAGCATGGGTTGCCTCTCTTGAAACCTTTTCTTACAGGGGGAAGAATCAAGTGACTGTGAAGTCAAAACATTTTCTTCAGTTTCTTCTTCTTACAAATCTGCTCATAGATCCTTAGGATATATTTGTTCAAGTGCGCTTTGTTGACAGCATTGAATTTTGGAATCAAAATCAGAACTTCGGAATCCACAATCATGATTTTGAAATCAAAATCAGGATAGGTTCTAGAGCAGTGTCTATCACTTCATTTAAGCTTAATGGGAGTGTTTACCTCTATGACACTTAGCCCTGTCTTTATTTCTCTACAGTTCATGGACCTGCGGACTCGGTACACTGCCTTAGTGACCTTGATGACCCAATACATTAAGTTTGCAGGTGATTCTTTGAAAAGACTGGAAGAGGAAGAGGTAGGTCATTCTCTGGCAGTCAACCAAGCAAAAAGAACATCTAGGCAAACAAAGAGCAATATACCTGTTGGAATTATTCACAAAGTTACCCGCAGATGTGGAAAACTAAAATTCCTTATGCAGTGCACATTATACAGGAATGTAGCAATGTTAGCACTGTTATCATTTGGATCAGCAAAATCCTGTACCAACCATACGTTTTACCAGTTCTTCCACCTGGAAAGATCATATGATTTGTTAAATTCTGATGAAGATGTAGTTTAAATTTAAATACTTATACTTTCAATTTTAATACCCTAGGGCTTGATCTCTTGGATAAAAGCAGACATTAAGGTGAAGGCAAACTCACTGCATATACCCTATGTGTGCATATTTTTAATATTCCATAGTATGCATTCTGGTCCACTTAACAACCTACAACCTTTCAACAAGGAGATGAGATGCCCTCTTAATTAATTTCTGAAGTTAGTTTGATCTGTTCAGTTATTTCACTCCTTCTGCCTTTCTACTGTATTGATTCCTTGGGGTCAAACAGCATTTTATTTATCCCTAGAGCTGGATCTTACTAGCAAGAGTAGGTTATTAAAATCAGGCAGACAATTACTCCAAATACATGCTTGCTGCAGAGCAAACCTTCCAAATAATTGAGAAAAAAACACCAACCTTCTAAATTTTTCACTTTCTTTTGAGAATTATCTGTCAGAAAGAGATTATATAGTCATTCTTTAAGGTCTACATTGTTTTAGTATAAACTGTATAAATTGGAGAATATTACCATATTGGTATAAATTTTAATGTCATTATTCAAGAAAAAAACAGTTCTTAAATGAATGTCATATAATTCTGGTGCTGATTTTGTCTTTATTGGCTTTTCTTGTTATTGAATACCTCTGAACCAACACTAACAACAGCATGTATCTTTGGGCATCGTGAAGTGGTGGAGCAAACTGATGGAAATATACAATGTTTGTTGATAAAACAGCCATTATAACCGAGGACTTAGTATGACTCATAATGATAATGGCTTAATGATCTACCGGATAAAAAGTCAGTCAAAAAACAAGGATCAAGAAATCTGTGAATGTCGATAGAACAAGTGAAATCTTTCAAAATGTGGAGTTTCAGTCTGCTCTGAGTCTCCAGGATGGCTTTTTTGGAAATCAAATACCCCCATCTTCCTTCCTTCTCTACCTGCTATCAGCCTTCTAAACCTTTGTTAGCTTCTTTGAGGATAACCTAAGCAGGTTTCCAGTCTCAAAATAATATAATGGGTTTTTTTTCTCTTTAATCAGGGTAGCAAATCAGAAAAAGAAAAATCTTTTTCAAAACAGGAATGAGGGTTTTTTTCTTCTGGGAAACAAAATTCTTCACAGACCTCTGAAATTTGTGTTTGTTCCCAGACTTTCTTTTATGCCAGTCTTTTTTCCTGTCAGTAATGGCATTAAGAAAACAGAGAATAAGGAAAAAATAAGATACTTTCCATCATATCTCTGTTTAATCCATGTGCTGTCATGCTCAGAGTTTTCTAGAAGAGAATCAACTCCAGCAACCTGTAAAATCAGCTGAAGTCTTTCAACATTTGGGATGTAACGAAGATCTTAAATTGAGAGAAGAAAAGCAACCTAATGAAAACATGATGGATGTGGAATATTTGCAAAACCAGAACTCTTCCAGTAAACCTGAATACACAGAAAATAAACTGGAAATAAATAGAAGAAAATTAAATGTAGACAGATATGAAAAAATCAAAACTGATGGAATATTTAAGCAACTTCTAAATTTCAGTGATCAAGAAAGTAGCATTAGTGGCAACAGAGACAGTAAGCTACATACAGAGCAGGAGAGTTTAATGGGTTTTGGTCATCAAAGTAAAGAAGAAAAAAATGGCAGAAAAGGTTGTTTTGTTTCATCTGCAGTCTGTGTGAGCGTGGACAATGATCCTGGTGACATGTTAAATAAGCAAATTGTTAATGGACAGAAAACAGAGGGGAAATCAAAGAAGTTGCCTGAAGTAGAAATGATACACAAAACCACAGGAGAAAAAAATTCAAGAAAGGCAGAGAGTGATGTTTCAACAAAGGAAGACTGTGAGGTGCAATCAGAAGCTGATTTTGTGCTAACAACAATGAAAGCTGAAGTAACTCCAAAAACTGCAGAGCAGGCCCTGGGTATCAGCCCTTACAAACAGCAACATTTTTCACAGAGAACTCATTTTCAGTGTCAGGATAAAGAGCATTGCTTTACAGAAAGCCAAAGCCATAATATTTTAAAATCTGAAGACAGAGAGTTTCAAGTGTGTGGTGAAACAGGTGATTCTCCTTCAGATGCAACGGACGCAACATCGTTAGAGAAAGTTGTGTCCTCTTTTGGAGAGCTGGCAGTGCACAATGGAAGTGAAAAAACAAAGTTAAATTTGCAATCTATGAGCAATCAAGGTGTTTACTGGCATGTTAAAAGGAATACTGACAAACTACAAAAAGCATCTCTGGATAAAGATTACTTCCTAGTAGAAAATGAAATCCTAGGAAAATCAAATTTAAATTCAAATAAAGCCAAGAATACAGAGCAAGACATTTTGGCTGTTTCTTCAGGAAATATTTATTAGAGTCACTGTGCAGCAAAAGTCTCTGAGTCCTATCCATTAGATTTTCAAGTATCACCAGTGCAGAATGATCAACATTTACGTACAGAATTGTTAGAAAATGCTGGTGATTTAAATGCAAATGTAGGTCTGTCAGGAATTTTTTCTGGAGGAGAGGGTTATTTTCCATTGTCAGAACATGAACTAGCAAAAAAGCTGTTAAGTCACAGTGGGAAAGTGAGTGTGAAGACAATACCACAGAGTAACACTAACAGTTTGGACAACATAAATAGAAGTGGGAAGAAGCAGAGTGGAGAAAACAGGCTAGAACAGGGTCAGAAATGCAAAGATTTATTGCTAGTTTCAGAAGTAGACAGTAGAGAGGAGGGTAATCGCACAAAGTTCCATGCAAAAACCACTGAACTCCAGAAAACATTCAGTGAAAAAGTAGGCATAAAGACCTCATTTGAGAAAAATGAAAAGCAAAAAAAGAGAGACAAAGATAAAGAAGAGAAAAGGAGCACAACTATTATTAAGGTACCAGAGTTTTTATGCAATGCAAATGAAAGATTTAATCTAAGAGTGATTCTAAATCAATGCAAATCAACATTTGAATCACAAAATATGTCAAGGTCAAGTGATTTAAAGTTGATTAAACATAATTTAAACAATGAATATGATAATCTTGTATCAATTACTGTGCATTTTGAGATGCTTAAGATTTTTAAGTTCTTAGAAATCAATTTTTATGTTTATTTTGTGTTGATATTTGCCATCCTTTTCTCCACCCAACTGATGCTCAGCATGTTGACTAGAAAAATGAGATCTAAGAAGATACGGTTTGTTACTGCATCTATATTTGTAGGTATTTTTAAAGCATAATACATTAGATTTTGTGTTTATGTGAGTATGAAAGGTCTGATAACAAATCAGTTTAAATACTTTGTTTCTATTGAGGACTGTTCAAGATTATAATACAGGGAAATACTGAAAGGAACTGAAGAAGCTGCCTTTGCATTAGCCTTTTAAGAAATGTCTCAGATATCATATGAAAAATTAAGTAAATCTGGTAAATTTTAAGTAACCCAATGGTTTGTTTGTTTGAAAACATTGCTGTCATTACCCTTCATGCCCTGTTTGTATGATCATAGGAATATAGGGGTGTTCTTATTTCATGTTAGCTCACATTTTGTAACTTAGCACCACTGTAGTGCTAATGAAGACAAGGTATGTATAGTTTTGACCATATTATTTCTGGTGTTTACACTTCTTGCTTAAAAGACTTGCTCTGGATCTGCCAATATATGGGGATTACCAGCCAACTGGTTTTCATTAGGGTTTTTCTAATTATGATGTTTACACTTCTGTGTCTACACTGCAGAGCAGCTGTGCTCTTGCTCATCCCCCAGGCTGAGTCAGTGGGGGCACTGGGACTGGGGAGCACACTATGGAACACAGATGTACAGGGGTTTGGATACTGCTTCTTTCTGGAACTGCTGCATCTTGGCTCTAAGATACTTTACTCTCTTTTCTTGGAGCGGATTTCCACGCTTTTCTTGTGTCATTTGTTATTTTCCTTTTAAGCTTCTTTAAACTTTTAAGAAGCTTAAGTCCTTCTTCCAGTTCCTGCTGAACTGATGGAGAAATGGTAGGCCACTTTCTCCTTGGGAATTCTTGCATACTGTGTTTGGTTCATTGTCTGCTCTACCTATTTGTTTGGAGAGAAAGCCAAAGTGAGCTGTTTGGTGTTGCTTTCCTGCTAAGAGGCATCTGACTGAAGTGAGAAGCTTCAGGACTTCTTCGCTTTGTGGATGTCTTTGTCAAGGGTTTCATATTTGGCTAATGGTAACTTCCTGAAGCCTTCAAGAGAAGGTGATGGTGGTGGGAACTGCTCATCCTGCTTTCTGGACATACCATATATACATGAGTAAGTATTTTCCCTTCTGCTTTTCTAAGAGCCAAATATGTTCCATATGCTGTATTACAAAAATTTCATTCCAACTTATCTTATTCTTTTACAGATTTTAAAGAATAAAGAAGCATCTGCACGTCAGGCATATTCAGATCTAATGGCACAGCAAAATAGCACAGCTGATGAGAATAAAAAACTCATGGGAAAGGTAAAAACACTTGAGGAGATGTTGGAGAATATGAAGAAACAAAAAATCCAAGTGGAACAGGAGCTCCCTAAAGTGAGAGAAGCTGCAGAAAAAGAGCGGAAGAAGCAGCAAAAGGATATGGAAGAGATCTGTCTGCAGAAGACCAAGGCTGAACAAGAGGCAAAGCAGTGTCGTATAGATCTGGAAAGCATTGAGAGAGAGAAAGCAGATGCAGAGCAGGAGTTGGAGTGTGTAAGGCAGTTCATTTTTCAGGCAGAGACTCAAAGGAGTATACTGGAAGAAAACCTCCGTGCTTTTCAAAATCAAATAGAAGAAAGCACTTTTACCAGAAGAAACCTTGAAGAGCTTCTAAGAAGAAAAGATACTAATCTTCATGATTTAGAGAAACAAAAAAAAACCTTGATGCAGGAACTGAAGAAAAAAACAGATGGAGAAGAGAAACTTATGAAGCTCATCAAGCAAATGAAAAAAGATCTTGACTTTAAAGGGAACCTATCAGAAATAAAACTTCAAGAAAGAGACACAACTGCATCCAGAAGGAAGGTTGTTGAAGGCACATATTCTGTAACTAGAGAAACTTCCCTGCCAACTTTCACAGCTGGGCAAGGCAGCCAGTGTAGGATTGATTCTGAAATTACAAGTTTCCAGAAGAAACTAGAAGCCAAAAAAGTAGAGGAGCTTAAACAAAAGATAGATGAGTTGACCCTTGCTAACAAAAAAGCTGATAAAACTATTAAAGACTTGAAGTATGAACTGAATGAAATTGAGCTTCAAAAATCATCAACAGAAGAAAAGTCTAATTTATTGAAAGAAAAACTCGACAAAGTCAACAGTGAACTTAAAAGCCTAAAAATTAAGTTGGAGGAAAAAGACCAGGTAGAGCAGGGATATTTGCAACAGTTGAGAGAACTGGACAGGCAGTTACAGAGAACCACAGGTAAAGCCGAAGAGGTCATGCAAGAAAATATGGATCTTAAAAAACTTAAGATGAACTATCAGGAGGACCTGAAATCTGTTCAGCAAGAAAAGACACAGCTAAAAAGAGAAATAGAGGAATTAACCAGATCACAGACAAAAACTGAAATCACTATCAAACATTTAAATTCACAAATCAGTTCCCTTCAAAAAGAGAAGCTGGCAGCTGAACACAGAACACAGTCATGCAAAGGAGAAGCAAATAATCTTCAAGACCAATATAAGAAAATTAAAGAAGAGTTGCTTCAAAAAACAAAAGTAGAGAAAGAAAACCAGCGTGAAATTCAGATGCTGAAGAATGAATTAACCAAAAGCAGTCAGGTGTCAGAAACATTGAAGCAACAGATAGAAGACCTTAATAAATGGAACACTGAAACAAAATTACTGATGAAGCAAATTCAATCCGAATCAGAGAAGATGGCTTTGGAAAAAGAAAATATTCAGAGGAAAAATGACGCATTGAAAGCCCTAGCAGATGGTTTCAAAGAACAGTTGCGTACAACAAACGAACAATTGCACAAACAAACAATAATTGAGCAAGAATTTATATGTAAAATCAAAAGCCTGGAAGTTGATCTTGCAAAAACAAAAGACTTAGCTAGTGACTATAAACAAAAATGTGATAAACAGAATGCTTCCACCCTTAGCATTGACCGGGAGGTTAAAAATTTAAATGCTCAGATTAATGCTCTTACTGTGGAAAAGAGAATGAGTGAGCAAAAGATAGCATTACAACAAGCTCATATACAAGAACTAAGTAGCAAATTAAAAAAATTGCAGGATGAGCTCCATCAGAAGACTCTGGATGAACAGATGGCACGCAAGAAGATGATTCTGTTTCAGGAAGAATCCATTAAATTTAAACACTCTGCAGAGGAATTTAGGAAAAAAGTTGAAAAATTACTGGAATCCCATAGCATCACAGAAAAGGATATATCTGGTATAAAACTGGAATGTGTTGCTCTTCAGCAAGAAAAGCATATGGCCGAGGAAAATGTCATGTTGTACAAGAGGCAAATGGAAGATCTGCACGAAAGGCTTAAAAAATGTCATGAACAGCTACAGCAAGGGAAGCAGGCTGAAATGGACTATCACCAGAAGTGCAGGAAACTCGAGGAAGAATTGGAAGCACAGAGACGCATGGTTGAGAGCTTGAAACAGAAGATGGATCTGCAGGTCAGAGAGAGTGAACACAGGTTTCTTTCATTTCAGAATGAAGTTCAGCAAAATAATAAGCTCCAAGACTCTGGATTTAAATTGAGCTGTGAGAGAAGAGGGAATGATTTCAATTACCTGAGTGAGACTGCAGCTAAAGAATTTGAACTTCCTCCACATACAAAACCAAGCTCACCTTTGTTAAGGCAGAAACAGGAAAGATCAGGTTTTAAATCTGATCAAATAGAAGAAAATACACTGTACGTGAGTGCTGATGATACAATACCGAGAGAGGTGCAGTTTCAGATGTCAAGCATAAACCAATCATTAGAAGATTCAAGTTCCCAGTCTTTTACGGAGTTTGTTTCGCAGATGAGTACACAGTTCCAGATAACTTTTGATAAGGCAAGCCAAGTCTCTGGAACATCTGAAAGGGACACACTGAGAAACAGGAACCTACACAGTTCCAGACAAACCATTAGACACGGAGAAGACACAAAACATGAATTAGGAGTGGTAAAACTGCATCCCTTGGAGGTACACACTACATTTTGTGGGAGTTTGCTTTCCTAATGGTGCCTTTTACTAGTCCATTTGGTTCGTTGGTTTTGGTTATGCTTTATTACTATTCTGTTTAATATTTCTTATGTTCCTACCTTGGTGAAGGGACCCCCTTCTGTCTTACATAACACAAAAAGCTTTATATTAGACCTTACTACCAGGTTTGTTAATGTCTAACAAAGATTATTTTAAAAATTTGTGTTGAAAATAGGAATTCACATACACTGTTGTATCTTTTATTGGTCAAAGTAAGCTTTGATTAACGGCAGTAAGCTCATACAGTAACAAACAACAGTTACTGATGTTTAGTCTAGTCATATTCCTGTTTTTGAATAAATATTTGCAATGGCAACTGCACTTCAAAATTCAAGCTCTTTATGTATCTCTGCTCGCCAGTCCTAGTAGCAGTTCTCCTTTCTGACTTGCATTCAAGTTCTTCCTTTGATTTCTCTGGTGGTGGATTTAGGAGTGAATTATGTACAGCATAGTCTGCAGTTGTATTTCTCACTATGTAAAAAACTTCCTATTTGCAGATAGTGAAGAACAAGCACTATGACATGCATGTTGAAGTCACAACATTAAACCAAGAAAATAACAAGACTTTTGGTAATGAAGACAGAATGTTTCAGGGATACAAAACTTCCGAAGGGTTTAGGAAAGAAGACTTTGCAAAGATGAGCTCTTTCTTAGGAGAAGAGGTTTTGAGAACTGTTAATGATGCCACTCAGCTGGAATATTTTACAGAGGAATATGATGCTATTAAATTTCAAGGTCTCCGTCATGATGTAACTGCCAGGCAGTTGACTGAAGTTAAACTTTTAGACAGGTTCACTGTTGAGCAGCTCATTTCAGGAGAGAAAACTGTTGATGAGGTTCAGAAAAGTCTTGAAAAATTTTTAACTAAACCTACAGCTATAGCTGGGCTGTACCTTGAATCCAGCAAAGAGATACTCTCTTTTGCATTAGCAGCAAAGAGAAAAATCATAGGAAAAGCTCTAGCCTTAGCATTTTTAGAGGCCCAAGCAGCTACTGGTTTCATTATTGATCCCACAACAGGTCAGAAGTTCTCTGTTGATGATTCAGTTGTTAGAGGGCTTGCAGATAGTGAATTCAAGAGTAGACTGCTTGAGGCAGAGAAAGCTGTTTTGGGTTATTGCTGTTCTGGGAAAGTGCTGTCTGTATTTCAGGCTGTGGAAACTCAACTTTTAGAAAGGCAAAAAGGTAAAAATATCCTTGAGGCTCAAATTGCATGTGGGGGAGTTATTGATCCTGTAAGAAGTGTCCGTGTACCTCCAGAATCTGCTGTGCAGCTTGGCTTGCTTAATAATACAATTTTAAAATTTTTGCATGAACCTTCAAGTAATGCAAAATGTTTCCACAATCCAAATAACAGGAAAGCTATGTACTACTGTGATTTGCTGAAAATGTGTTTATTCAGTGTAAGCAGTAAATGCTTTCTGCTTCCAGTTGGTGAAAGGAAAATAAGCAGCCCATCACCAGAGAAAAGTCATAAAACTTCTGTAATAAATGTTGACACAGGAACTGAAATGACTTCATATGAGGCTTATCAAGAAAATTATATCGATAAAGCTACATATCTTGAGCTTTCGGAACAGGAATTTGATTGGAAGGAGTCTACATGTTTTGACTCTGATGGAAATTCTTTTCTTTTGCTTACAGATCTTAAAACAGGTGTACAGTTTAATATTGAGGAGACCTTAAATCAGGGTAGAATTGACAGAGCATTAGTCAACAAATATAAGGAGGGCCTCATCACAGTTAATGAGTTTGGTGATATTTTAGTTAGTAGTTCACAGCCAAATAAAGATTTAAACAGTCCTATTGCGGGGTTCTGGATTTCTGAAACCAATGAAAGAATTCCAGTGTTGAAAGCCTCACGCAAAAATTTGGTAGACAGAGTTACTGCTCTCCGATGTCTTGAAGCTCAGGTTAGTACAGGAGGTGTAATTGATCCATTTACTGGGAAAAAGTACAGTGTTTCAGAAGCTTTGCAAAGAGAGTTAATTGATGATGGTTGTGCCAAGCAAATCCAGCAGTGTGAGCTGATCTTTACTGGGATCATTCATCCTGTAAAGAACACTGTTATGTCAGCTGTTGAAGCTGTGCATTTAAGTGCCTTAGACAAAGAAATGGGCCTGCGCTGCCTAGAGTACCAGTACTTGACTGGTGGCTTGATAGATCCAAAATCTCATTCCAGATTAACAATGGAAGACGCAATTAAGAATGGTATTGTTGATGCTATCACAGCTACAAAGATGAAGGATGAAAAATTGCACAATAAAGTTTTAACATGCCCCAAAACTAGGAAGAAGATAACCTACAAAGAAGCTTTGGATAGAGCCATTTTTGATTGCCACACTGGGCTGCGGTTGTTAGAAGCAGCTCAGCCCATAAAAACAGGAATTTCCAGTCTTTATTATAATTCACAGTGAACAAAACATGTTAGTCCTCATTTTGGGCTCTGCTATAAAACCTGTAAAGTTGAGGAAAATATCTGTGATGGCATTTATGGAAAATTGTAAGTGGTGTTTTCTAGCAATAATTAGTTGCTGTAAAACTAATTGTTATGAACAATTAATTAGCATAAACCACTGACACTGGAATTAGATATTACTTGTTCCAAAAGTGAAATTTATAGACAGGCAGATTCATAATTTCAAAATGCAGTCTGTGTTTTCAGTCCTTACCTGAAGGCCTTGTCTGTCATTACCTTACGTGTAGGTAGTGTAAATGAGAAATTGTACTGGGGTTGGTGAAGTTAATATTAGTTCAAAGTGGGTAGATTTACATGAGACAAGAATTATATTCTTACATTGAAGATTGAAAGGGATGCCCATTTTGTGAGTGAACACAGTGTAGTATTTCATGTGACTTTCATGTGACTTTCATGTAATTTAAATTAAAATTATAAATCAGTCTGCAGATACCATTTGTTTTACAAGAGTGGCAATAAAATACAAAAGGATTGAATCTGCAGTGCAGTAAGCACACATGCATCAGTACTCTTCTTACACTGGTATTTCATTAATTTTAATGGGCTGCTTACACCAAAAAGTTGTGTATCCTGTCCTGAGATTTTCTCTCATTTCATGGGGTTTTTTTCTTAAAATTGTTTTCTGCTCTAATAGGTAGATGAATTACAATTACATATCAAATTTTTTAAAACTCCATCAAAATAAAATTATTTAATTTTAACTTATGGTACACAGAAGGGCTTAAGCAAGTATTCTTGGTATTGATAGATGTGCACCTAACAGATTGTACTTATATGAAAAGGAGTATGTTTTCCTGTGCAGAAAAAGATTAAATGTCTTGGTATTTTACTTTTATTTTTTCTTGTTTCTGTAGACATAAAAGCAATATATTATTCCTAATTGTAATTTGGTAATCCATGTGCATAAAGTGCAAAATATTGTTATGTTATATTGGTTGTACATATCCTTAACTGAGGGTAATGCAAAGGCAGCAATTCAAAAATACTTTATATGCAAATGCTTTTAAGATTTTATCTGCTGAGTAATGCCTGGGAAGCTATGCTTTTTCTTGCTATCAATCATTTTATAATGATTGTATGTGTGTATGAATAAGCACCTTTATCATAATTAAAAATCACTTGAGATATTGTTTTTGTTACTGTTTATAATTATGTGGTATTTTTCTTCCTACATTAAAGTGTCATAGTAATGCATGTGGTGGTAAATAAAAAAGAAATAATTTTATGTTTATGTGGTGATAATAATGACATGGTGATAGAACTGTATTTCTACAGACATTGATGATACATATATCAACAATTTGCCTTTACATGTTTCTTTACAATTCATGGCACTCATCAGAAATCAGTGGAAGAGGAAAAGAAGGAACATGTTGAGAAAGCTGGGGATTTACTGAAATGGGTGTCAAACCTCAGCAAGACACTCAGCAAAGAAGAAGGAGAAAAGGCTGAAAAGACAGATTTACCTAAGCAGCAGGTACACAGATGTCTTTTGATAAAGCACCACTTCCTCTTTTAAGATTTTTGCATGAAATAAAATACCAAAATAATCCATAAATAATTCCCTCTCCCCCGCCCCTAAAAATCACTATTCACATTTTCCTTAGGACATAATTTCACATTTAGTTGTGAGTAGAGAATTGGGTGAATAAACAACAATGTTTAGAGACAAAAGCACATTACTCAAGAAGAAGCACCCACTGCTTTTCACAGACCTAGTGTGTGACGTATTCTGACACTGCATAATGTCAGTTTAAAGAAACTGGACCTTGCACACCATATCTCAGCCTTTGTAGAGGGAGAGTGCATCCTGTCAGGATGGCATTTTGGGCACCAGGAAGGAGAAATTTGGTAGGAGGGGCCTGAGGGCCAGGTTTCTTTTGAAAAGTTTTGTTTTTGAAAAGTTAATCTGAGGGGTCCTTTAAAGGGATAATCAAAACTGCTGTCCTAGAAAGAACAGCAGATGTTGATTGAGGCCTCTTTGTTATCGCACTAGTCTACAGGCTGTTGGAGTGGCCCATCTTGATGCCTTTGTATTTATCAGGACATTGTCACTGTGTACAGTTGTAACTGTGACCATAAGTGTCCATCTGTGAAGTTTCCTGTCATTTCCAGGACCTCCTCAGCTGGACTTGGCCCATGAAATAGCTGAGTTACACCTAGAAAGGTTTCAGTAGGTAAAAGCTTACCTGCACACTGAGCAGTAGGGGGCAGACCACTTGTCCAAATACCTCAGTACAGTGCTGGATGTGTCCTCATGCAAACATGATTTTGGCTCTCTTGGCATCCTGTTCCTGTGTTTTTATTATCCTATGATTTCTGGTGCCAGAGCTACTGGACCAGCATGTGCATAAATCCAGCTTGCTGTTGGAAGGTTGGCAGTCCTGATGACCACTTTCCCGGCCGGTAGCTTTTTCAGAGAGGACTAGTGCTAGATCTGGGTTTGTCCCTATATCTACAGGAGGAATTAAGCTTGTACTGATTTGAACATACTAATTGGTAAATTGCTAGTAGTTAAAAGCAGGATTTGCAAAAGCATTCAATGCTGGTCTTCTTCTGCCCCTGTTAATGACTATATTGCAAACCTTTATCAGTGCTGGGCCAGCACTCAGTTCCCTAGGACATCTCAGCTTACCACAGCAACTGTGGTGTCACCCCGTCTCCAGCCTGAGCCTCCAGTGAGTAACGTGGGAGTTGGCTGTCTCGGCTCCCTGTTGGCTTTTGCTTCCTGTGTCAGATGGCCTGGCAAGGTAGCTGCACCTTTCAGAGGTGCCTGGGTTTGTGTCTCCACTGATTAGCCTAGACAAGTTGTGTAGAAACATGTAGCAACTGGCGATTGCATAGCTAAGGTCAGCTGAAACACATTTCACACAGAGGACTGGGGTTGCTGTGGGGAGAAGCCAGGTACTGGGAAGAGAAGCTGCTGCACACAGCAGCCACAGCGACCCTGGTTCACTGAGTAAAGTGGACCTTGTGAGCCCATCTGCTGCCTCAGCTGCTCGCCTCATCTTCTTGCATAGTGCATCCAGTGGTTCTTCTGGTTCCTGTGCAAGCAGTACAAGTGATGACGTTGTGGCTTGCTGGTGGTGATTGCAAAGGGAGACTTTTTGGGCCCTTTGATATGATCCACACAAGGACAGATTGGTTGTGTCCAGACTCACAGGTGACCCCCAGGTGAATGAAGGAACCAAACACCTTGTTCGAGCCCTAACACCTATGTTGAAAATATCTCCAGCTTGCAGAACTCCCTTTTGATAATTTACCTTTATTTATCCAAAAAGAGTGCTTTTCTTTGAAGAGACTACAGGGAGTTTCTCAGGAAAGTTAGAGATGAAATTCCCACAAGTTCCTCTACCAGAACAAGTCCTTTAGTGGGGATGACACAGAACTGATAGTGTGGAGAATATTAATTTATATATAATTCGTTTACCAGGTGTATTGCATTTGTCTCTGTTATTGAATTTTATGAAGGCTTGTGGTCTTCTGATATGTTTTTTCAAAAATTTGTTACTTCTCATTTTGGTGAGCAACTTCTTAAACATGACTATTGTACACAGCCTTTATAAAGGTGCTATAAACTGTGCCGAATATAATAAGTGATTTTAAATGGTTAATTTTCCATCAAACAACATTTTGAAATATTCTATTTGTTTTGCCCAATAGCTTTCTAAAAACAGCTTGCTTAATCAAAAGGCTTATCACAATGACTTACTCATATGTAAATGATACAGTTCTGATAAATAATATCATTCTATGGTAGCCAGTATTTTTTAAAAAATCAAGCCCTTATATAATTGAGATTAGTCAGTATGCAGATACAAATAAGATTTTGTTTTTATTTATTTATTTATTTATTTATGTGCGTTATTAAATCTTGAACACAGGTTATTTATTTTTCAGATTTCTCTTCATGAAATGTCAACCAAGAAAGAACAAATAGCTGAAGCTCTGCAGACTACTCAGTCATTTTTAGCTAAGCACAGTGACAAGTATGCCATTTTTTATTTTTCAAATAATGTAAATTAATTGAATCAATACACACCGTTTGCTTAAAAAGAAATAATCTCCTTATAGTTCTAATTGCATGTCATGTAGAGTTTGGGGTTTTTTCTGTCTTCCCATTTGGTGAAGCTTGCTGCAATTTTGTTTATTCCAAAAATTGGACTTGGTTTGTATACCTCTGGTCATCTTATAAATATTAGTATTTAAATTTTCATTTGAAATCAAAATAATTCACAAATTTGTACTGAAGGAGTATTGAGCTAACTATCAAAAGATTGTTTCATCTGTGCCTGAAAACAGACAGTTTAAGTTACTAAATAGCTGAGATATCTCATGACTCCTTGCTAGTTACGTTACCTATCTTGACTGGTAATCAGTAGACAAAGGCCCATGCAAAGGTTAAATGCTTCTTTTCTTGACTCACTACAATCAAATTGTAGTTTTCTTGAACATCTTTGTAATTAGGCCATATTTTTTTCAGACTACTTGTACTAATTTCTGCCACCCATTTTTAAGTAAAGGTAGGCAGATGACTCCCAACAAGTTACAAATTACCCAGAGATCTCTCTCTTCCTTTTTTTTTTTTTAAAATGTTTTCATAATAGAATGACAGATGAAGAGAGACATGAAATGGAAAAGCAAGTTAGGTCCCTCCAGGAAAGCTACAGCTTGTTATCCAACGAAGCTTTGAAGCAGCTGCAGGAAGCACATCTGGGAGATGAAAAGATGGAAGGAAAGGTAACAAGATTCAAACTAAGATTTCAGTTTCTCTTGAGATTTACTGCATGGTTTTCAAACCACACATGACCAGCAAAAGAAGAAGCTGCAATTAACAGTGTGTGGAAGAAACCTGATGTTTAATTGACTGAAGGTGGTGTGTATTTGCTATGAAATACTGGATGTGTCCTTACCTGTGCACATGAGCATTCTATTCATCAGACTTCTTTTGTGAAGAGTCTTAATAATGTGTGCCTTGCATGAAGAAAGATAAGCAAATCATTCATCTCTTAACTCTTCTCTTAAAAGCTATTCTTTGACTGCTAGATAAGTCTGTGTTTCTGCTGCAAAAATGACACCGTAAAATAACGTTAATCTCTCCCATATATCACTCAGAATTGTCCTAGAAATTATCTACTTTCAGTTTTTTAAAATTTTTTCTGGGTATGAAAATGGGAGGACATAATACAATTAGTTTTGAGACACTGTGAATATATTTGTTAATGGATATTAGTCTTAAATATGGAGCAAGTATTCTCATATACACATAGAGGCAGAGTCTGTGTAATGAGTTCAGATAATGTTGCCAAACTGACTTCATGCTTTCCATGCAAACTAAATGCAATATTTGGTGCTAGAGTATCTGATTCCATACTGTTGAGTGTATATACAGAAATGCTGTATGCTGTAAACATGAATAGCATGGTTGTGTTGAATCACATACTGTTTCCAAATATTCTAACCTTTCACAGACATTTATAGCATGAAAATGTGCCTTTCAGGTATATGTTCTATTTGCCCTTTCTGCAATCATTTCTTCTATGTCTTTCACTAACCCTATTTACGTGTGCAAAGCATAGGTTTTCAATTCACAGATGCATGTTGGTTTTAAATCTTTTATCACATCGTGTGCTGTTGAGTGACTGACATAGATCACTTGCGCATTTGAGCTGCTAACATTCACCACATTCCTCCAGGCCTGGTAAGTATGTGTTTTTATGCTTCTCATGCATTCAAAATCAAAAGCAAATTTTAAGCATACAGTCCAAAAATGATGATAGCTTTTCTTTTATATTCCCTTTTAGGTGAATAAAGTCATTGCTGGTGTCATTGACCAAACAACTGGAGAAGTCCTTTCAGTCTATCAGTCTATTTTAAGAGGTTTTCTTGACTATGACACTGGAATTAGATTACTTGAGAATCAGCTAATTCTTTCTGGAATAATTTCTCCAGAATTAGGAGTGTGTTATGATTTGGAAGAAGCTAAAGCCCATGCCTTAATTGATGAGCAGATTCTATTGCAGCTGCAAGAATTAAGTAATGCAAAGAAGCTTATGTCAGAATCATCATTAGCAAATATTCCAGTTGTTTCAGCTTTAGAACAAGGTCTGATTTCAGAACCTCTGGCTGTTAAAATTCTTGAGAATCAGCTTTCAAGTGGGTATTTGATTTTGCCATCTACTGGAGAAAAGCTGTCTTTGCAGAATGCTTTCCAGAGAAATCTCATTCCTCCAATGTTATATTCAAAACTCCTGGAAAGACAAGAATCGTGTAAAGATCTCATAGACCCCAACTGTGCTGAGAAAATTTCCCTTGAACAGATGGTTCATAGAAGCATAATACAGGAAGCAACAGGGTTAAGACTCCTACCTGTGAAACCACAAGAGAAGGGGAGAATTGTGTTCAAGTGTGGAAGGAGGGTAACTCTTCTGAGGGCGGCCCATGAAGGGCTCATTGACAAGGAAACAATGTTCAGGCTACTGGGTGCTCAGTTAATGTCTGGAGGTATCATTGACCCTGACTCTGGGAAACGAATGACTGTGGAAGAGGCCATGAGACAAGGGATGATAGATCAGGACACTGCTTGTGGGATCCTCACACACCAGGTTCAGACTGGTGGAATCCTTTGTCAAAATTCGGGACAACGCTTGACTGTTGATGAAGCTGTGCAATGCAATCTAATATCATCTACCAGTGCTCTGCTGGTATTAGAAGCACAGAAAGGCTTTGTGGGACTAATTTGGCCTCACACTGGTGAAATATTCCCCGTATCCACCTCTTTGCACCAAGATATGATTACAAATGAGCTGGCATTCAAAATATTGAATGATAGAAAGAAAATAGCTGCACTTTACATTCCAGAAACTTGTGAAATAATCAGTCTTGACAAGGCTGCAGAATCAGGGATAATAGACAGTAATACTGTATCTGTTTTGACCAATGTGACTTTACCAGATAAAATGCCCGATGTAGAAGAACTCAAGTCCCCTTGTAAAAATGCTGCAAAATGGTTATCAACTTATGAATTTCTGCCATCTGTATTTCATGACTGTGAGGGGGAACGTGAAGATTCTGGCACTGAGGACCCTGTATGTCATAATCTAGATCAAGCTAAGAAACTATTCATGTCTTACCTGATGGTAAATAGTTATATGGATGCAAACACTGGACAGAGACTTCTATTATATGATGGACAACTGCAAGAAGTCATCAGCATGTTGCTGGAAGGTGATAGAGCTGGGTACAATGCTGGTGTTTCAGAAGTAGAGTACAGTAACAAATATGTAAGCTCAAAAGGAATTCACCTAAAGTCAGCAGATAGTGTTCAGAGTGATCTTTCAGGTGCTGAGCCTTATTGTAGTAACTGGAAATGTAATCAATTTGATGATTTTGGAAATCATGTATCTTCACAAGATCTTGGTGTGTGCAAGCCAGATGTTTGCGATACTCTTGGTACTGAGCAATCAGAATATACACAGGAGATGCTGTTAACTGTCCCTGCAGAGCTCAGAAAAGCAGTAAGCAGCACTCAAAATCCCATGAAGAGAAATGAACTCAGAGGCTTTTTTGAGGTTTCTGAGTGGACAGAAATCTGTGAACATAACAGTCAGCAGACAAATTCAGAAAACATTGAAGGATATCTTCCAAATGACTCAAATTCAAGACTTTTATCACAAACAGCAAAAGAAGAGATTTGTGTGGGAGACCATCTGGATAATGAAAACATGAATGTTAAAACATTACAAAATTCCATAAGCATGAATGATTTGTCAGATAACAAAACATGGAGGGAGCTGGAGGGGTGCATGGAAGAAGGGCCTCACATACTTCAAGCTGAAGGTAGCAGAAGGGTATTGGATAACAGCAAGAAAGATAATTTTCAGAGAAGTCTTGGTTCATCCATCAGTGCAGACTCAGAATATAGACTTCCAGAAGAACTGGTTAGTCAGTGTGGTGTAAAGTTTGAAGACAATAGATATGGTGCGCAACTTCTCCAGGAATATGCAGGTCCATCCCTAGAGGACTGTCTTTATATCCATGGAAGGCCATCCCTGGAGGATTGTACTGATTTTTGGAATAAGCTGTGTCTAGAAGACAGCATAGACAAGCACCATAGGCTTTCATTGGGTGGTGATACGGTCCTACACAATGGACCACCTGTGGGGGACAGTAACAGCACAGCACAAAGGCTGACAGGAGAAGAAAGTGAGCTTACATTCCACAAGCTGCTGCCGTGTGACAGTAGTTCTGACTCGTCAGTAGAGGGGGATGATGACCTCCCACAGCTTGAGAGTAACTGCTTGCAGCAGGAATGTGGTGAGGTAGCCTCTGAAGAGGACAGCTCTCAGCTGGATGATGGTGATGATGATGCCTATGAAACACCACAGGGAGGTGATGATGACAGTGATGTCTATGACACTCCACAAATGGATGATGATGATGATGATGATGATTCCTCTGACACTTCTCAAGGTGATGAGGGGTTTGATACCTTGCAGTTGGGGGATGATGATACACCAGAGCCAGAATTGGCTGGAAGATCAGTTCCATTAGGTTTTCTGGAGGAGAGAGGTGGTCGAATAACCGTAACAGAAGAGACCAGCTCTTTTCAAGAACTTGCAGCTAATACTGGAGAGAATGTTCATATAAATGTGAAAGGGCAACCTGAGAGCGTAACTATAGCTTCAGCAAATGCCAAAACTGGCATTTTGGAAAAAATCCCTGCAGAAAGGGAAAGAACGGGGAGTTTTGGAAAGAAGGAGCAAGAGTTACCAGTTACTGGTGAGAGTGAAGGAAGAAAGGAAGGAGGCATGAGCTATTTAAGGAATATGTATGAAGCAGATGTACAAGACAGGAATGAGGAGGTTGAAATGGAAGCAGAAGGTGACCCGTGTGAAGAGGAATCTGAAGGTACACAGGAGGAGGAAGATTATGAGGATTATGATAGTTATGATGACTCTGACACTGATTCTGACAGTGAAGATGAAATGAATATTTTTTATTCACATCATCAACATAAAAGTAAAGGTGACCAGCTGTTAATTTCTGTAGAAGATGTAGAAAGGAGCAAGGAAAACAATCAGAATATTGATGACTGCTGCTATTCTTTAGGCCACAAGACAGGATATACTTTGCAATTCCAGTCTAACCATGAAAATGGAAAACTGTCTTCAGTAATGTGTGAATCAATGTCAAATATTTCTGAAGAAAGATGTGTTGGTCTTTCATGTACCAGTGAAGAAGACAGGCAGCAGGAAACAGCAGATGAATATGGGACTTGTGTCAAAAGTGAACACATGCCACAAGATACTACGGAGCCTATTCAGTCTGAAAATACCTTTGACACTAAATGGATGTCTACTAGGAGTGAAGGGAATAATGAAACACAGTTTAGGGTTCCAGGTTCTCAACTTCTTGATGATACTGTGAAATCTGACATCAGTGGGACAGCCTACCTACAGCAAGCCACTGATGATGACCAAAATACCTGGACAAATTTGCTTCTCTCAGAATGCTGTACTGATAGTGTGAATAAAGATAATGATACCATGCGAGTGTTAGAGTCACATCATGGACAGAGAGAGGCACTGCTTGCAGAGGGAAAGGTATTAAATTATATGGAACAACTAAAAGAAAGTTCATCCCAAACGGAAAATAATTTCCTTACAGATACCCCTTATGTAAGTGATAATAGTTCACTTAGGGACACAATACATCCAGTCACCAGTTGGAAGCATGGTCAAATAGATGGAGGTTTTGAAATTCTTACAGAAAATAAAAATAGAGTAAATATTATCGAGGAATGTGATGTCGTGGGGCTAAGTAATAGTCCCATTCAGATGGAAAACCTTGGGGAAATATTTGATGCAACAGTAATTAAAGCTGCTAGAGAAACTCCTGTTGCAAATAAAGAAAAAGTAAATGTTGATCAAGCTTTCCTTGAAATTCAAGGTGCAAGACCAGATGAATTTAAGAGCGATGTTAACAATTCTGCTGCTTTAAAACAACATACAACATGCATAAAAGAAGGTGGCCATTCAGAACTCAATAAAACTGAATTCTGTTTTGAGAATATGGAAAGAGGGAGAAGGGGAATACTGAATGAAAAGAATTTTCTGCTAAATACAGAACAAATGCATTCAAATGAATTTAACACCTACTGTTTCCCCCCACCTGATACAGTGAAACCAAAGGAGATTAGCATAACTAAAGAAATGGGGAGAGTTAACTGTCAAAATACTGACGGTGTTCTTAAAGACATTCCAGAAAACAAAGCTAGTGAAATTTCCCCCACAAAACCAGATGCTTTAGGAAGTATTGAGGATGCCAAAGAATTAGGGAATGGAAGAGAAGTGCTGCCTACCCATATCACTGATGTTTCGTCTGCAATTCTGAGTAGCATAGGGACTAAGTTGAGTTACAGTGCCCAGAATGAACATGAGATGCTGAAAAACACAAAGGGAGAAGATGTCATGGTCAGTGAGACTTCCTCCCTTGGAAATGGTTTCAAAAAACAAATGTCCACGGAATCATTGCAAAAAGAAATGGGACCCTGCAAAGATTTGCAAGTAAAGGAAGGTGTTTCACCATCAGCAGATGTGTCTGACACACTAGTGGAAGACTTAGAGAATTTATTACAAAGGAAATTGAAAATGGGACATGTTTACTGCAAGCAGGAAAATGAACCCCTAAGTTACTCTGATACCAGAACTTTAATGCAAAATTTACTTAAAATGGTTAGAAGCACCCAGCTTGCAAATGAAATGTCTAGTGGGTCAAATCTGAAGCAAATAAGCAATGCTGTTAGAACTGCATTAATGGTCACCACGCTGTGCACAGAGCACAAGGACAGTGACGCTCCTTCACTGCCTTGGCCTGACTGCAGAAGTCCTGATCTTCTTCATGATATTCTGAAGCAGGAATCCTGCAAGCAAAAGACAGCTGATCCAGATAAAAGGAAGAGTGAAACAGACATTAAAGCTCCTGTTCCCAAGCTTACTACTGCTGAACTTGTGGAAATTTTTCAAATTTCACTTGGAGATGAAAGTACAAGCAAGTTAGAGGAGCTGATAAATG
This sequence comes from Cisticola juncidis, assembly GCA_013400215.1. Taxonomy (NCBI): domain Eukaryota; kingdom Metazoa; phylum Chordata; class Aves; order Passeriformes; family Cisticolidae; genus Cisticola; species Cisticola juncidis. Next base: position 1,760,438 of record VXBR01010763.1, read on the forward strand.
GTTTGCTTATGAGCTCACAGGTTCCTGGTACTACCACAGAGAGTGAGGGTAAAAGCAAAGGAGATGGGCTTTATTCTCTTTCCTCAACAGAACAATCAGAGTTTGGATCAGAAACTGATGAAGAGAAAACATTGGCAGATAACACAACCACTGCTTGGAAAAGTGATCAGGAGCATGGGAAGACAGAAAGCCTGTCCAAAAGCTTGACTGAGCCTGTTTTGAGAACAAAAGAAGCAGTCATGGGAGACACCCCCACTAGCATGGTAAGTAACAAGAATATGTGCTCAGTGTCTTGTGTTAATGGAACTGCATGGATCTTTCCAAGTGCTGGAGTGAACAGCTGAACGGGAAAAATGGTTGAAAAATAGATTATAAATTAAAAATAGATTATAATAAACCCAAGGGCTTTTATTGCTTATTTTCAAGTCAGTTTGGAAAATCTTTTCTTATTTTTAAAACTCATTTTCAGTTTGATGGAGTACAGCAATGTTTAAAGTTAACAGAGAAAATGCAAGAACATTTGGCAGTGCTTCAAGATATGAAAAACCACCTAGATAAACAGCAGCCCATTAGTAACAGCCTGGAAATACTAAAAGCTGAACTGGAACAGCTAGAGGTAAGTAAAGTGTTCTTTATGCTTGTATTTCAGTCATGGGTGCTAGAAATAGCCCCTAGGATTTAAAAGAGAGATTTAAAATGTAATTAAAGCAAATCAGATTTAAACATTTTTCCTAGTAACAATGCATTTTTTATATATTCTCTTTGCAGACATTTGAATCAGGCCTGGCTACCTTTGCAGTTATCCTAAAAAAGGACATGAAGTTGGCAGAAGAATTCTTGAAGTCTTTTAATAGGGATATTCCAGAAGAGAAACTTAAAGAGCTAAAGATAAGCCACGACTCTTTGCAGGAAGCATTTTTGGTGGTCTGTGATGGATCTTCAAAACGAGCAAAACAAATAGTCTGCACTGTTGACTTGGAAATGGTATGTTTTTATCAGTGTATGTTTTTACCTTGATTTTTTCTTCAAGGTAATAAGACTAAAGGAATAATAAATAAATAAATAAAATAAAGGAATTTGGCTTTTCTTAATTTTATCTTAGTATAAAGATATGTGCATGATTCAATTTCATATGGTAGAAAATGTGACTGGACTCCAGGAGCATAAATAAATATACAACTTCCCTTTCTAGTCTAAGCTTGCAGGATTACACCAGCAACTTTTAAACCAACTGCAGAGATTTTCAGACTGGATCACAGAGAACAATAAAATCATGAATGACTTCACTATGAATACTAATGATATAGAAGAGATGAAGAAGAGTTTACAGCTCTTTAAAGTAAGTGCTCTTTATGGCAGGTGTTGATACTTCTGGCAAAAGTTGCTCCTTATTATTAATAATTAGCTAGGGTTTTTTTTATTCTTTCTCAATAACCTCTATTGCCTAAAGTGACTAGAAGTAATTACTTAAGAAGATAATCGTTTGATAATCCAGTAATAAAATCTTGTTAATTTGCTTTTTCACTTGCAAAAGAATTTTGATAGAGTTAGGATTACTGAGAAAGCTATTGGTTCTACTTACATTTGTTGCAATAAATCTGAGCCTTTTAGATATCTAATTTATAATACAGATATTTCAGTGATTAAATTTGGATTTTTATTTGTTGGGTTCAGAATCTTTACTGAAGTTTAATTGTCTTCTAAATCAATTATATGTGAGAACACAAGATGGGGGAAAAAAGGTGTCTTTGTTACACACTCCATAAAATGAGTTATGGGAAACAAAGCAGATCAAATTTTTAGTAAAGTTCATTTTTAGTACTTCTATATGTATGAAAAATAAAAAAATAATTAAGTTATTTTAATGGGCTTAAATAGAGTTCCAGAGAATTGGTATGGTCATAGGGGGCTCCACAATATGTAGTTGTTTGCAAAATTTGCCACATTGCTAGAAATGGTGACATTGTTGTGGAGTTAAGAATAGGAATGTTTTGAAGTATATATTTTAAAATTTCTGTGTCTTCAGACCTAGAACCTAGCAATGTTACATCTAACCTGCCATAAATCTTTTAGAGTTTAAGGTCAGTCAGTTTTCAGACATCATTGAGAGAGCAAAGAAATAGAGATGTACAAGATCACATTTTTTATTACCTGGACACAAGCTGTCCTGAGACAAACCATGCGCAAGTTCTAATATCATACCTGAATGTGTTTATATGATTCTGAGTTTTGATTTTCCTTGACCAAATTTTCTACCAAAAGCATTTTGGAATAGAGGTGAAGATGAGATGGTAAGGATACTTGTGATTTATTTGTACCTAATTTTATTTCGTTGCTAGTAATTCGCTTCACTTTATTTACAGAACAGTGCTGCAGAGCTCAGCTGTAAAAAAATGCAACTGGAGTCCACTGCATTTGATGTTCAGTTCTTCATTTCCGAACATGCTGAAGATCTTTCTCCTAATCAAAGCAAGCAGCTGCTGAGGCTCTTAAACACCACCCAGAAATCTTTTCAGGAGGCACAGGAAGCAATAACCTCTCAAGTGGAAAGTTTAGAGACTCAGTTACAGGCAGTGCAAGAGCTGGGTGATCAGAAGGTTTGCCTTTCTGTGTCAATGTGTGCCAAATGTTGCTGTGTATGGATGAGGAATTTTAATGCCACTATGCAATACTGAGTGTATTTCTATCTTTTCCCTTTTTACTATAGATACTTTTGTAATTCTACAAATATGATATTGATGAAATTTGGTGAATTATCATTTTTGTCTTGGCATACTCAGAGAAACAGCATATTAAATTAAGAACAGACACAAATCTGCTCTTTCTAGAAATGAGAGAAATTTACTTGAGGTTTCTCTCAAGTGTAGTTTCTTCAGCAGCTATGTCAGTAATTGATCTGAGCTATACTGATCATTGAATTTGCTATTGCACCATTGCGTAACACTTTGTTCTTGCTGAAGATTTTCTTTCCCTGTAATTTGCCAGGTCATTTGCTTATGAGATCTTTTCTCTAGATCTTCATAATCCAAGAACCAGATTTGTTAAAATCTGTGTACCATGGATTGTTTTGACTGAGATGGGTTAGAGGGACAAACAATGAGTAAATTGACCAAGACTTGCAGTTCTATGTGTGGCCACTGGGAAAATGTCACTGTGAGTCAAGTTGGGCAGGTTACTTCTTCAGCTGGCACAGCTGCAACTGGCAAAAGCAAGCAGCCTTTGTAGGGTCAAAGGAGGCTGATAAAATACTGCAGCTTAACAGCACCTCCTCTGCTCTCACAGCAGCACTGTTAGGACTCAGAATCACCACCTCAGCCCTGTTTTATGTGTAATTGAAAGTGCTTTAGTATTCTGAAGACATGGTATTATTTTGCCATTCCAAGAACATTTCTTTCTACTATATTTTGTGAAAGAAACATAAAATTGAGTATAGGAAAGGCATGGATGAGGTGTCTAGGACTTTGTAACAATAATGAGCTTGCATGTTTTGTTCTTCTGTACTGCTTAAAAAGTCCACAGTTTCTATACAGGTAACATGTTATGCATATCAAAAAGAGCTAACTCACATTCACAACTAACCTCTGTTTTGATGTCCTTTTTTTCAGAATTAATAGTGTTTATCACAGGTTTCAAGTGGTTAAGAGACTGGATTTTCACTCGTGTTGTTTGGAGATTTCATCCTTCACATATGTGCATGGCCAGACTTCTATTGGGCAATTCCATCAAACATGGTCTCTTTTACTTACAACATATTTGAGGTTTATCCATAACTTCTGTATGTTCATCTTGCTCTTTGTACCACTGCTATCATGTTTACAGCATACTTTTTAAAGTTACTGCTTTGCAATATTGATGTTCAAAGGTTTCTGATATCTATTAAGAGTGCTCATTCCTGAAGTGAGGATTTTTTTGTCTTATTGTTCAATTGTACTTGGCTCTAATCTAGGATGTGGCTGAGCGGCAGCAGGAATGCAAAGAGAAACTGCAGGAAATCTGTGATTTGCTTACACAGACTGAAAATCGACTCATCGGGCAGCGACAGTCTCTTGTTATTGGAGACAGCAAGGCTGAGCTGGAACAATACCAGACCAAACAGGAGGTATGCACAATGCCAGTCAGGGAAGTTAAAGAAGCCTGAGCGCACAGGAGAGTGACTTGACTCTTTTGTTGACCAACAAGGCTTGTCATGTGAGAGGAGAATAAAATAGATTTGTTTGACCTACCAAAAGCAAAGGCTTAGTGGCATGCATTTAAACTGCTGCCTGTGAATATACTCCAGTACGTGCCAATGGGAGAAGAGAAACTTCCAAATGAGGAGACACTGGAGTAGGGAGTATGTGCTACACATTTCAAGAAGCACTCTTGAAGCAAGCATGATTTTTTTAATATGTTAGTGTAAGATTGTTCCTGTTGAATGTGATAAAATCATGTATGTTTATTATCCTAAAATAATTTAGCCAGTTTTTTAACTGGTATCTGGAAGTGTTTATTCCTGTTCAGAGTACTTAGAAAAATTTTGCTGCAACGTTTTCTCTTGCCTGAGGATTTCCATTGCTTCAGTCTTGTTTTGTTTTGAATTCTGGTTCATGTTAATGTTTCTTGCACTCTGGTGTCCTTATGTAGCAAATCCCTTTCAATTTGTTTGCTTTCTTTGCTCTTCAGCTGTATCCAGTCATCTATAAGCTTCTACTCTGTCCTGATAGATACTTAGTTTATGATAATTAAGGGACTGAAGGATTTGGTACTCCTCTTCTTCCTCCACCTAGTACTAGTTTACTGTACTGTAGAGTTCCAACTCTCTGTAAAAGGAGAAATTTCCTTATTCATCTTGCCTTGCTTTACTTATCCTTAAAGTAATGCATCTAGTTTGTCAAAATTGTTCTTATAGTCAGTCAATCATACAGACACACCTGGGGTAGTTTTTAATATCTCTTACCTGTCTTTAAGATTTGTGCCCTAAATGTGGTATTCATGGGGAGTGAAGAACTGATACAGCATGTGTCTCATTTTTTTTCCCGTTAGCTGTTTGTGACTGCCTAGCAGACTAGTTGTTATTTTATGACTTATTTCTTGGAATCACCATTCAAATAGTGTGTCTTAGGAGGGAATGGGGTTTAAAAACAGTCTTTTTTATCAAGTCAGAGCTTTCATCCTCAGTGCACTGTTTGAAAGGGAGCATGGAGATCTTGGTCACAGCAAAGGCTTTTCTTGATGATACAGGGTCCCCAGGAAAATCTTTTTAATGCACTTCCTAAGTGTTAAAATGAGCTGCAGTTCTGGCTACTATATATTCTATAATTTCTGCAAAATCTGTAGTCTAGAATGAGGATCAAATGTTTTGTCTTGCATCTCCAAGACAGTTACACTCCTTAAAAAAGTGAAAAATGTCATTGTTTCAGTAGCTGGGGGAATGAATTCAACAGTGTAATCATTACAATTAAAGCTCCTCTCAGATAATTAAGAGGCAGACTAGGAAAAATGATTTGAGTAAATTAAAACTAAAGATCTGTCTTCCGTGAAATTCAATGAAAATAAACATTCTTGAGAGACTGAAATGTTATGATTTATTACAATAGAAAAAAAATTGCATACCGTTTCTGGCCTAAACAAACCCAAGAAACATGGGAAGACTTTCACCCAGTAAGAATGATTACAGTCTTCTGACTTCTATTCAGTCAGCTTATTTTCAGCAACTTTCTGTTAGGATAGTAATGGACCGGAATTTGTCAGGAGACAGGAGACTCAATTTACTAACTGCAGTGTAGCAAATTTATTAAAGTCTTGATTTTGAAAAAAATTAGATATATGTTCTGCATATATATGGAAATGCAATATTTGAACTGTTAAACAAAAGAAAAAAGTGGCCTCAGTCTGAATAGGACTGTAAGCAAACAGATTTGCAATTAAAAAAAAAAGTTATAAAAGACAGATTGAGCTGAACCACATTGTCAGATGTTGATGCCTTTGATTTTAATAATTGTCTTCAATCATGTGCAGCCAGGAAGGATCAGTGTGGTGCTTACCCTTAGAAGAGAGATAGTTCCAATAAGGATAATTGGACAGATCTCATTAATATTTTGCTTCCTCCAATTCTCTTTTATCAAAAGGAGATACAAAAAGACATGAGGACAAGTGCCCAGACACTGGCAGAGATTGTGAAAAATACTGAAACCTTCTTGAAAGAGAACGGAGAAAAATTGTCACAAGAAGACAAGAGTATTCTGGAACAGAAACTAAATGAAGCTAAGACAAAGTGTTTGCTCCTTAGCCAGAAGGCAGAAGAGTCCAAGAAAGAACTGGATAAAGCTATGACAACAGCAATTAAGCAGGAAACAGAAAAGGTCTTTAGGCAACTGTTTCATACCTTTATTCAAACCTTTTTCATGCCTCATGGTATTAGTTGTGCAACTTACTGTTGTGTGGTGAATTGACCTTGTCTGGATGCCAAAAAGCCATTCCATCACTTCCTTCCTCAGCTGGACAAGGGAGAGAATATTTAATGAAAGACTTGTGGGTTGAGATAAGGGCAGGGAGACATCACTCACAGTTGCTCTCATGGGGAGAACAGGCTTGACTTCGGCAAATTATTTTTATCACCAATCAAATTAGAATAGGATAATGATAAATAAAAACTAAATCTTAAAGATACCTTCCCTCCACCTCTCCCATGTTCCTGAACTCAGCTCTAGAGTTCTCTCCCTCATTCCTACCAGTGGTGCCAGGGGGATAGGGAATGTGGGTTGTGGCCAATTCATCTCACATTTTCTATGCCGCACCTTCCTCCTCAAGGGGAGGACTCCTCACATTCTCCCTGTGCTCCACTGTGGGGTCCCTCACACAGGAGACAGTCCTTCATGAACTTCTCCAACGTGCGTCCTTCCAAATGGCTCCAGCACGGTCCCTTCCATGGGGTGCAGTCCATCAGGCACAGTGTTCCAGTATGTGGAATGACCTCATGGAGTCACAAGTTGTACCACAAACCTGCTCTCAACTGTGGGCTTCTCATGGAGTCACAAGTTGTACCACAAACCTGCTCTCAACTGTGGGCTTCCCATGGGGTCACAGCTTGCTTTGGTCATCCATCTGCTCTGGAGTGGGTTTTTCCCAGGGCTGCAGGTGGATCTCTGCACCTGTGGCCCTCCATGGGCTGCAGCTGCCTCACCATGGGCTGCACCTTGGGCTGCAGGGGAATCTCAGCTCCAACACCTGGAGCACCTCCTGCCCCTCCTTCTGCACTGACCTTAGTCTCTGCAGAGCTGTTCCTCCCACAAATCCTCACCCCTCTCTTTAGGGTGCTGTTTTCTTTTACTATCTGATCCCAGAGTTGCTACCACCATTGCTGATGGACTTGGCCTTAGCAAGTGGTGGTACCATGTGGAGCTGGTTGGCATTGGGGCTGTTGGACATGAAGGAAGCTTCTGGCAGCTTCTCAGAGAAGCCACCCCTGCAGCCCGCCCAATTCCAAAACCTGGCCAACCAAACCAAATAGATATTGATAAACTGTGGAGAGGTTAATATCATATTTCATTTGGGTAACTTATAAACTGTTGGTTAGGTCACTTATAGAATAAACAGCAATCTCTATATTAATCAATTTTTTTCTTTGATGTTAATGTATTTCAAATTGTTTATTTGATATTTTGTGATCTTTAAAGAAGATTTCTAAGCTGAAACTGTGAAATTTTAATGTAGGTTGCAGCCATAGAACAGCTGGAAGAGAGTAAAAATACAATAGAAAATCTTTTGGATTGGTTATCAAATGTGGATAAAGAAGCAGAGCATGGACGGAAATTCAAGCAAGTGATAGAACAGAATGGAACACACTTTGAAGAAGGAGATGTGAAAGTTTTGGAAGGAGAGGAGGATGATGTCAATGGTAATCTGCTGGAAATGCAGCAAGACATTGAAACTCAGGTGGATGGACTAGTAAAAAGCATAGATGACAACCTGAACCAGCAGTATCAGAAAGTCAAGGTATTGTTACTGGATTTATTCAACATTTAGGTGTATTACTCCTTATTCAGCATAAGTGAACTCAATCTCATCCTGTCTGTCATAGGCTTTGGAGCAAGCACTAGGAAGATAGTAATGCACAGTGGTAGGAATTTCAGTGGTTAGAATGTATTGCACATTTGTCACTTTTTTTGCTGTTACTGTAGATGTTTCCTGCAAAGTAAGAGAAAGGGCATATTCTGCAAGGTAAATGTAAAGAATCTTTGTGGTGAGTCTATTATTTTTTGTAGTGAGAAATTGATGCAGAGAAGTAAAATGCAGAAAATAACATAAATTCATACCCTTTATGTGACTTTCTCAGAAATCTTGGTGATACACAGATGATTCATCCCATTTTAATCCCCTATGAATACTGATTGGAAATTGCTGCAAATAATAGTTTACTGAAATTATAGTTTTCATTTCCTACAACTTTTAACACATGGGCAAAACAATGTTTGAAGGCTTCAGAAGAGTGAATTACATAAAATTACAGTGCAGCATTTTCAAAATAGATTTTCCTGGTAAGTTGGAAGCATTTAAAATTATAAGAGTTCAGTTTTATGGTGTTTGCTGACTTCCAGCTGAGAAACCAAGAACCTTTAGTTGTGAGTTAATTGACACCTTAAAGAAAATTATTATGCTTCTAGCTGATAGTATTTTGGATTTCCTTTTTTAATTAAAAAATCGCAAAACCAAAACCACAAAAGCAACCTAAACAAATAGGATTATTGGGTTTTGTGTACATGATATTTTTACTTCTACTTTTTTGACAGTTCATTTCTGCACGTAGTGCCTACAGAATAGTTGGGCACTGTACTCATGGAAGAAAAACATGCTGTTGATTTTACATAGCTATTTTTCATGGGAGACCTTCAAGAATGAAGAATTTTTTAAAAGAATATATTTGAAATACGTTTTACATTTGGAATATAGTACTAGTTCCTAGACTTAAATATTTTTATGAGATTGAAAAATTTACATGCGTAGATTGTGTCTTGATTTTTAATGTCAACTGGACCTGTTTTATAACTAATTATATTTGATAAGAATCATAGCTCTGGATTTTGAAAAATGAAATTTCAAAACCCAAGTAATAATTTTTCTTCACTGAGTGTAAGAAGAAAGTATCTGTACTATGTTTGATGCTTTTACTCCTTTAGGTATTCTTGTCTCTAATCATAGCTACAGTACAAGTAATGGGACATGGAGAGTTTTGATTTGGAAAGTTGCCTACCTTTGAATGTTTTATTTGTTACATCCCATTTTGAGACAGAGAATTTGGAAAATTTTTATTACACTAAGTACACTACCATAAATGCTAAGTAATAAGCAAATGATTCTTTTTAGAAAAAAAGTTAGAGAGATTGATAATGTCTAAATTGTCTCTAAAAACCTGTGTTTTGGAAGTACAGGAGAAAATGTTTGTGTGATATATGCATCCAGGTATTACTGAATTGCAATGATATTTGAACATTTCCATATGGTCATGGCCTGTACATCTGGCAAAATTACCCTTGAATATTTTGTAAATTTTTTTTAACTGCACAAAAATATGATGACCAAGAGTCACACTTGCACTTAAATTACTGAAAAAATGTACAGTTTATAACAATAATAAAAAAGAAAATTAGAAAAGCCTTTTATCCTTTTGGTCTTTGTTTTACATGTCCTTTTCTAAGGAATCATGTGTGAAGGTGCTGGTTGTAATTTATTCTTTTTTTTGTAGGCTCAGCATGAGAAAATTATTTCACAGCAGCAGGCTATCATAGTAGCAACTCAGTCTGCGCAGACACTGCTTGAGAAACAAGGGCACTACCTTACCCCTGAAGAAAAGGACAAGATGCAAAGGAACATGAAAGAACTAAAGGCTCAGTATGAGACTGCCTTGGCCGAATCAGAACGGAAAATGAAATTGACCCATTCTCTGAGGGAAGAGCTGGAGAAATTCGATGCAGACTACAGTGAATTTGAAACGTGGCTGCAGCAGGCAGAACAAGAACTTGACAATTTGGAGGCAGGCGCTTCTGACTTCAGTGGTGTTATGGTCAAACTGAAAAGGCAGAAGAGTTTTTCAGAAGATGTTATATCTCACAAAGGGGATTTACGTTACATAACAATTTCTGGACAAAGAGTTTTGGATGCAGCAAGGTCATGTAGCAAAAGAGATGGTGTGAAGGTTGACAAAGATGGTATCGATACTTCGGCTACATATGCTGAAGTGCAAAATAAACTGGATAAAGCTTCAGATCGCTTCAAATCTCTCTATACTAAGGTAAGTTTTATTTATACTGAATAGGAATGACTGGTGTAATTGATTCAGCAATTTGTGTAGACAGGAGCTAGTTGATGAAACAAACACCATGAGAAGTTGTAAATTCGTTGTCTCTCAAAGTCAGATAGTAGAACAAGATGCTTTTCTAGATCTACTTTAGTCAAGTGCCAGATTATTAAAGGTCTGAATGGATGATACTTTCTGCTTTGTGTTATAAGGAAGAAATGAGACCAGAGCTCGTCGTTGTTCTTTCCAGCCTTAAGCAGCCTCTGAGGCTGTGGCAGCTCAGAATGCCTTGAGTAATGTTTTGGAGTGGAAAGGAATTGAAATACTTTCAGATGTATAATGTCACTTTATGTTACTTGCAATATTTCCCATAGCTGTTTATTTACTTGGCTCCCTACTAATAAAATGAGTGTAAAAAGAGAGAGACTATGCAAAAAATGGCAGATTAAGTTTTAATTTTAGTTTTTATCCTGAAACAATTTATCCCAATGTGACCTTTGTTTTCAGCACTAGGCATGAAAGAACTTAGTGATGTAAGAACAGTAATTATTTTCCACTGCTCTGCCAAGTAAACATTTTATCCTTAACAATATCAGCTTAGTGTCTAACTAATGAGTAATTAGCAGTGCACAATCCTCCATGTACCTTAGAGAGGGAAGATAATCTAGCTCTCTGTGCCAGGTTCACGTATGGAATCTGCCTAATAGAACCAGACAAACATCACCAGCTAGTCTCACATGCCAAATTTCCAGCTGTTTTCAAAAAACAAAGTGTTGTTCAATATTGATAATATTCTGGAACTGTAAACTTTTGAGATAATTATTAATTAAACCACTGAAGAGGGAGCTGCTGTCAGTAGCCTTTGATTGTGCTATTTCCTATTTTTCTAAGATCATAGGGTCTAACTCCTTAGTAGAGCTTCAATACCACTGGTACTGTGTTGGTCTGCAACAGTGACCATCTTTGTCTGGAAATTTTTACCTTCTTAAGGTTTTCATGCTCAGAAATGTACATTCTATAAAGACATGTGTTTGATTGCATGGTTAAAAATGCAATGTAAAACTTATTTTCTCAGTTTGTCAAGACAGCTGTTCATTTACAGAAGCACATTTTCCTTTTTCTGCTTAAGTGGTATGAACAGGGAAGCTAAATTGACAATTCTATTGACATGTTAGATTTCCTCCAGTTGGTCTATTGAATTACTTTGAGTGTGAATGTAAAGATTTCATAGCAACATTTTTCAGAGAGCTTGTTTTTATGCACATAAGAATCCCATGTCAGCAGCTTGATTTGTCAATTTTCCAAATTCTATCCTTTCCATTATACATTTAGCAGGGTTATAATAGACATGCTTTAAATATTTGACAATAAATGTGCAGAACACAGTAGACCTTTTGGGCCTTTAAGGACAGAATTCTAAAAAGTGAGATCATCCACTATTAGTGAGATTTTCCAAGTTGTAAATGAATTGCTAGTAATGTTTTTTGCCTTTTGTAAAAGTTTCTTGCTTTAATAAATGCTTAGATTGCTTTTACTTATATATATGTATATTTGCACATGCGTGAGACATGATTTTATAGGTTTATATGTTGAAGGAACCCTGAAGTCAGTTCTTGGTTAACTGGTTATATAAATAAGCATGTTCTATGTCTGCCCACCAGATGGAGACCAAGTACCACGTGTAAATGTTAAAATACCCTATCTGGAAGGTTCAGAATATAAACATTTAGTGTAACTAAGTATTATGACTTGATACAATCAGATTTTGCTTGTGGAACCATCTCCAGAAAGTCTGAAAGAGTTTCACTGACTTTTTTTTTATGTGACAATTTGCTGTAAACACTTTGGGGCATGCTAACATATAGGACTAACAGGATCTTGTTCAGATGACATTTTTAAGTGAATAAAACAAAGTATATGTACAATACTGAACCATATCACTTTGAATTCACTATGCAGGTAAGGTAGTTATGAAAACAGTACTCCACTGTTCATATTTTAAGGGACATACCTATCTCTCCTGATTATTTTTTTTTTTATTCTAACTCCTAATGGCTTCCTACATTTCTACTTTCCACTTGCTTTCTACATTTTTGGTGCCAGAGTTCTGATAAAGAATATTTATATTGGTGAATCAAAAATTATTCCTGAGGTTTTTGCAATTCTAGTACAGCAAGTAAGATTCCAGTTTCCTACCTGTATCAGTGATTTAATCCTAAATCACCCTTTAGGAGCACAAACTGGTAAGACCTGCAGAGCCTGTCCAGCTTTCATATCTTAGTGCAGAAATAAGACAGTGAAATGATGACAGGAAAAAATGATGCAGCGTTACAGGAAGGAATGTATCATTTTGAGATTGGTATGAAATGCATCACACAGTTTAATGCCTGCATATTTGCTTGTTTCTTTTTTACTCTTTTAGTGTAGCATCCTTGGAAATAACCTTAAAGACCTGGTGGATAAATACCAGCATTATGAAGATGCTTCATCTGGACTTTTGTCAGGTCTCCAGGCCTCTGAAATAGCTGTGAACAAACAACTATCAGAGCCAATTGCACTGGATCCCAAAAATCTCCAAAGACAACTTGAAGAAACTAAGGTGAAAAGCTTTAAAATATGCAGCAGCACTTTTGTCCTAAAAGGAACTACTTTTTGTCTGAAAACCAGGATGATGTAATATAATCCAAGTGACCACAGGCTGAATTCTTGCTTTGCATGTAGGCATACGTCTTCTGTGGTTCTGAAATTTGGCTGTCCAGAGCAATATCTGAAAAACAATGGGTGAAAAAAAATGGAGTACCAAGATGCCACTAGCAGTGATGAAAGAAGGATGTGTTTTCTATCACTTAGAAAATGATAGGGTGAAATCTGGGAAGTTTTTGAACTAAGAAAGGATTTAATGATTATGGCTTGCTATCAGAATAAGGCTTGGATAGGGTTCCAGATAGAGAAGTCCATTTGATTGTTGTCTGTGACTCTTGATTTTTTTTCTGTTCACATTTGTGTGTTACTTTGTTATGAAAGGGATCAGGTGAACAGTGGGATGTGAGTAGTCTGTCTCCCTTTTTCAATTTCACCCAGTGCTACATACCCTGCAGAGAGTGAATTTAACATAATTCGTGTTGCACAAATTTTATTTTTTATTTTTTGGCATGAGGATGTAACTCATGACTTTATGTAAATCCTAGTACAGCCAAGACAAGTTAGCAATAGAGCTTGTGATAGTAAAACACTGGATACCTGTATAAAGTGTAGGTTTGGAGAAGGCTTTAGGAACCCAAGTATATGGTGAGTTATATAAAGTTTCATACAGTCTGTCATCTTTGAACTGACTGTTACATTTTCATAAACACATTCAATCACCTATACTATAAATAATATGCAAGATTTTTTGGTTTTTAGTGAGCAAGACTAATGGTCAGGCTCTTCCTCACTGTTTCGTCTGTGCCTGGTGAAGTATCAGTGCTGATCAGACACATTTACTGTTGAAAAATGATAGTCAATGGCTTTTGGAAAGTACATGCTTTAACCATTTCCCTCCCTTCAGCATGAGCAGTAGCTACCTTGATCTATGGGATCTTTCATTTGGCCTCTGGAAATGCCCACCACTTCGGTGTATGCCAGCAAAAGGAGACAAATCACAGTCATGTTTAACACAACAAAATTAAAAGTGTAAAATTGTCAACTCCTAACAATTGAATGTTTAGGTACATTTGTGCTTCCAAGCACTAGAAAAGTAGGAATAAAACCAATTACAATTTGAAGCTTCATTTAAAAGTTTTGTTCCTTATGCCAAAATGAATTATATTCTCGATAAAACAAATTTTCATGGACGCAATACAAAAGGAGTGAGTACCAAGGTTCTTTTTATGAAATGTCTACATGGATTACTAGCACACAAAAGAGCACTCAATGACTGTGAGTTGGGAAGAAGGGAGAGGGTACAAAATGTCAAAAGATTCAAAAGAAGAGAAAAAATAGGAGGCTGAAGAAAGCAAGCCAATTAATGAAAGCAAAACAAAGAGTATTTTGAGGAAGTCAGGTGTTGCAAGTTAAAGCTGTCCCTTGTAGCCAGCACATGCAGCTGATAATCCAGCTAGACACAGACCTTGGCAGCATGGTGAGGTCTAATCTTTTTATGGGGATTAACTGTTCTTCAGAATATTCTTCACTGCCTCTGGCATCAGCTTGCTTGCCTTCTGTTAGCATACAAGGTTTTCTGGTACGTTTTTTTCTTTCTTTCTGTACAAATTCTAGCCTAAGCCTCTTCAGATCTCTCAGAGATTCATTGTGTCAAATGGGTCAGCAAGATGATGTGCTGTGCTCTGGCACACTCTTATGCTCTGGGTACCAGTGCTGAGTGCACTGACAAGACTTCTTTGTGCTGGCAGGGCACACAGGATTACCTTTTGATTCATATATTCATTGAGTATCAATGAATATCAAAAAGCAAATGAGATGTCCCTTCATTTTGGACTTGTACAAGCTTCAAGAGAATCAAAACAAACACTAGCACAGAGGCCTGAAATAATTTAAAAATAAATAAATTTTAAATTATGTACTCTAAAGTACTCTTACACACTAGAGAGATAAAGCCACTAGAATTTGTTTCAGCCCTACTGTCTTTGTTGAATCTGGAGAAAATCATGGCTGAGCTAGTCTCTGAACACGTGTTCCTTGTTCAGATGGACAAACCTAGGCAAAATTCATCCAACGGCTTCAGGGTTTCCTGACTGTTAAGGCAATAATCTTGTTTCAAGCTATTCCTGTTTGTGCTACAGTATGAGCCTGAGCCTTTGTCAACACCAGTGCTGGTGAATGTTTAACTGCTGCTATTGATTGTACGCTTTTCCCTCTGAATTGTTCTTAGATGGTGAGTTGAAAAATGTGTTCATAACAGTCTGTACAAAGGGCCTTTAGAAACAGTTAATCAAAAGACACATTTGAAGTTACATGCAAGAAATAAGTTGGGTCAGACTTTACCCTATGTTTTATTATAAAAGATGGTGAACTAAAACAAGGGCCAGAAGGTTAACAGCAGCCATAACCGCTGGTTAAGATTTTGCTTAAGAAGTCACAAATTGAGTTTGTTTATTCCCAGCACTAAGTTTAGGTTTTGTGACACATCTCAAGTCTTGCTTATGTAAATACCAACTGTACTGAAAAGCATAACTGATAACAGTGGAATTTTACAGGTTCTTCAGGGCCAAGTGTCTAACCACCAAATTGCTGTAGAAAAACTGAAAAAAGCTGCTGAAGTGTTATTGGACACAAGAGGAGAGTTGACACCAGACAAAGATGAGATTCAAAAAACACTGGGTAAAATATCTGCTTTTCTTAATACCTCTTTTTGTCACTTGTGTCTGCATGCAGGTTCTGGAAGAGAAAAATTACAGATTTTTCTCTTCCAAATTCTTATGTCACTGTTCAAGTCCACACTTTGTTGAGTCACAAGTCATTACAACACAGTAATTTATTGTTAGTCTCTCTCCTACATGTATCCATATGCTTTTCACTGCCATTTCATTTTTTTTTCTTTTTACTGAAATAAGGATTGCTGAGCAGAGGTAGTGATTTGCTGAGGATCATATATTCTCCAGAGAAATATGACTCCAAGGAACCTGTTTACAATCAATTATTTGAGGTTTGCTTAGCTTAGGAATTACTTCCTTCTGACTCTAAGAAACTATCTGTGAAGGGGTTGACTTTGGCAGGCTGGCAGATGCCCACCCACCTTCTCACTCACTCCCCTTGCTCAAGTGGATGGGGGTAAAAATTAAGATAAAAAAGCCCATAAAATGAGGATAAAGACAGCAAGATCACTCACTTTTTATTGTCATGGGCAAAACAGACTTGACTTGGCAAAAATTAACTTTAGTTTATTGCAAAATAAAACAGGTTTGGAAAATGCAAAACAAAAACAAATTACAGCAACACTATCCTCCACCCCATTCTTTTTTCCAGGCTTACCATCACTCCTTCCTTCCCAAATAGTCCCCCTCCCTGCCAAACAGTGCAGTGTGGATGGGAAGTGGATGCTTGTGGTCAGTCCGTAATTTCTCTGCTGCTGCTTCCTCCTCACGCGTTTTCCCTGCTCTGGTGAGGGACGTCTCCACAGGCTGAAATCTTTCAGGCTAATATTGTTCCAGTATGGATGTAGGCTGTGTTTCCTGAAGGAAATATCCTCATGCTCTAGTGTGGGTCCTCTGTGTGCTGCAGTGTGCTTATCTGCTCTTCTATCCTCCACAGGCCTCAGGAGAATCTCTGCTCCAGCACCTGGATATCTATTCTCCCCCTTTCTTCTCTGACCTTCATGTCTGCAGGGCTGTTTTCTTTCTTTCTTTTCCCTCATTTCTCAGTCCCATTTAGTGTTTTCCCTTTTTTTCAATACGTTTTTCCAGTGGCACTACCAGTTTGGCTGAAGAGCTCAGCTGTGCCCTGTGATGGGTCAGCTGGAGCTGGCTGAAACCATCTGTGTCTTCCATGAGGCAGCCTTTGACCTCCTTTCACATGAGCCAAAAATCTTAACCACTACCCAAACCTTACCACTTGCTCCTAATCCTCTTTCCTATCAACTGAGAGAAGTAGCACAGCATGACATTCACCACTGTCTGAAGTTTGAAGATGCTCTCTCTGTATCACACAGCAATCTCTTCATGGAATCCCATAAGTAACTTGCAGAACAACAAAATGAAACAACTGTGGCTTGACTCTGGAGTTGGTGATAAAACTCTGTGGGAGGTACATGGGGCTTGTAACTTTCAGATAGTTATTTTGAAAGTGTTGAATGTCTTATGAAGAACCATCTGGAAGAACTCTCAGATCTCACAATAACATAAGAGACATAATTGTAGAAGAGCTGCAGAAGAATACTTTGCTGTTTAATTTCTTGGGAACAGTCAACAGCTGTCTTAAGCTAGAGCTACAGGGAAACATTGGGCACTGCAGCTGTA
Organism: Cisticola juncidis; assembly: GCA_013400215.1. Lineage (NCBI taxonomy): Eukaryota > Metazoa > Chordata > Aves > Passeriformes > Cisticolidae > Cisticola > Cisticola juncidis. The sequence continues at coordinate 1,777,664 of VXBR01010763.1, forward strand.
TGCTACTCCCTCATTTCCCTTGTCCAGTGTGTTTCTTGGTTCTGTTTGAAGTTGTTTGTCTTTGCTTCCATGTTTTTACAGACTAAAGCTGACATTTTTTCTTAATTCTAATGTAGCAATTTTTGACTCAACTGGTGCGTGCTGGTGAAGTTAGCTAAAAGCTTAGTTTGGCTAGAGGAAAAAATTGAAATATATCTTCTCTTTATCAGATGATATTGTGGAAAGATATGACAATTTATCCAGATCTGTGAATGAAAGGAATGAGAAGCTTCAAGTTACTCTTACACGATCCCTAAGTGTGCAGGATGGTTTGGATGAAATGCTGGATTGGATGGAAGGAGTTGAAAAGAGCCTTAAAGAACAAGATCAAGTGCCTTTGAATTCTGCTGCTATTCAGGACATTATTAGTAAAAGCATTGTAAGTAGCATTCTTTGAAAAAAGAAACATTTGTTGGATAATTTAGATTTAAAGAAAGAATTAATATCTTAGGTTGGCACCTTTTATGGGTTCAAAATACTTACTAAAGAGCACTGTTGTGTGAAGTGAAACTGCTGATAAGGATTTTTGTAGCTGAACTAGATGACACTGATGGTCTAGCGGTAGTGATTTGTTGCTTTATATGGTAGATGAATTTAATTCTTAAAATTTAGTTGCAAGTAATACAAAGTAGTCCATGTATTTTTCAGATGCTAGAACAAGACCTTGCGGGTCGCCAGAGCAGTATAAACACTATGAATGAAAAAGTGAAGAAGTTCATGGAAACAGCAGATCCATCCACTGCATCCTCACTACAGGCTAAAATGAGTGAACTTGCAGGACGCTTTTCTGAAGCAAGTAACAAGCATAGAGAGAAGCTTATGAAAATGGAGGAATTGAAAACTAAAGTGGAGTTATTTGAAGGTCTGTCAACAAAACTTCAATCATTCCTAGATGAGAAAAACCAGGCACTAAGTGAGACGGAGGCACCAAGAAAGGATGTTAGTGAAGTGTCTCAATTCATGCAGGTACTGTAGCATCAATTTGTATGTGTTGTGCCTTCTTAGTCTAACTCATCTGAGTGATTAAATAAGACACAAGGCATGGTGGGATTTTTTCCCAGCATTGGTTGTTTAACTAAAATCAAGAATTCCATTTTGAACAAGTGGTTGTAAAGTCTAACATGAAGAATGTAATCCTATTTTGCAGGAAGCTAGTGTAGAATTGGCACAACACAAGAAAGATCTGGAAGTTCTGAAGCAGCTCCTTGAAGAACTTTCATTCCATGCTCTTCCTGGAGATAAAGCACTGGTACTAGAAAAAGTAAATGCCTTGTCAAAGAAATTCAAAGAGGTAGAGGAGACAATAAAAGAAAAGTAAGTTGAATAATCAATGCATTTTCAACAGTGTGAATGTTGTGATTACTGCTATCCTTTTTTATGCAATCTCAAGATATTGCAGTTGACCAGAGAAAGTAAGGGGTTTTTTTACTGGAAGGAAAAGATTCTATTTGAAAATGCCTCTGTATTTAGTCTGTCTGGCCCAAGAGCTCTAAAAAGGGCCATAAAGATAAGTAATTTTTCAAATTTTGTGACATTTACAGGATTCTGGCAATTTTAAGAAAATCCTACTTCTGCCGCTCTGTGATAGAACGTAAATTTCTGCTTGTGTATATTGCTTTAGAGTAGTATTTGGCATCAGGCTGCAAAGGAAAACTGGAAAAACTGTAAGAGATTCCACAGAAGTTACCTTTGCAGTATGACTGGGTTTTGCACATTTTGTTTATATCCATAAAATTAGCTTTTTGACACTTCGAATTTAGGAATAGCAATACCAGATTAATAATATTTGTTGGTTTAGTTATTAGAAGAAATACTGTTATTCCTTTGTCTTTAATTATCTAGAGAAGAGGATGTATCATCTTGTCAGAAGCAAATGGATTCTTTTGAGCTCCTTGTAGAATCATTAAAGAAATGGATAAAAGAGACAACAGAACGAATTCCAGCAGCACAGCCCTCTCTGAATACAGAGGAGTTAAAGAAACCTTTGGAAGATACATTGGTAAGCTTTTGTAGGAAAAATGAAATCTGACTGAAGGAAATAAGGCATCTATTAGTAATACTGAAATACAGATTTAAGGTGTAAGCAGTCACAGTAATTAGGATTTAGGGGGCTTGCAGTCTGCATTTACATTCCCATTTACTTTGTATGTTTTGCAACAGATTCCTAAGCAGCAAAGTTGTTCCTTTCTGTACAGTAATTCTCTTAAGTCTGAAGTCAGTTTTGTAATGAACCAATTACTGTCTTTCTTAACCAGAATTTAAAAGATGAATGGACATTAAAGGCACCTGAACTACAAAAAATGAATAGCAGAGGAACTTTGCTGTGTAACTTAATCACTGCTGTGACTTCTCCTGCAAAACTGAGAGCAGTTGCCAAATCAGGTATGCTTTTGTATAATCAGGTAAGCCTAGCATTCCAAGAATTTTTAAAACCTTTAAGACAAAAATTAATGTTTCACCCTTGTATTAGTATTCGAAATATTATGGCTTGTAAGAAAACATTTAGCCATGTCTGTTCTGACCATTGTTTACTGTGATTGCATTTAAACTGTCTAGCTGCTGTAGTAATTCAGCATATATTCTCACTGTTTTACTCTGCCAAAATAATGTAAAAAATTAACGTGTCCTAGAGCTGTTATGTAATTCCCAGCTAGTGAATAAAAGGACAGTATCACAGTTGCCTACACATCATCCCAGAAAGCTTCTGAGAATGAGAAATTGACTTATTCTTATCAATGTTTGGTGCCTCACATATCCATCAAGTCTGCAAGCAGGGGAAATACAAACCTTGTTTTGCCAACTCTGATGTACCTGCACAGAGATACCTGTTTAATGGCCAGAAGGATGCTCTGTGACACCAAGGAAACACAGAAAGGTTTGCGGAGTTTTTGTTAGAATGGTAACGAAGAGATGGTTTATACAAAAAATGGACCTAGGTAAATGTACTCATCCTAATATGAGATCATAATTACTATTAGTAAGTGTTTTAGTTGAAACAACAGCACAGAAGGGAATCAGCTTTGTATCTCAGTGTGATTTTCCTGGGCCAAAATGTGTTTTCTGTCTAGACCTTCAGCTAAATTCTACTAGTAATCATAATTTAATGATAGCAAGTCTATCTCTTTGATTTTTTTTTTTACTCTAGTGCTAAATATTGTTTTACAGAAACCAGTAATTCTGCCACATGTAATTCCAGACATAGTTTAGGGACACTGGACATTTTAATGGCAATAAGCACATTTTCAGTCAGTTCTTGAACTGACTAGATCTGGAAATAAATTCAAATGTGTTGGCCTTCATTGGTCATCTGCAAATGACTGGGAGGTTGGGGACTGACAGAGGATACCTATTGGGCAAAAAAACACTTTGTTACTTCTCTTTGTAATAGCTGCTTCTGGTTTTGATTTTTATGAACTTTAAATAAAAATCTTTCAAAGAACATTTTGAAATCTTCTATGATCTATTTGGGCTCATTCCTCTGCCCCTTTTCTACTCCTACACATCCAGATAGAAAAAATAGTTAAATAGCTATCACATAAGAGCAGCTATAATCCTCCAGACCAGAACATTTGCCCTCCTTAACAAGAGCTGTACTGTGTATCAGTTTATCGCAGTTATAAATACCAGAGTCCAGCTAAAAGAGTGTGAAGATCTACAGGACTCTGGCTGCAGCCTGTGACTTCTCTTATCTGGTTTGTTTTCTCTTGCCATCCTCCAGCTGCCACTAATGTAGTCCTCACTGTCCAGCTGGTACTGGGGGCTGGATGCATAGCCTTTTCCAAGGCAACCATTGATCCTCCTCTGTTAATTGCTCTTCTGGGAATACATATGTGCAGGAGAGGGGAAGTGATCCTCCTTGCAGTTCTCTGCAGTGTGATCATGTGGCCCTGCTCTTTGGTCTGACTCCACTTTACAAAGCCCATTAGCTCTGGTTTTAGAGGCTCTGATATTATGGTTAATTAGTAGAGCTGCCTAGGTGAGCAGCTGCCTCCAAGTGACAGTAAGGACTTCAGGTGTAAGAGTGTCACATGGCAATTCCTGTCATGGAGCACATGCTTGAGTCTTGCTTATGATGAAATAGGGAGGAATTAATCCAGTTGGTTTCAAGAGCTTTCTGAGCAGAATTACAATGCATATAAACCATAGAATCTTTTTAAGTTGGAAAAGACCCTTAAGATCATGAGGTCCAAACATTAACTCATCACTGCCAAGTCCAGCACTAAACCATGTCCCCAAGCACATATGGCACCATGTCCCCATGGCACACATACAGGTTTTTAAAATACCTCCAGGAATTGTATCTCAGCCACTTCCCTGGTGGGTAAACATGCCCTAAGTAAGCAGTGCCTTTGGTTGTGGTGCCTGCAATAGGTACTCTGGTGAGTACAACCTTTGATGTTTAATGTTTAGTGCCCTCCTCAGTGGCAGCATTTGCCAGTTCGTTGTCTCCCAGGCTATACCTGTCACGGCTGTATAAAACCGTGTTCTCAGTAGGGAGCAGGGTCCTTTGGGGGAGAGGAAGGAAGTGATGTTAGCAGTCTGGATGTGAATAGGCCTCACAGCTAAGGCATAAATCTTTGTGGGTAGAGAACTGTGAGCAGTAGGGCTGCTGATACACCACACACAGGTGCACCCTTCTAAGTGCATGCATGTGCACCCCACCCACTGTGCACGTGCTCTGCCTGGGTGATACCTTATGGTACTGCCTGGCAGGAGCTTGGTGCTTGATGTTGTAATGACAGCTATGGACCATGCTGTTTTGAAGAGGAAATTAAATGCTGGGGTTTTGGTGGGAAAAGGCTCAAATAAGCAAGAGGCTTCATCTCCTTTGATCTACAGGTGGCACAATTTTAAATGGTGAAGGAGGAGCTCCAGGAACTCAGGATTTCTTGAAAAATAAAGGTCAGTAAAAATTTCAGCATGTGATAAAGAAATGTTGCTTACCAATTACTGTTAAATATGGAAGTATTTTTTAAATGTTGCACATAAATCTGTAGCTGTCATTATTAGACTGAAATTTCACATCACCATCACAAGACAATTACATTGACTAGGGCATGATATTATAAGTAATTATGACAATACCTATCTCATTATTTTCTTTGAAGACCAACCAAATCTGGCGTTTTTTTCTGAATCAATATATACTTTTATGAATGTATACGGGGATGGCTATTTTAATATAAGACATGACTTTTGAGAAACACCTTTCAATGGGAATTGAAACTTCAACACCCATCACCATTCACAACATGCATATACACAAATATATGTATACAAAAGCACACATTTTATATAGATTTGTATCCCTGTGACCAATTCTTTCATAGAAACAAAGGAAATTTTATATAAGGACTTCATAGTAGCTGAACTTTAGCCCAGTATATTCAACTTTTGGTCATGGAATTGTTACTTAAAATACTAAAACAGCAATGGGTAGAAAGAGTGAAACACATCTGTGCACTTGTATGTATTGAAATAATGATTTCTCTTGCAAATAGGAACTTATATTAGCTCATTCAGATGTAGAGCTGCCACATTTAGAGTGGATTGGAAATAACTCTAACATATTAAGTGACTTTTTATTAGGGGAACTATTAGCTACTGTAACTCGGAGTACTGTTCAATACTGTTTAGTACATTCAGTTTTATTTCAGGGGCTTGTAACTTCTAACACAGTTTTTGTGCACCTCTCTTTACAGAACTGACAACTGTTCAACAAGCTATGTCTAATGTAAATCACAGCTATGAAGATTTGGGAGTTTTATTGAATGAAAAGATTTCAGAACTAGAAAGTATGCTTTCAAAAATGCAAAATATTCAGGAAGAATCGGCCTCGATGATGCATTGGTTGCAAAAAATGGACAAAACTGCATCAGACTGGGAAGCTGCTCCAACAGATAGTGAAGCAGTTAAAGCCCAAGTTGAGCAACATAAGGTACTTTGTGCCTTCAAACAAATACTTTTTCTTATAGTTACTAGGCAGATGCTATGAAATAACTGATATTTCAGCCTGGCTTAATGCTGAAGAGAGTATTTAAATGATCCTACTAAGCATATTAGTCAGGCTTAGAGCAAATCTGGCAAACTGTGTCAGTGGAGTAAAGGAGCACTGTGTCATAGAGAATGAGTTTTGCAGGTCAGAAAATAATAATTTTATTTGGACAGTTTGGAAAGATAAGGCTATACTGATTATGCAATAAACTTTTTTGATCTTAGTGGTTTAGAGGTCTATAATAGATTACTTGTAATATCTGAAGGCTGTATCTGTCCAAAAGCTGTTTCCTGCATCTGCTGGCTCACTGACACTCCACAGACCTCCCGCTCCCTGCAGCTGCAGCAGCTTATGTCTGCTCCAAGGCAGTGTTTCTCTTCAGCAGCCCTGTCATGCTTGTTAAGTTATATAGCTGCACAAGAGCCTCCTTCCCCCTTTATTATTGATAGGAGAAAACCACTGAATCAGCAGCGAGCTTCTGTCCTGTTTCAGCACTGGAGACATATGCTTCCCTAGCAGTGAAGGACAATATTTACACATGTAAGGTTCATCTATAAAGGGAAATGTAATGGATAGGGAAAATTCTTTTCTGGCTTGTGACTGTATATAAACAAAGACAGAATTAGATTTAACTGAGTATCTTTTATATTTGACGGGTCACCCTTAAAAATTAACCTGACCAGCTACCAATTTCCTCAGAGTTGGATAACATTCAATCCTAAAATTCAGATTAAGTGTGAAAGAAAACCAGCTCTTTTTTCTTAACAGAGAATGTGCAAAGCTATCGTGATCATCTAACCCGCAGTGTCGTAATAGAAAAGTATTCACAAATACTTGGAAAACTGAGTGAGTGCTCAGGCAAGAGTCATCTGATGCATTGGACCTCCTACTAGAAGTTCTAAATCATGTACAGTTTGTTCAGGGTTTATTTTTGAGAGTTTTGGATAATTAAAAAGCAGCTCCATGAGGCAAGCATTTTTACCTAAGAATATTCATATAAGAGCCCTTTGCCAGGCATATAAGAAATATTCACTTCTGTCTGCAAGAACAGCATTAATTAGGATTTGCTGAAATATCTCAGTCTTATGTTAGGTTTACACTTAAAACTCTGATTCTCTTTAAACCATGGGTTTAGAGGATGTACAATAAATAATCTGTCTGTGATAGCAGAATTTCTACTGAGGTAAATGAGGCCACACCACACTCCTCTCTGTCAGAGCTAGCTGGGTTATTTCTGCTGTGAGCTGTACTTTGCATTAGTCAGTTTGCTTTCTGTATGCAAATAGATTCCAAGTATATGTGAATATGATGGGACCTAATGAATCTTATTTATCTGAATTCTAGTTCAGTCATTTGTTCAAATTAAGCAATAATTATTAATATAGTTTATATCTGTCAGGTTCTGGCTTCCAAAAACATTGACTAGGACTAGCAACATGTCATTATAAGGTACTGTGAGATTTATAGCAGAAAACTAGTATATACAGGCTAGATATTTAATTTTTTTTTTCATGTTTGTCACCTCAATATTATGGACTGAAAACTTCACCACTCTTCTTTAGTCTCTTACTTATTTATTTTATCACCTAAATTTTCAGCTTTTTGAAACTGAATTAAAGCAAAGTGCAAATAAAGTGCAGGAACTAAAGGACAAAGTTACAGAGCTGTTGGAGAAGAACCCTGACTCTCCTGAGGCACCTAAGTGGAGACAAACGTTGGATAAAATAGGTACTTCAGTAAAGCTATATTATAGCTTTATAGCTCAACTGGTTTGGAAGTTGTTTGGAGTTTTTTTTATTTATTAGCAATAACAAGTATTTTTAATGCCTTGTTTCCTCTTACCTCCTAAATTCTGTGGAAATAACTCCATTTGCAAGCATGTAGTTCTGAAGTAATTCCAGTGATGTCCATGGGCTTTGAATTTGTAATATTGCACAAGCTGTAGCTTGACCTCGTTTTAAAGGCTTTATCTTTTTCAAATGGTGTGCAGCTAAAACTTGACTGTCCAGTTACAAAAAAAAAATATTTTTTTCTTTTTACAAAATATAACAAACTAAGGGGATTCTAGTTTCGTGTAGAGAATGGTTTGAGATGTTGGTAGTGCTCTTCTGCATGTATTTCCCCATAAACTAGTAGCATTTTGGCATTTTGGCATTTTGTGGATTTTTTGGTTTTTTTGCTGTTTTCTAAAACTGTATAAATTTTGTTGAAATATTTTTAAAAAGCCAATAAAAAAAGAAAATGACCATGTTTGGTCAATACATTTTGAGATATTACAGCGCATAATTGCCATGAGCTTTTAAAAATTCTTTTTATGTTAGTCATACTTAAATTATAGGTCAATAGCATTGTATGTCAATCTTGTTTCAAAGTGATAGGCATTTTCATTGCTACACCAACAGTAATTTTGAAGCTGAGAATTTTTCCAGTCTGTCCAGCTTGTAAGTGAAACTCTGAAAAATTTAAGTAGCAGGTAAGGTGTTCCAACAGACCTTTAGTTGTGTTGAAAGAGGATTAATACAGAATGAGCAGAGGACTGTAAAGCAGCAAAAGGAACTGTAAAAACAAGGGATGAAAATCTGGGACAGAGAGTTAGCAAAATACCAGAGCTGACTGAGCAAGCAGTGACAGTATCACAGAGGGGAGGGGTGAAGCTACAAGACTGAGATTCAAAGGCTGCTGTGGAAGCCACTTTCCACAGAGGAAAAGCCCAAAAAACTGGGGTGGTGTGAACCTAAGCTCATACAGTGCTTTTGAAATACCTATATGCAGAAGTATTCTCATTGACTGTCATTAGGTACCTGGTTTAAATGTTTTAGATGAATGGTTTTAGGTAAATGATAAAGACATTTGAAAGAGCTAGGCTTTTTCAGAGGGGTGTTCAGAGTTGAAGCCTGATTTTGGACTTCTGATCACCCTTGAAAACTTATGGGGCTTTATTACTGGAAAAGCATGGAGATTTGTCTATCTAAATCAAACACCTGAATATAACTCAGTAGAACCCTTTGCCTTTCATATCATTTGAGACCAAAGCCTAAATTTGGGAGTATTTAATTTAGTAATATACTAATATAATTTTATTACACGTTGAATATTCATTGCTCTAAAAATTCCATACGTGGCTGACTGTCATCCAAGTGTATGTGAGTCTGACTTTTAAAAGATGTTATTTGCAGAGTCACTGCAATAAGGCTTCTGGAGTTAATCAGCATGAAGCCTTATGAGAGAGCTCTGTTTATGTTTCATATATAGTCTGCTCTCACAATCCATCCATGGATTGCATAGATGCATAGAACATGCATGCAATATGTTAACATTATCATTGTTAGATTCCAAATGGAAAGAACTCAATCAAGTTACATCTGAGAGACAACAAAAGCTGGAGGAGTCTTCAAATTACCTGATCCAGTTCCAGACAGCAGAAGCTCAGTTAAAGCACTGGCTTGTAGAAAAGGAGCTAATGGTCAGTGTGCTGGGACCACTATCAATTGATCCTAATATGCTGAATACACAAAAGCAACAGGTTCAGGTGAGTAGTGCCAACACATTATTGATTTAAGTTTCTTCTGCCTTTTTGCTATCAGCAAAGGGCTATTTTGCATCTAGAGCAGAGCATGGTTAGTATAAGCCATTAGATTTGTTTATCTTTATGTATCAGCTTATGCCATACTTGACTACAGTAATTAAAAGAAAAAATTATCGTAAGAGTGAAAAGAGATCAGAACAGGTAAAGAAAAATGTTGAGGAGACATTGATCCTCTGATACATCTTTCTGTTTTGACCATACTGTGGTTTTTCTGTAGCAGAAAAACCTTTAAATTTTATTAATTTGACATTTTACTGTCATTGCTCATGTATAGTCTGTGGTTAGAACTAGCTTTTTGAGATTTTATTCCCTTGACTGTGCCAGTAGGGCAAGTGAAATGCAGTACTGTAGATAGATACGGGGCCAAGAGGGTCAAAGAAAAAAGTATAATGAAAAAGTGCAGTAATTTACTGACAGATACACAGCAAACTGCAGACAAAAGAAAGTTAAATGTGAAATCAGATGAGGTTGCAGAAGGTAGAAAATTTAATTTCAAATGTTTCTGTTGCTGGCAGTTATTCTAAACTGATTGGATTTTTTTTTTTTGAAAAAAAGTGTTATTAAAGCTTTAATATCAGTACTGTTTAAAATTAAGTGTTTAAAACATAAACTATGTTCTAATACCATGTTAAATACTGTGACTCAATATTAGTTTTTAAGTACTTCAGAAGTCTAAACAGATGGCATAAAACTACCATGTATCACTTCACAGTCCTTAGAAGTTCAACCCAATTGACTTTGAAAGGGTTTGAAATATTCTGTAAAGTAAAACCATTATATTTGTCCTTTATTTTGCAAGCACTGTGACTTATAGTCAAAAAAGAAAATACTGAGAACCAGTGATATTAACTTGAAAGGTCTACACTACACATTCAGTCATTCTGTGAATTACCCAAATAGTCTCTGTTCTATAATTAAACTTAGTGATATTACATCAGAATACATAATCTTTGAAGTTCTTTAAGACAAATATGAAAACTGTCTAGGAAAGAAGATACTACTTGAAACTAAACAGCACTTATTTTGCTTGGTGTGGTTAATTACTGTGGTATTAACAGAGTTCATTTACTTGTATCTCCTGGTTGAATTTCTATTAGATTATGTGTAAATTCACCACATTTTTTTTCTGTTTCTTTGATGTAAATACTTGGAAACAACACAGTTTATGTAGAAGGGACATTTATTTCGTTGGCTTTTTAAACTTGGATACACTCAATAATAGAGCTTAGCTACAACAAATTCTACATGATTTTTTCTCAGAAGCACTTTTTCTCTCATGAAGTCAATTAATATTAAAATTCCCTTTTTCTCCTAGATTCTGCTCAAAGAGTTTGACACCAGAAAACCACAATATGAGCAGTTAACTATGGCTGGGCAGGGGATTCTGGAGAGACCTGGAGAACATCCACCCTCACATGAAATTGTAAAAGAGCAACTGGCAGCTGTGGCACAAAAGTGGGACAGTCTAACCAGCCAGCTGAAGAAGAGATATGACCGAATTGACCAAGCCATTGTGAAAAGCACAGAATATCAAAGTTTACTCAGAAGTCTGTCTGATAAGCTAAGTGCCTTGGATAGTAAACTCAGCAGCAGCCTGGCTGTGAGTACACAACCTGATGCTGTGAAGCAACAGCTGGAAATTGCTAAAGAAATGAAGGAGGAAATAGAACAGGAAATGAAGAATATAAATGCAGCGCAAACTCTGTGTGAAGAGCTGTCAGCACTGGTTGGGGAAGAGTATTTGAAAGCAGAACTTACAAGACAGTTAGATGGCATCTTAAAATCATTTAAGGATATCGAGCAAAAATCAGGTTAGTATTTATTTAAAGAAAAACAGTAATTAAGGCATAAAGTAAGGCAAAAGTTTGTGATAGAGGTGCTGAGTGAACTGGATCTGGTGCCAGCTCTCTATGCAGTCCAACCCCCAAGCAGTTGTACATTAGAATTTAGAAGAATCCCCATGATTTGAAAAGAAAAAATAAGGATAATGCTTGGGATGTTTAGTGAATAGTTTGGTAGAGAACTTGGAGTAAAATAGCAAGGCTGATTTTGTCATGTCTTCCTTCAGGTGCATCCTCACTGAATTAGAATGCCAAAAGAGGATGCTGTTCATTGAGCTACCTTCATAGGGGCGCAGAGTATTAGCCAAAATTATAATTTCTAGGCAGACAACCAGTTAATGGCTTAGTGAAACACAGTGGTAATTGTATAAAACTGCCTGTGACAGAAGGGGACTGGTAGTCTGCAGCCTTTCCTTACCTTGTGAATAACAGAACTGAGCAAGTAATACATTGCAAGTGATGTCATACTTTCTTCTCCCTAGCAGCCTCAGTTTGGGGTTTTTTATTTCCTCTGGTCACAGGTAATTTCAAAGAATTTCCCTAGGAACTTGTATTGCCTGTAGGCTATGAGTTAGTCGCTACTAGGTTATACCACCTAATTGTCCCTGTGCTTACACTTCATAGTACCATGAAGCATAATTGTGTGGTTTTTATCCCCAAAGGGGATCCATGTAGAGACAGACTGGATAAGGTCACCTCATTTGATTCATGTCCTAATGCCTTCACTGCTCTTCTGCATTACAACAATGAGTCTGCCCCTTGCAAGAAACTTGGTTGTCTGCCAGTCAAACTCCACATACTAACGACTGGTTTTGTTTAAATTAATGATCATGCATAATAGAATCAATGTTAGTTATTATTTTTTTCCCTGAATATTAGCAGGTTCTGCCAATGAACCTCTGTGCTGCCTTCTCCTTTGCAGATAACCATGTTCAGCAGCTTCAGTCAGCATATGCCACTTCTCATCAGTTCCAGCAAATGTCTAATGACTTTGAGGCCTGGCTAAGCAAAAAGAAAGAAGAGCTGAACCAGGCTCGTCCTGTGTCAGCCAAACTTGATGCCTTGCAAGCACTAATTGAAGAACAGAAAGATTTTAAGAAGACAATGACCGATCAGATTAGTTCATATGAAAGAATTGTTGCAGAAGGAGAAAGTATCTTACAGAAGACTCAAGGAGATGACAAAGCAGACTTACAATCCCAAATTACCACACTCAAGAATAACTGGGATGAAATGAATAAACAGGTAAAAGAAAGGGAAGATAAATTAGGAGATTGTCTGGAGAAAGCCCTCAAATATAAGCAGCATGTAGAAAATCTGCAGCCATGGATAGAGAAGTGCCAAAGCAACCTGTGTGAATTGAAAGTTGGCATAAACCCTGTTGAAATAGAAGATTCTATTGTTCAGGTGAGGGCATGGCAGAAGGACCTGGATAAACACCATGGGATGGTGGAACTATTAAATAATTCTGCTGAAAGTTTGCTTAATGCAAGTGAAACAGATAAAGAAATCGTACAAGAAGAAACTAAGGTGCTGAATGAGAATGTGAAAGTGGTTACAGAACAGTTACACAAGAAGAGAGAGTGCTTGGAGAATATGGCACAAAGACTGAAAGAGTTTCAGGACTCATCCAGGGAAACTGAAAGACAACTTAAAAGTGCCAAAGAGCATCTGGAAGCTCATGACTCACTTGGACCTCAGTCATTCAGTAACAAACACCTGACAATGATGCAGGCCCAGCAGAAAGCCTTGCAAGCTTTAAAGCCTCACGTTGATTTGGCAAAAAAGCTTGCCCAAGACCTGGTGGTAGAAGCTTCTGATTCAGCAGGTGTTTCTGATCTCTTACTCCAAGCTGAATCTTTGGAGCAAGAATACACTTCAGTGAAGCAGCAAATTGAGGATAGGTGCTCATTCCTAGAGACCAAACTTCAGGGAATTGGCCATTTCCAAAACAGCATCCGAGAGATGTTCTCTCAGTTTGCAGAGTTTGATGATGAGCTTGATAGCATGGCTCCAGTGGGGAGAGATCTCAAGGTACTGCAGTCACAGAGAGAGGACATAAAACATTTCATGAACAAGTTGGAGGATCTTATCATGAATAATGAAAATGCTAATAAAAACTGTAAAATTATGCTAGCCACAGAAGCTGAAGCTTCTCCTGATCTTGTTGGTATAAAGAGAGACTTGGAAGCTCTAAATAAACAGTGCAACAAGCTACTAGACAGAGCAAAAGCCAGGGAAGAGCAAGTGGAGGGCACTATTTGCCGTGTTGAGGAGTTTTACAATAAGCTAAAAGAGTTTTCTACTCTGCTTGGGAGAGCTGAAGAACGTGAAGAGTCACAAGGTCCTGTTGGAATGGAGACAGAAGCTATTAATCAGCAGCTGAATACATTCAAGGTAGGAAGATTGGTTTCTTACTATTAAAAAGTATTTTATCATTATACCATTTTATTAAACATCATAGTGAAAGGGACTAGTTAAGTGAAGACCTTAGAGGAGTCTTGTTTCACAGCAGTCTGTTCTGCCTGTATACATTTTATCTGTTTTGAAAGAGGATCTTATGCTCCAGAAGTTTCCTTTGCTTCAGCTTGGCAGACTTTGAGAGTTTTGCATCTCAGGTCCCAGTTCCTGCACCCCAATTCCCTCTTCACCTCTCTTCACTATCTTGTTACCTTCTGTAATGCATCTGCCTTTCTGTTTTTGAGAAACTGCATATTGTCTCTATTTGATGTCCATGTATTACACAACTTTCATCTTCACAGTGGTGTGAATTTTAGACTCCAATGTTCACCTACTAGCCCACATTCACTTTGCTCATCTGAGTAGTTTAGGGTTTTGTCACCTTGGTATAGGTTTCAGTGTATTTAGATTTAAGATGTTACCTTTTGCCATTTTCTGTTTTGATACACTGGCTAGTTTTACCTCATTGAATTCCACCCTTACCTAGAAACATCCTAATAAAAAGAAAACATGCAAAATAATCCCCCTATGATATTGGGATTTTTCTTGCAGCATCCTTATCCAAAATGCACTCCAGAGCTTCTGTGTGTAGCTTTTTTTAATATGCCAACTAGTAATCCATGTCCAGCTCAAAAAAATGCATTGCAGTGATAGTATTAATTGAGCTTTGCTGCTGAAATAAGTAAAAATATTTTCTTGGATTAGGTTACAAGAAATTAATTTCCAGTGCTCTCCAAAAAGATTGATAGATGTAAGCAGTGTTTGAAAAAGATCATAAATCTCCTAATGGCTATAGCATAGCACTGAATATTCTACACTGCTTTGGTTTAGTTCCAATATAATATTGATTCAAATGTTTGTAAGACTTGTACATTAGTTGACAATGATAAAACCAAACCTTCATTGCAGGATTTGATAAGTTATGCTGTTAAAATTTGATGACCTTGGAGAAGAGTCATTACATGGCTGGCCCAACAGAGGGTGCATTTTGCTTGTTTAAGCCATATTGAAAAGGAAAACTAAACCAGAAAACTTTCATCTGGAAATTTTAAATGGAAGTTACTGTGAGTTTTGATGATCTTTGAGAATGCATAAATAGAGACAAAAATCTTGAACAAATAGTTACATTATGAGGAGATTGCATTAGACTGGGAGGATTAAAATTGTATGCCAGTCTATCCTAACAAGTCTATCTCAATTTAAAAGAGAAACAAATGGCTTTTCTTTGTATATGGTTAGTAAAACATTTTGGATATTGGAAAATAGCAACAGCTCCTGCTGTGAATGCTCTTGCTTACATTGGCTGTACAGGACTTCAGCTGTAGGCAGTTTGGGATATCTGATTTCACCCCATTTCTTACATTTTCAAACATTAGGTGCAGCTTCAGGTCTTTATTAACAGGTATTTCATACAATGAATTGTATCTTTACAAATATCTATTTTATTATAAAGAAAAATATTTCTGGAGTGTTACAACCTGATGAGAGGATGGTAGGAAAATCCAGTTCTCTGTGTGTTGTCCCAGTGTTGTAGGTCAGCAGGGCATTGGACACAACATAGCAATTGAGCAGTTTGGGAGTGAGAGACCTGTGCAGGCCAGTGAGGGGAGAGCATGCCTGAAACACAACAGCTTATGTGGTAAGAAGACAAAAAAATAAAACAAAACTGGAGAGACATAAAGGAGAACAGTGATATCTGCATGTTTATATCCAAAAGTCTACTCTGGGATTGTATTTATAATAGATATTTATAAGCTTAGAAATGTGTTTTGCTTGAAGCAACTATTTTAGGCCATGGTTTTGCTTGTGATTAAAAACACAATGCCATTAAACAGGAGGTGAAGAATGATGAAAAAGTGATGGAGTTGTTTACATAAGTGAAAAGCAAACGCAGAAATAAAACAGCAGAGTGAGGAGCCTTTGAAGAAAGGAAATAGGGAGACCAGAACAGGAAATTTTACTAAGTGAGAGTATAGTTAGTGAAGGGATACTGATAGCAGGAGGCTAGGGATCAACTCTCCTAATGCTTGGTGTAAGTGTTACTGGGGTATATCAAAATTACAGTATGTAATCTATCTGCTTATACCCTTTCCCCTTCTAGAGAGCAGTTCTACCTGAGGCAGCAAAGTGTAGGGGGGCTGGATCCCACAGATCCTGCTCCACTTGTGGTGTGTTTGTGTTTGCTCACATGTTTGTGCATGTACACAAACACAACCTGAAAATGTGGCTGTGGCCACAAAACCACTGTCTGGCTCCTTATGCTTTTAGCTTCTGTCAGCTACAGTCAGCTTCAGTTCCTCAAGAGTAAAGCTAAAGAGTTGTTCTTTGGTATAGCTCTATTAACATGAAATCTCCACTCTCTTCAGGGATCTTATGTAATGGGCCAGAGGTGGTTTTTGTGGTTTGACCAGTTTTTATGTACAAAGAGTTAGAGATGCGTGCAGCTTCTTGGCATAACATTAAAACACATAATGTAGTTGGTTTTTTTTAAATAAACTGGCTTTGAGTTGTATTTTATATATATATATTTAAAATGCATATGCATACTTGTTTAATTTGTATTTCTTCTTTGTAATGCATTTATTCCAGTTGGTATATAGTGTTAAATTGAAAGTAGTTGCCATCAGTGTTAAATTTTAAGTAGTTGCTGTCAGTGTTAAACTATATTTATTTACAATGCAGTTATACAATTTACTTTCTGTAAATGAAAATCTTCAGAGCAGTTCATTTAAAAGTAGAACCATGACTCTTACTTCACTTCAGGAAGAGTATAATCAAATGAAAAATTTATCTCAATTAATATAAAACACACACACACACACACAAAATTACTAATTAACTTGGCTTTGTAAGACACTTTTTATCCCAAAGTCTATATGCAATGTGTAGATTAGTCCTGAAAAGAAATTTCAGTCAATTAGGTTTGTTAAGGTACAGAGTCTACCACCATTCTTCAAAAGCAAAAGAAAAAAGAATTGTGCAAATGGACTAAACCAAACACTCTGGGTTGGAGTAGCTGCACAGTGCTAGAATATTTGCAGGTGAAAAAGCATTGCAGCTAGTTTCTCTCTGAAACAGAGAAAGAACCTAAAGTTGAATTATTTTACTTTTTGAAACTTCTTCACAATTCTTGTACTGTCTTTCTTCTTAGTAAAACCAACATGTCACTATTATAACTTTCATGATTATGTGGTTAATTTGATTTTTGCCTTTATTTTTGGATTAAAAATAGATATAGTCATTAGAGGTTGCCTTCTAATTGGACTTCATGGGAATTTTTAGGTAGTCCTGAGTAGTCCTGCCAATGAATGTGAACTAAGATTTTAATTGGCTTATGTTATAGAACCACAGAATTTTTTAGGTTGGAAAAGACTTCTAAGAACATTGAGTCCAATGTTAACTCAGCACTGCCAAGTCCACTGTTAACTGTGCCCCTAAATGCCACATCTACACATCTTGTTAGTTATGCAGAGGGTGTCAGTCCTCTGATCTTTGCTTTGAAGGCAGATAATGTTGAAAGTATAATCAGAAGTTTCTCTTTAAGTTTCTCTTTGAGCTAAGTGTTGCATATCTCATGCACTGTTTACAAACCCTAAAATAAGATACTAAAATCTTTAGTGGGATTTTACTACGGTTAAGGTCTGTATTGAAAAGTAAAGGTAGTATGAACAAGCATTAAATTTTTTTAACAGCAGCATTTTGAAAGTGACTCATCTGTAATACAAAGTCTTCAGCTGAAACAGTGAAAAATAGTAAACTATTTTTTAACTGTTAAAATAATTTTTCTGTTGAACAAATACAGACCAATTTCAGCTATATGCTTCCCCTATAAAGTCATGCAGCATTTTCTGAATTCAGCAGGGATCTATCTGGTTTTGGTTGTTTTGGGTGAAAATAACCATGGACAATAGGACCTTTCATCAAAAGTATCTAAAATCCTTTTCACTTCTTTACCTTTATAGTGTATTCTCTGCTAGAGAATCCAGAGGTGATTATTATCATGGGCATAATCCAAATGTTATATGCCTGCCCACCAGAGAGGAGGAAGAGAGAATTTGCTTTGCATGACCTTAGTGTTTTGATATGTAGCTGACTGTTTATTAAGTAAATCAATAAACATGAAGCGTGGTATGTTTGTATTTCTTACATACAGTGTATCCTGCTTGCTGCTTAATGCGCAAAGCTCAAGCTGATTGTAATGAATGCACTGTGTTAAGTTTCAGCACTAAGTGCCTTATGCTGTCCTTAAACTGACATCTGAATTGTCCCTGTAGCTGCTGGCTGCTGTCACACCAGCCGCTCAGGTCATCAGGGGTTTGGCTTCTACTGGAGTGGAGCTGCTTGGTCACGGCAGCTCCTCCCGTGCTGCTGGCAAGTTACCTGTGAGTCTCCCGACCCCTCCCCTCCGTGCTTATGAACTCGAAGTGAAGGTTTATGAGCTAGTGATGAACTGTGTTTAAAAGATGCCAGTTTCCAAAACAGGAGTCTTTGTCCCGACAGGCTGGTTTTGGGCTCCAATAATTTCCACTGGAGGGGAAAAAGAAAAAAAGAAAAAAAAAGAAAAAAAGAAAAAAAAAGAAGAAGAAGAAAAAAAAAAGTCTTTCAGATATAGTTAGTTTTTTTCCCCAAATATTTTAATGCTTTCAGGGGAGCTGGATTCTTCAGGAGTGGCTGCCCTATCAGCCAACGCCACCCTAAGCTCTTGCCTCAGGGCCAGTGACCACACGGAAAACAGTCAAAACTGGACCGAACATCTCACTTTGCATGTCAGGTGGAGCAATGTGTGACTATTCCAACACCTAATCTAAACACTAGGCGAGTTTGGGGGAATTCTTTAAGCAATAGAGGTAAAGTTTCGGTGTAACTTTGGAAAGGAAGCCATTGACATGACTGCTTTATGAGCCGGGGCGCTGGCGTGCGGGCGCGGTCACAGCGCCGCTTCCTCGCCCGCGTTTCCCGCGGTCCGGAGCGGGGNTCCTGAGCAGCTGCGCCTCAGAAATGAGGAGGAGGCGAGGGCAGCCCGCTAGCTGCAGCTTGTAGTCGGGACCTGCCGAATGTAAACCTGCCGTGCCTTCGGGGAACGCGCCGCGCTTGCTCGGCTCTGCAGCTGCCTTAAAGAGCTCTCCAGGACGGGATCGGGAGAACCGGGCTGAAACATTCCTCTTCCGACGGTCTGCTCGAGGGACGCATTGGCTTGGCTGCTGGAAAGTGATGTTTTCCTGTGGGACTTGTGGAGGAACCACGAACAAGCCTGTTACGAGAGGAGGATAAGCTGCCTTTCAGATCAAGGTTATTTATAGCTACTGCCAAAAAAGTAAAGGGCTGTTTTATTATTCTTACTGTTCTGGATTTAACTTATTTCCCCCCAAATCCCAGGATTTTCTCCGTGCCTTGGTCAGGACCGTACAAGCCACTGTGGATTCTGTCTTTTTAAGCTGCCACACCATGTTTTATTTATAAAGGAGATGGGACCCTGCAAGCCAGCTAAATGGATTACAGTTAAGCAGTCATGTACAGAAGATAATGTACTGCCTTCTGTAACACTTGTTCATTGGAAGGCTTATTTGGGAGATTTCAGATACAGATTCTGACCTGGAAAAATAAATGAAGCCTTCCATTGAATGTTTGACATATTTGGCTACTGCTGGTTTCTGCTATAATTTGTTTTTCTGTGACATTGGGACATTTCTGTTACTTTTTTACTGAAGCACTTTATATTTTGGGGGTGGGAAACCTCATATCCAGGTAAAGTCAAATTTAAACGGATGCACTGATTATGAATGACCTCAGCCACTTCGTATCTTATGATGAATATTTTTGTATCTATGCATCTTATGCTAAGGGCAAGTTTACTATTTCTTCAGATTGCTAGTGTTTTTTAAATGTTTGCCCTGAATCTGTGAAAACGGAGGTATACTTGTGTGAATACTTTCAACATGGGGAAGCCACTTAGCAGGCCAGACTGTCTACGTCAGAATCCTCCATGTGTTGGCAAAGGGGAAGAAGATGAAGATCTAAATATTGAAGACTGCTACGTTCCCCAGAGGTCTATCTATGACACTGTGCGGCTGAACGAACAGATTGATTCAGGCTCCAAGGGCAGCCTCTCTTCGAGGCATTTCACAGACCGGACCTTACCCTACAGTCACAGAACACTGGACATCAGTACTTTGTGCTCTAATGGTGCTCTTACTTCTTCCAGTGTTTTTGAGCTCCGAAGCCGTGAAGCTAACAAGTTGGATGAAAAAATGATCTTTGATGCTCTTAAACTGAACAGCGATATAATTCGGACAGCTGGGTTGCCTAAAGCGAAGTCTCACACCGAAAAGAAGGAGCACAGACGATCGTGGAGAATGCTTGTTCCACCCAGCTTTCCAGATTACACTAATAGAAGTGAAAGCTCCTGTAATGAAACTGCTGATCTGTCAGAGGCAGCTAGACTAGGCAAATGTAAATGGGGTACGAATTCTCTAACCTCAGAAGAGGATGATTCTGGTTTATGCAGCCCTCCAACAGAGAGGGAAGATAAACAAGATACACGGTTAGCAGGGGAGCAAACTCAGTCACAAAGTCTGTCTTCTGCAGAAGATATCCATGTAGTAGGTCAGTTCAGACCGTATATCCCAACAGTTTGCAGAGAGCAGCAAACCCCACTGCTTGCAAGCATGAGTGTCCCTGTCAAGGAAAACGGCAGACTGGCTTTGCATGACATTTTACCCTCTGGAAAAGTAGAAGAAAACAATGCTGAGAGTGATCAGGAAGAGGTGGAGGGGAAATACTCTCACTTACAAGGTTTCAAAGAGAAAATTCTGTCACATGAAGATCCTCTGCAAGGTGATGGAAGAAGTATTACCCCTGACAAAAATGAAGTGGAAAATGCATATGAAGTTCATGGAAAAACTAAAATACGAGTCACAACAGTAGAGGAGGATTATGTGGATGATGTATCTCCTCATGTAGATGTTTATTACACTAATGCTGCTGTAAATACTAGCGACTTGGATTTTGAAAAATACGAAATTTTATCTGATACGGAGGAATGCAGTGTAGCATGTACAGGCCCAAATGAAATGGCATTTTCTGTTCAACAGCTTGAATTAGATAGTACTGTAAACTGCCCAAAAGCTTTCCCAGAGAGAAATAAAGGCAATATCTGGACTACTGGCATCCAAGACACCTTGGATACAGTCTGCAATGGCCTCTTGTCCAACAAGGTAATTTAAAAAAATTTTAAAAAAATCCATAGATTTATGAAATAGTTGTAATATTACCATAAAGACATTTATTTACAACTCTTAAGTTTTGCCATTTTTTCAAAACTTTAACTTAAAAAAGATTATTAATTAGGCAGATGCAGCGATCAGTGTCATTTGCGTAGCACACACGGGGTGTCCAAAAATAGGTGAAATGGTCCGTATGGGAAATGAACTGGGGGCAAATTCTGAGGGGGGTGGTTGTTACTCCAGCTGTTCTGGGCAGGGTTGTCATTGCCCAGCCGGTGCCTCCTACTCCCGCCGTGGAGTGCCCGCTCCATGGAGTGCCCGCTCCATGGAGTGCCCCCTCCGCTGAGTGCCCCCTCCGCGCTCCGTGCTGTGCTCGGCGGCTGCGCTGGGCGCGCTCGCAGGCAATGCCATTCAAGGGCAGCTCCGGCCCATGTGTTCAGCCTGAGCAGCCTTACTCATCAAGGTACAAGCAGCAGTATCAGATGGTTGTGGTTTCCAAAGCAGGCAGATTAAAGGCTCACCGCCTCTTCTGAAAGCTGCCTTTTGCATTTGCGTGCCAGAAAGCAGATCTGACCTTACGGTAGTATTTTACAAGCGCAGGATCTTGCAGTGCTTTGTGAGTGGTGGATGAGGTAAGAGAGTAAGGGAAGCTTTGTAATAAGGAAAGGGTGTTTTGTCGGGTCTGTAATTTTTTTCTTCCCACTCTGGTTGAAATCTGAGATACTTCAAGCTTTGTTGCTAAGTTGTTCTGGTAAACTTTGGCCTCAGCAATAATTGTAATTTATTTTAAGCTTGTCTCCACAAAGAATGTGTGCATTTTTAAAGGGCAGATTATGGAGATCAGTCCCCTCTGTAGTAGGACATTGTTCTCAAAAGATGAGACTTTATGGCACATAAAAGAAGAATTTGTTATTGCTTCTGTGTTGAAATATTATTCTGCCTCCTCCTTACCCTACAGTCAAGAAACACACAAGCATTTTCCTTCTTCTAAGAGCAGCCAACACATTGTGTGCTCTCAGTTTTCATGTAACCACAGTCTTAGAGATTTTAGGGTGTTTTTTTTTGTCTGTAGGAACAAATCTCTTAGGGATACCTAATTTATTTTACCCATCATGTTTAGTGTATTTGCTGTAGCTTCTAGATTAACTTGTCAAGCTGGTGCAAGTGTGCTCAGCCACCTGAGGTCTGCGGCTTTAAAAGCAATCACTTGCCACAGTGTGTTTGGTGCAAAAGAGGAGAGTTGCTGATACATTCAGAGTGATCTCTGCTTTTCAGGATGCTGAGAAAGGTTGCTTTGAATGCACTAAGTGTACACCAAAACTGTTACTGAATGCTGCTATAGAAATTGAAGGATTTAGGGTCAAAAGTTGAGCATTCTTTAGCATTGTTTATTCATTGCTTATTTTTCACTGGCCTGTGTAATTAATTCAGGGGCTTCAGGCCATTTTCTGATCTCATTGACACTTGTGTCAGTGCAGCTTAATGCTTCTGAATACAAATGGAGATTTACATTGCTGTTGCTAATGGTAATAATCTAGCTCTGCAAAACCCTAAATACCTGCAAAAGTAAAATAAAGCAAACACAAAACTGCTCAAACTGCTGTTGGGCACTCAAAGCCTTGGCAATTTGCAAGAGTATCCTTTGAATGGAAGCCCATTTTCCTGGATGTCTGCCGGGATACTGTTTCAGCAGCATCTGTAGTGCCTCCTCCTCATTTGCTTCCATTATAATCGCCTAAACCGATCTTAAAATATCTCTTCATTCACTGTTTCTTTGACTTACTACTTTGGCTTTGGGCCTAATTTGGAAAAAAATGCCCACTTGTCTTTCTTGGTCTGGGGCATTTTTTGTTATATTTTATAAACAGATAATTAAACAGGTGAGTTTCTCCAGTCCTTTTTTTTTTTTTTTCCCCTCTATCAGAAGTTTTCTTTTTGCACCCCCCAAAACTTCACTGCCTCTTTTTTTCTCTGTCTCTTTCCTTCCTATCTAAAACTACTCATGGAAATGTATGCCATTTCCCCTTCTATGATGTATTGAATTTACTCTGTTTAGATTGAGTCTGTTCTGTTTAGATTTATTAATGCTTTTTTTAGGAAGGTCCTGACAAGGAATGGCTTCCTTTCTTCTAGACAACAGTTTTAAGCAATGTTTTTGTTGCATACTGTCATGTAAACACCAGATGCATTTTATAACAAAAGTTACCATGTTTCATGTCTGTCTTGGGTTGCAACTGCAGGTATTCCAGAAAGAAGAAATTGAACCCTTACAAGTAAAACAACAGGAAGTAAACTGGTTGGGTCAGGGCCTTATTCAGAGTGCAGCTAAAAGTACCAACACAGAAAACCTTGAACACGACCTTGAAGATGTCAACACCCGATGGAAGACTCTTAATAAAAAGGTTATTTTCTTGTATACTATCCTGCTTTTATTGTATTCTGCCTTGTGATTATTTGTTTGCTGATGTCTTTCCAAATACAGGAAATTAAATATCCACTAAGGATATGAATTGTATTTTCTTTACACATACACTTTGTTTGTAATTCCAAGGATAAGATTTATATTGCTAATAGCCAGAGGTGTTGCTGTCATTTATAAGGTTTTGCCAAACTTTCTCAAGGTTTGTCCTGGATTTTTATTCAAGTAAGACTCAGAATCATGAAATGGTTGGGGTCGGAAGGGGGTCCCTGGAGATCCAGTCCCACTTTCAGTCCTTGTTTGCATGTTTTTTTACTTTGTTGTATTTGTCACGTACACTGCTGTACCTGCACAGTGCACAGAGCAATGATACAGCCCAGCTTTGTGTAACTGGTGCAATGTTTCCTTTAGAGCACCTTAAGGATTTTTATTGTTTGAGGCATCAGAAAACGCCACTGCTTTGAAAAACTGGCGGTAGATGTTCTGTACTTTTCAAAAGTCTTCCTTCAACAGTAGCTGCTGTTGGAAAATGGAAAAAAATGAGGAGTAAAAAAGGTGCTCATCTTTTTCTGCACTCTTCCTGAAAGAGTGATGCAGCAGAACCAGAGACACCTGCAGTTCACATATTTGCCTTTTCCTTTCCTATTTTTATTTCTCATTGATGGCATTATTGGGCCTTTTCAAGAGCTGCTACTTTGATATCCTGGCTCGTTCTTTCTATAAGGAAGATAAAGGCCATCTGAAATGCAAACATCCCATCAGTATATTTCATAATACTGTAGTGATATAAAGCAGGAGTAACTTGTAAGAAATTACGAGAGCAGGCTGATTTGCTGGGAGTCAGTCTGTTCTTTTCATTGGATGTCTGCAGCCCCAAGAGATTCATGCTGAATTGTGACATAGTGCTGTTATGAATAGTTACAAAACCGAGAGTATTTGTTAGTGATATTGACAGATGTTCTACAGATTTTGACTAATTATTTCACAGAAATAAGATGAATCTGTGAGATCCTGTACTGTTTTCTCAGGTTGCCCAGCGTGCTGCGCAATTGCAGGAAGCCCTCCTCCATTGTGGGAGATTTCAGGATGCCCTTGAATCTCTGCTTAGCTGGCTCATTGATACAGAAGATCTTGTGGCTAATCAGAAACCACCATCTGCTGAATTCAAAGTTGTCAAGGCCCAAATACAAGAACAGAAGGTAAATGAAATTGTTTCAGAATCTCTCTCCTTGCACTGGATCAGTGAGAATAAATTCCCAATCTTTGGCTAAGCAGATATCTGTTCAAGTGTATTATATTACACTGGGGTGTGCTGAGGTGTTTAAAGAAGCCATCTGTTCAAAACTCAAGACTTTGTCCAGGGCTGGGAGAAGTTCTCATCTTCTTGGATATAAGACAGAGTGATACTGTGCAATCTGAGCTCTGGTTAAAATTATTAATATTATCTGGAAAGCATGTTAAAGATTCATTGGAAAAAAAGAAAGCATAAAATCCAGTATTTGGCCATTTGAAAGGTAGGAAATAAAACCTAGTAAATTTTCACTCTAGTACTACCAAGATAAGATTGCGGATTACAGACTTAAATACCTGGCTCTTGATCATCATGTCATCATTGTTGGTAATTAGTTGGAATCCCATTGGGAAGTGGCCTGTGCTAATGTTGAAACTCAGTGTCATCAACTTTGGTGTATTTTAATAGTGGTTATAGAAAAAGGAATGACAATGTAGCTGATAAAACATACAATTCATGCAGTTAGACTGTGTGGCCCAGTGCCACACAAAGATTTAATAGAAAGTTATGGCCAGTACAGGTTGTCTTCTTGGGATACCTGCAATGGCAAAATGTTAGTTACCAAAGGCACCTAGGGAATAGAGGAAGGAAGGATTGTAGACAGAGGCACATTTTATTCTTCATCGAGAAGCTAATGTACTACACAAGATGGGTGAACTCAGTTGTATCTCATGTAACTGATGAATTGATTAGAATATAGTTTTAGTATCTGTTTTCCCATCTCTGTGTATCCAAGTTACCAACTGTGATGCTGAATCTGGAAGGGCATGCAGTTTTCCCATAAATGTTCCTGTAAAATGTAACTTAATTCTAAATAGCTGGGTTCCCTCAAGGGTGTTACATAGAACTTTTTCCTCTATATATTCACTTTTTGGGCTGTCACACATCCTTACCTAGGAGAAACCAAGGTTGTTGTCTGGGCTTCATGAACCTCCATTGTTCTTAGGAAAACAATTAAAAAACTAAAATGAGCCTTTGTTGGTCAGGGAAGGGGTTGATGTGTGTGTCATGTGCATCTCTTTGATTAACTTTGTTCACATTTTTATCACAATATAGGCATTGTGGTTTAATTTTTGTCAGGTTTTTTTTTTCTGTTTTAACAGCTTTTCAAGAAGTCTGCTGTTATTACATTTGCATTATTGCAATATTTCCTTAATGACCTGGTGCTTGATTGCTTTCCCTGTAGCTTCTCCAGAGGCTGCTGGATGACCGCAAGCCCACCGTTGAGGCAATCAAGCGCGAAGGGGAGAAAATCGCGGAGTCGGCAGAGCCTGCTGACAGAGCGAAAATCTTGAAACAGCTGAGTTTCCTGGATAGTCGATGGGATGCCTTGCTCAGTAAAGCTGAAATGAGGTACTTGAAATTCTTTCATGGATTTGAAAAATGTAGACATAGCTTGTGATGAATGTTTAGAAGCAGCATGTGGAACTCTATTCTGTGAAGCGCTATCATGCTTTTGACTGCATGATGTCTTAGTGCCTTGATGTTGATATAATGGGTCCTCTGAGGGAAAAGTGGAGAAAAGTGACCTCAAGAGACCAAAAGCTCTTTAAAGGATGTTTAGTCTAAGATGTGATAATATGCTAGGGTTAACTACATATGTATCTTCTTAATATTTTATCTCTGTTAATCAATTAGAATGCAAGTGTTTTGAGGCAAGATCCTGTTTTGCAATAGAATCAAGTGGAAATTTTACACCCAACAAATAATAAATGACATTCTGTTGGAAATTCAAAGTCTTGAATTGCTGCTACAAAGAACGGGCACTCAATTGCTTTTTTTATTTTAATATCATTTGCATAACCAGTTTCTGCAACTTAGAGGTCATCATGATGTCAGTTGCAGATGCATGCAAGGTGCTGAGAGCTCTCTTAGTTTTCAAGAAAAAAAGGCCCCTGAAGTATATAGATATATATATATTCTAGCAACACAAAAAACCCTACCTCTTAAAAGACATTGAGGTCCACTTCAAGTTCCAGTTGAAAAAAAATCAAACAAAATCCATGCACACAGTATCTGTGTAAACACAGACTTACATTTATGAGTTGTTGCCAATGTATAAAATATCTGTGAAGTTATTAACTGTAAAGTGTCTTTAAAGAAATCTGTGTTGCAAGGGTCACTGAATATGTTTTCTGGGTGGAGATTTTAGAAGGACAGTCTTTTTCAGAGTAGAGAGAAGAGTGCATAATACAGCTTGGAAAAAGGCCTATAATTGAGAGTAAGAGAGGAATTGGGAAGTTGAGGAAAAATTTAAAGTGCCCAGTGAAGCTTTACAGTGAAGAACAAGTGGTACTTAAAGTAGCATTGAACTCACTTCACCTCTGCTGTCTCCTATCCCTTCTGGTAGCCTCTCTTTAGCTAAACCTGTTTTATTACCTCATACTAATAATAGGATTATTTAATTAGTCAACCACTAATAGACCATTATTTCCTTTTTTTTTTCTTTTTTATTGAAGGAATCTGACTCATTAGCTGGGGTAAATGTTAATGTCATGTTTAATTTAATAATATACTCCAAGTCTGGTGATATCTAATTACAAATGAAATTGCAGCTTTTTCCAAGCCATCCATTAGCTGCAAACTTGTTTCCATTGTTCTTTGGCTGGTCTCTAGAAATGAAGAAGGAATTTGAGGATGGTTTTGACAACTATGTAGAGTACCCCACAGAGTGTTCCATGGCTAAGTATGTCAAGTCTGACCTCTTTATAAGCCTTGGAAAGCACATATAAATGTAGCTTTTATCTGGAACAAGATTCTAATTTAAAAAACGTTATTGTGATGTTTTCATGTAGAACAAATCTCTCCTAAAAGTCTGCTTGAATGACATTTGTTCAGCACTGCTTGTAAAGAAAACTTGGCTGTAATCAAGAGTCTTTTCTGACATCTAATGATCTGAACCAGAAATGTCTCAGATACTGCTTTTCTGTTCTGGAGGTCAAGTCTCTGTGCTTTATTAATGTTGTCTCACTAACTTCACTGGGAGTTTTTATCCAGGACAAGAAATGCAAATTTAGAACCAAATAATTTTGTTGTCATCATTGAAAAAATGTTTAAAGACATTTTACAACACTGAGGAAGCATGACAGTATGTTCTGGTTCAGTAAAGCCTTTGGCTAACTTTAAAGTATGTATAATAGTCAAGGGAATGTAGCCTTATGCTTTAAGACTGCTGGAAACTTGAGAACAATCTTAACTGGGTATAAAACAATGTTTGCTGAGTTGAGTGCTAGATTATTTTTAGCAAAAAGTATATGAATAAAGTGATATTATTTTTATTTTCAAAACCGGTATATTAGCCAAATGCCTTGGATGTGTTTGTTTTTAATTTTATTTGATTTTTACTTTACCTTGCTTTTCGTTAAGTATCATGGATATATGTCTGTTTCATTTGGTGACTGGCTCTTGTAAGGAGATTGAATTATTTCTGGGGTGTTTTTCCGAGAATTCAAGGGACTTTTTTCTTCATTAAAACTGTTTGCCACTTACCTCATCACAGAAGGTAACCATTCCCTGGGTTCATTGACAGGAACCGCCAGCTGGAGGGCATCTCGGTGGTAGCGCAGCAGTTCCATGAAGCTCTGGAGCCCCTGGTGGAGTGGCTGACAAGCACAGAGAAGAGGCTTGCAAATGCAGAGCCTATTGGAACACAGGCCTCCAAACTGCAGCAGCAAATTTCTCAGCATAAAGTAAGATACAAACCACTCACTTGCTTTGGTCGTTCTTTTTGGATGCTTCTGTAAAGCACAACAGAACTGGCAAAGCTGTTGGACCATACTTACTTTACCATACTGTTTCATTTTTTTCCCTCTGTAATTTAAGTTTTATATGTTTATGTTGGCAATATGTCCTTTTTTGTTCAATTTTTATTTCATTCCACTTACATTTATTTTATGTTTTTCTGATTTTCTTTTTCATTATTCTTCACTATTTAAAATAAAATATAGGCCCTAGAAGATGATGTCCTAGCTCACAATAAGAGTTTACATCAGGCCATTAGTGCTGGTCAGTCTCTAAAGACTATGAGCTCCAGGGAAGATAAAGATGTGGTGCAGGAAAAGCTAGATTCTGCTCAGGCACGGTACATTGAAATTCAAGAGAAGAGCAACAGCAGGTCTGAACTTCTCCAGCAAGCTTACAGCAATGCTCAGATTTTTGGGGAGGACGAAGTTGAATTGATGAACTGGCTGAATGAAATCCATGATAAGCTGAACAAATTGTCAGTCCAAGATTGCAACACAGAATTGCTTGAGAAGCAGCACTCTGAACTACTGGTATTTTGATTTTTGTTCATTTCTTATTTAATTCATGTTTTTAATTTGATTTATGTTCCCATACATCATTTATTTTCATTAAGATATTTTGTTTAAAATGTCAATATACTTATTCTAAATAAAAATAATATTTTTTTTAGATCTGTGCTAACATAAATGACCTTTATTCATAGGATCTTCAGGAAGAGATTCTTCTTAGAAAACAAAATGTTGATTTGGCTATACAAAATGGCTTAGAGCTTCTTAAGCAAACAACAGGTGAGAACTTACATAAAACTGTAATTTGTCATATTTTTTTTCTTGTACTTGTAGGTGCCTAAGAAAATTAAAGTGGAACCTGTAAATATGGTTCATATTTACTGGCTAAAGCAATCATAGTTGTTTATTTTAATAAGGTTTGAGATCAAGCTAGGTTATGTTTTGGGGCCAATTTTACTTTTAATGCAAGTGAGCAAAAGACCTTTTTTGGCTGTAGAGAATTTGGCCTTTGAATCCTTTTGTTATTTTTAGTGGAAAATTATTTTAGTGAACCTGCATTCCATTCCTAATAGTGAGTTATGGACATTACTCATAATGGAGGCTCTTTGGCTGTGGACACACTAAATTCCCTGCAAGCATCCACAGATGAACAAATATTAGACTACCTGTTACTGCAAGGGGAAAACTTCTGCCATGGGAACTAATACTGTGGGAAAAGCTGCATTCCAGTTCTATACAATGTGTCTGTTCTGTAGATCAACATCTGTCCAGATTTTCCAGTACTTCTAAAGTTCTTGAACCCCTTGACACATATGTTTGTGCAGGTATTATCCTTTTCTGTTCCAAACTTTGACATTATACATATTCTATGATGAAATCTCAACATTTCTAATATTATGGCTAATAAATTTCAATGCATTGTTTTTCTTTTAGCCTTTTGAGTTGTGTTTCAACTGGACAGCAATGAGGGTGAACTGTGATGTCAAAATCTACTGTAATTGAGAGTCTAGTTAGTAATATGTATTTTGTTGGTGTTGTTCTTTACATTTTTGGTAACACTTTTATATCTTCTATTTCACCTTTATAAGAAGTATTATGAATTTAGGGGGGATTTTTTATAAGAACATTTCTGTTTAAGATTGGGTTTAACTCCTCGCTTTGTAATAGTTTAGTAAAGCAGAAAAAAGACATAAGGACCTATCCTGAACTGAGGTAAACTTTGTGGCTCTGTGGGCTTTATAGATGGTAGGATAATTTACAACAGTTGAGGATTGGTCTTGTCACATTGTTTGGGTTATTTTATAAATTAAATACTGAGGTTTCTCTAATATGTGGAGTTGGGGATTTGATTTTAGGGTTTTGGGTTTGGTTGTTTTTTGTTTTTTGGGGTTTTTTTTTTGTTTTTTTGGGGGGGTGAGGTTTGGGGGTTTTGTTTTGTTTTGTTTTGTTGTTTTGTTTTTTGGGTTTTTTTTATATTTGTGATCATGGGAAATAACATTCCTTTAATATTTTAGGTGATGAAGTTGTAATTGTCCAAGATAAACTGGAAGGTATTAAAGCAAGATACAAAGACATTACAAAATTGAGTTCTGATGTATCCAAGACTTTAGAGCAGGCTCTGCAGCTTGCAGGCCAACTGCACTCAACTCATGAGAAACTCTGCAAATGGCTTGATGAAGTAGAGATGGAGCTACTCTCATATGAAACTCAGATACCAAAGGGTGAAGAATTAAGCCAAGTACAAGAAAGACAAAAAGTAGGTTTTAGAACCTGTGAATTATTTACTGTTCTGTGATTTGGTGAGGTTTTGTGTTAATTTTTGCTTGATATGAAATAATTTTTGAATAACTAATTTTGACATCAGATCATTTGACTAAATATAACAGTAGTTAAGAATCAAACTCTTTTTCCAGAGTCATCTGTTATAATCACGTATGAAATTGAGATTTATTTTTAGCACAAGAGAAGCACAACATTTTCATTTAATTCAAGGAGCAACATAAGACTGGGAAACTTCATAAGCTGTCAAACAAAGTTATTTTAGTTCTTTAGCTGTGGCGTGGATAAAATCCTGTAAAGTGTCAGCATTTTAAAAGATATTACTAATTTAACAAGATTTATTTCAAAAGAAAAAAGGTACTGTAAGCTGCATGGTATGGAAAGTGTTGAGGGCGGAAGCTTAAAAAAATTCTATTAAATTTCTTCAGTAGATGGGGAGTTCTGTATAGGTAAAAACTCTTTCCCTTGTGTGAATATGTGTTTGAAATTTAATCCAGTCATTGCAGAAATCATTTGAATTCATCATATTTTGCTATATTGCGTGCTGATTTCATTTGCTGATGACTTAGTTCCTTATGCAGTTGCAGTTCACAACCACCCATTAGTTTTATTTTCTTTGGATGCTTCATGAAGTACTAAAAATTCCTAGAAAATTTTCATACTGAATGGAGAAGTATATTTAGGTTAGATTCTGTGGAAAATTTCCTTAAGAATCACCTACCTTTCTGTCAAACAACTTATAGTATCAAAAAGTTAATACAGTTTAGCTGAAAATCAGTATTCTAATTTAGCCCTTTGGTTTGTGTGGAAAACATTTCAGTTCTAGACTCGTGGAGTAGTTGAAAGAATGAAAAAACTGCAAACTGTGCATGTTCTGTTCATATACTGCCATGTTTAAATGGTTTAATTATTTTGAATGGCCTTTTACAGGAACTGAAGAAAGAAGCAAAGAACAACAAAGGCTTAGTGGACACTCTGAATGAAGTTGGCAGTGCCTTCCTGGAGCTGGTGCCATGGAGGGCCAGAGAGGGGCTGGACAAGATGATCACGGAGGACAACGAGCGTTACAGATTAGTGAGTGACACCATCTCTCAGAAGGTGGATGAGATTGATGCTGCCATCCTGAGATCCCAGCAGGTACTGAAAAATGTTCTTTGGACAGTAACAGTCTCTGGCCGTGTGTTAAACAAAGGCTGTCCTTTAATAATGTTGCCAAAAGTTTTGTTTGCTTGAGCAACAAAAGGCCCATTTGAATGAAATGGGATTCCAGTGTTAAAACATGAATGCCAGAAATCTGTTACTCTGTTATAGTTGTCTCCCTTTCTGTTGATACAAACAACATTATTTTAGCTAAAATTGCTATTACTATCCTGTGACTCCTTAAGTTGGAGTTTGCTGAAGAGCTGAATGGCCCATGTCTTTCGTACATCGTGTTAAGTACAATATGGTCCAAGATCCTGAGCCACCTTTTCTGGATGTGCCACTGACATTGCTAGGTTGGACACACCTTTTAGCATCAGCTGATTGTGTAGCTCCTCTGCACATTAGACAATTAAAAGCTGGATGACCTTGTTCAAGGATTTAAATAACACTGCTTTTATTAATATCTACAATGCTTTTCTTCTTGGGGCCCAAAACCCAAGTTATTTAATATGTGAAGGTTTCTGTATGTACACAGAAGTATATATGGATACACTTTGAGAAACAGACTCTAATTTTGTCACAAAGTAGTGTCATATTTAAGCCAGCTTATAAATGCATTATGGAAATACAATTTTCCAGTTCAGGCATAAAAATATTGGTGGAGATTTCTCCTTTTGCTATGTAGTTCCCATTAACTGTTGTAACAGGACAAGGAGAAAGCACATGTGATAATTTCAAAATTTGCTAAAAGCTGACTAAAAGAGACTGGCGGTAATTCAGATTTTCTTCTAAGTGAGCCTAAAAATAACAGTAGGTTTCTTTTTAAGGGTTTGCTAGTTATTATCTTCTTGTCTCGTTAACCTAATCCTCAAAAATGAAGGGTGATTTTTATTTTATTTAATGAGTGATAACGGGAGATAGGAGATATGTATTTGCTCTCCTTCAGATTTTCTGAATTCCATGAGTATGTTGCATCCTCTAGCATAAGTTGAGCAGTTTCAGGTCCAGACATGAGAAGTCCAGAGCTGCTATTCCACCAGCTGATGTTGCAAGGGCGCGTTGCACTCTCATCCTGCATATCCCTAACCTCCACATCAGCCAACCCACATCATCACAATAAACTCCTATACCCCTATCCTGTGATAAGTTTCAGGTGGCTTAATGTGCTTCCAGTAAAGGATAAGATACTTCCCATTTATCTGTGCAAAACACAAAACATTTTTGGAGAAGCTAGTGCTCTTTAAGTTTGCCCTGTGGCAACCTGTTGAGGTGCCTATACTATTAAGAAGTTTGGGGTGGAGGACAAAGCTGCTGAGAATACAAGGCTTTGGTAGGAGTAAGTGTGGGTTTCGTGCGAGATGTTCCTGGACCGAGTTGAGGAATGCAGCAAGAAACACAGATAATTAGGCAGAATAGCTTCCTGTTGTGAATGAAAGCTGGAAGAATAAAAGACAAATGCAGTGCCCAGGGTTTTTAACTACCTGGGCAAAAATGGTCCCAGACTGATAATAGAGATAAATTCAGCTGCAGGTTTTAGTCTTCATTTCTCAAGATTGAAGTCCTTGGTGGGGTCCTGTAGAGAAGGAGTCCTATGTAGAAACACAAGGTCATATTCTACTCTGGGCTTACTTGTTCTTCACTCTAAAGGAGCCATAGAGAGTGCTTTAGAAAGCATTCATGGAGAAAATCACAACATCATCAGATTTGGAAGTCAATCATCCCCGATCAGAAGAAAATGTACCACAATGAACTATGCTTGGTTAAACCGGACGGGGATTAAGTAGACAATTTTAGAGTGACTCAAAGTGTAGCTCAGGGCTCATAAGTAACTGCCATGTAGAATGGGAAGAGAACATTCCAAATTTTGGATGCAGAGAGTGCCAATTTTATGTGTTTTATTCCTTAATGTTGTTTGTAAGTATCACAAATTGGAAATCCTAAACCTTCAGCAAACTGAGAGTTCTTCCCTTCCTCGATGCTATTTAACTTAGAAGTTACAGTGTCATGCCTTGATTTTATTATTTCCATTTAATATATCCTCAATATTACTTACATACCCATGAATATTTGGTATCAGGAAGTCACACTGCAGTTAGTTTGTACATCTAACACATTTGAAATAATCTCCATTTCTGTCATAAATAGATGGATTTCTGAAAACCTTGACTGTGAACTGTAGTTTCTAAAGCCAGGATTTAACTACCACTGGTGCGTGTGCTTCATGCTAATGTTTACAGAACTGATTATTTCAGAACATACCTGTCTAGTAGGATGTCACAATATTTAGGATGAGTCTTACTTTCTGTTACTTTAAATGAGAAATGACATATAGTGAACAAGGATGTTCTGCTCTTTCATATAACAAATGGGTTATAAAGACTGAGAAAGATTGACTCATAAAGAACGAAATCTCAGAACTGTTTCTTTCATTTTGTGGGACTCATGATTAACCACTGAGAAAAGTCTGAGTTAGTGACTTTAGTGACTAAAGGAAATTCCACTTATATTAAGGAACAGGACTGTTATGGACTGCAGCCATAAAGGCACAGACCAGCATATTTTAAAGACAAGTGTGACTGAGAGTGTTTAGAAGATTTCTGAAGAAAGTGTGGGCATCAACAACACAAGTAGCAGGTTCTGACCTAAAACATCCTGACTGACTTTCACAATAACTCAGGGCTATATTAAGCTTCAGTTAATTTTTGAGACGGGGCAGAATTTTATCAAATTCAAGAAATAAATTCTTAGCAGTTTCTTCCATGTGCATCTGATACATCCTGTGTAATATTTCTCTGTGGCTTAGGCTCAAAGCTGCCCTGGTTGTGTACTGCAACATGTGTGTGCTAAGATGCATACCTATGAACTTGATCTGAAGAGAGAATGTATGATTTTTTTTTTTTAATTTGATCTCACATTTCAGAAGACTTAGATCCCCACATCCTTCTTTTTATGCTTTTCTTTGCAAATTAGTTAGAAATAGATCCTCTTGTTATATTAGTGCTTTTAGGGAATTTCTGAAATGCTTAAATGTTTACTAATTGCAGTCAGAAGTTAATCTTTTTGGAAAAGGATTGGCTATATCCAAATGCTCAAAAAACCCCTTTTGCATTTAATCTGAGGCCTAGATTTGGATGAAATCCTGTCTTCTCTAAATTCGGTGAGGTTTTTGTGCTAACTTAGTTGAACTGTGATTGTTTAGCCTTGATCATTTAATACCAAAGCAGCTCTTCAGATAATAGGGTAACATCAAACAACTGTGTCTCAGGATAATTACAACACTAGTGGTAATAATAAACAGAGATGAAAAAGCCATGTAAAAGTAGAATAAAACAAAAACAAGCAGTCTAGTTAAAACTCTGAGATTATAACAGTTCTTATGACTGTTAGAGCACTGTAGGCTTTGGAAAAGCGTGTTTGCTTCTGTTGCTTTGTCATGCTTATGAATTGAGTTGCCCCAGAACCATTTTGGGCATTGTATTTCATTTATATAAAAACCTCAAATCGAAACTGGGCTGCTGTCTTTCTAAAAACTCAAAAATAGGCTGTTTAATCTTCTTTAAAATTTTTGAAACTGTTACTCTAATTTCATGTCTGTAGAACTGCTGAACTAATTCTTGTCTCCCTCATTTAGTTTGATCAAGCAGCTGATGCTGAACTTGCCTGGATTGCAGAAACAGAAAAGAAACTGATGTCTCTGGGTGATATTAGGCTTGAGCAAGACCAGACCACTGCTCAGCTGCAAGTTCAAAAGGTAAAAGAAATGCATTTCCAACTGTCATGTTAATTATTGGCCGGCACACTCTCCATCTAGAAAATGTACTGGCGTGATTTAATTTTCAGTCCATCATAATTAATGCACTTCAAAACCAGCTTTTGCTCTAAATACTTTTTTTTTTTTAAGTTATTATTCTAACTAATTTTTATTCTGTTTCAAGGCTTTTACCATGGAGATTTTAAGGCACAAAGATACTATAGATGAACTTGTTAAATCTGGGGATAAGATTATGAAAACGTGCACTGAAGAAGAGAAACAGATGATTAAGGTAAAGTTCCTTAAATTGCAGCTACAGTGTTAGATATGCTGACAATGTATAAGTAGAAGGATTCCTATAGTGTCTTTTTTAAAATACTAATGAAAAAACAGTAATTACAGTCACTTCCTGTCTGAGGATTGTAGTGCTAGAGGAAATGCTGTTGTGTGTTGTTCTCCTTCCTCCAGGATGTTGAAAGAACAAATGCTGTGTACTTGCTTCTTTGCCTGACACTAATTTGGAGCCCCATTTATCATCTTCATCCATAGTAAATAGTATTTTAGCTTATAGATGGTTGAGGGAAGAGGTGTTAGTCATCTGGGTTGATGTGTGGAATCTGGCAGTTTATCTTCCAAGTTGTTTTGCGTCAGTGATCCTCTGGACATGTGCATTTCTGGGCCAAATTCAACAGCTCTGCACCTCAGTGTGAATCTTTACTTTCATTTCTGCTGATTTCCATGTAGACCTTGCTTGCCAAGATTATTCCATCCTGTCACAGCCCATGAAAGGCATTCTTATGACACACAGACACCGAGCGCCCAGTGTCAGGGCTACAAACATGCAGAGATGGATTTTTCATGTTGGCATTTAGGAAGGATTGGTTGTGGGGTTGGGATTTTTTTACTAAATTACAGTGAAGCTGGATATGTTGTATAGATTCAGTCCTTCCAATCCATGAAAAACAATGCTTCAGTAATCATGTTTTGCTGCAGGATCTCTGAATAAATTTGATTTGCTCTTAAGTGAATTTAAAGTAGATGAGATGTTCTGTCTATGAAACTGTAGTCATAAGGCAGAGCAGTTTTGTGTGTCTCTACTAAATATTTTTATTTGTCAAAAATACTGTATATCTGTGTGTTAAAGTTATGTTCTGTCCTCTGGATAGCATCTCTATACTTAATTTACATGCAAGACATAACAAATGAAAAGATAGCTTCTTCTGCCAAAAAAAAAGCTTCTGCATATTCGAAGTCTTGCTTGTAGTTTTTCCAAGGCTAGGATTTATGTGCATTGTCACATATAATATTTCATAAACATGATAACATGGGCAGTTTTCCACAGGAAAAATATAGCTAGTTGATCCTTTCATTTATTATCACATGCCCCAAAATATTAAATCTGTAATGCATAAGCCTTGTAGTTCTGTCACTATTATCTATGTTCTTAATGACAATATATTCATATTAAGTCATGTATGCTGACCTGGAAAATAATGTTTTGTGGTTTCTGTTGTGAGTTTGTAAATGACAGTCACAACAGTATATCCTATTATCTTGCCAGAGTGGAAAAGAAAACCCCACCAAAAAAAACCACCAAACCAAACTAAACATCCCAAGAGATTTTGTGTATTGTTCATCTTGCTTTGATTCAGAAATGCTATGGAAAACTTAGTTTCTGCCAAGTGTCACTGAAGATAAGTGTCTGCAGTGAGGAAGCTGGGCTAAGATCTGCAGTCAGATCATTTGCAGCTTGACCAGAAGCTCTATGAATAAAGTGTGATTTGTAAATATCAGTATTGTTAAATGTGTTCTAATGATTTTGCAAGTATTCTGCCAAATTCTGATCTCCCTCTTTGTTGGTTCTATCCACCTTAAAAAATGTACTATAGAAACATCTGAACTGTAATTTTATTCACTGTGAATTGTTGCTATAATTATCAAATGTTTGGGAATGAAGGTAAGAGACACATGGAAAAACGTACTTTAAAAAAAAAAAATTATTTTACAGAAAAAAATTGAAAGCCTCTTACAGAAATATGATGCAGTCTGTCAGATGAACTCAGAGAGAAACCTCCAGCTGGAACGGGCTCAGTCCCTGGTTAACCAGTTCTGGGAGACTTATGAAGAGCTTTGGCCGTGGTTGACTGAAACTGAAATGGTCATCTCTCAGCTTCCTGCACCAGCCCTTGAATATGAAACATTAAAGCAACAGCAAGAAGAACACAGGGTAAGTGTTTGCCAGTTTTGAAAAAGAAAGTGTTAAAAACGGGGAACTAGTTTGTTTAGATCTTTGGAATACTCTTCAAAAGTCTTAAAACCGAAGGAGATACTCTTCTGTTGAAAAAAAAAAAATACAGAGTATATACATTTTCAGTCATGTATTAATTGTTTACCAAACTGCATGTAAGCAGGAGTCTCTGGGGAAGTCAGCAAGTGATGTGTAAGCATAAAAGAGGGGCAAAGGGTTATAATTGCCATTGTACTGAGAGAACTGAACACATAAAAGTTATTACTTAAGAAGTATGTTTAAAAGTACACATTAATGTCAGTATTGGAACAAACCAAAACAGAAACAGAAAGAACAGATATGGGATGTTGGAGCAAGAAACAAAAGGGGGAGGTGCAGTCTATATACAAATATGGGCATATGTATGTTGTACATAATTATGTATGTCTACAGTGTTGTAGACTGGCCACTGTGTGGGTTCTCTTATATGGGTATTTACTCAGTTGGCTAAAATTATTGAGGTGTTTCATAGGTGACTGCTAGTATCACATGGAATCAGATGCATTCCACTGAGGTTAAAAACTTGCATGTTTTGGTAGATGCAAAACCTGTATGGCCACTGGAGATACCTGCTAAGCCTGGAGTAACAAGTGTTTGTTGTTTTTTTTTTGTTTTGTTTATTTAGCTGCCTCAATTAAGTGAGTCAAGTTAGATAGCATGAACCCTGGCTTCAAAGTCTTGTTTACTTTGAGACCAGCTAATGAAATGTGCCACTCTTATGTACTGGTAAACACCAGGTTCACTCATTTGTCTTTCTATTATGTCCAGAATGAACAAACATGTTCTTTTTAGACTAGCTATATAACATAAGCTTTACAAACTGCCTTGATTACTCACCATGAACCATATCATGCTAACTTTACTTGCATGATTGTTCCTCATGTACTTTAATCATGCTGCTTCTATGAGAAGCCTTTCAGATGAGCTTCTATTTTTGCATTTTCCCTGGGCTATGCCATTAGCTGAGATTTGTTTGTTAAATAGAAGATTAATGTCAGGCACTTTTAACACGTAATCTGCTCTGAAACGCTTGTTTGCTAGAATCGTTTACCCAACAGTAGATCATGGAGAAGACCAAATCTATTAAAAAGAAGAAGAAAAAAAGTTGTTCTCAATGTGAATGAGAACCTAATGTTTCTGTTCTGATGTATTTACTGATGACTATCTTTGTTCCAAGTTGTAGAATTCATAGTTGATTCTTTGTGAGTAACATAAAGTTTAGTTTGAAATGAGCTGTTGGCAGAGTATTAGCATAAGGTTTAGACCCAGAAATGTGCATTTCTGCGGCCTTGTGTCAAGTCATCTCTTCGTGCTCAAAAATAAACCACACAGAATTATTTTCTAAAAATTTTCAAACTGTTCCTATTTGTTCCTATTATCTCCTTTTCCTCCTCTAAGCTAATCAACATTACTTTTCTTGTGGTAAGGTGTACAAATTGAATTACATTCAAAGTAAGTAGTTAGAATCGAGGTAGTTATTTTCATTTCTGTTTTGTCATTGGGGGACTGAAGAGTTGTGTCACTGTCTTCTCAGTCTCCTCAATGTCTCCTCTTCTGGGGAGGAGCAAGGAAGAAAGCCAACATCTGGATTCCTTTTTAAGGGAAGGACTGTAGTACAAGAGGAGAACTTATTTACACTGGGACTGATACAGGCTCTTTTCTGGGTCTTCATTAATTTAAACAAACTCTCAGCTGGGAGGAGCAGTGCATGTACCTCTCATGTTTCTGCACTGGAGCTATTGGATAGAAACATGTGGAGTTCACAGCACTGAGAGGGATGAAAATGAGAAAGTAAATAAAATGAGGGAAGGATGGGGCTACTCACACAAAGAAAACCCTTTCCCTTTTGTCAGTTCCATGGCTGCTAGCAAGAAAATCCGAAATCCTTAGACAACTTGGAAGACACCTTGTGACATTTCACTTCCACAAGCCCCTGCACAGTCTTCGGCACAAGTTTTGCTGCTGGGGTGAATGATGAGAAGGAGGAGACAGCTGAGATCAAATATAATTCACTTAGTAATTACTTGTTAAACATTTTGTAGTTGAATAATAGTGCTGTTATAAAGACAGAGGGGTCTTGTGGGTAGAAGGAGATACAGATAAACAAGCTTGATAGGTCTCTACTGATCATCCTTACTTGTCCTTTTGCCTGGTTCACTGGTTTCTTTGACTCTCCCTTGTCCTGGTTTCCTCTTCTTAAATAAAGGACAATTTGAATTAATTTTCTTGCAATGCTGGACCTCTTTCTGTGATGTTCTTCAATGAAAGGCTTTGCAGCAAGTGACCAGTATCAACATGAAAAGTATATATGTGGTGTGTTACGCCCATGTCTGGAATATCGTTGCCCTTTCTGTCATTATAGGTACTAAATATGATGGGGAATGTCTGTTGTTAGCATCATGTGCATAATTAGCGTCTCATATTTTGCCTGTAATCATATGTCCTACCAGAGTGTTTCCAGTGTGTCTCTAGTTCTGGTGTTTTATGCCTGGATAGTTCTGGATAGTTGGAATGGGAATGATCACTGGCAAAGCTGTCATTAACTTTCTTTCTGCTTTACATTAAGACGAAAGGTATTTGTTTGGAATTTCTTGCCAGCTGGATGTGTTGGAAGTGTGGACAGTTGTAATGTGGTGGTGCAAGCGTATGAAACTGATAAGTTGTTTCATTTGTTATAGCAACTGCGTGAGCTGATTGCTGAGCACAAGCCTCATATAGATAAGATGAACAAAACGGGGCCTCAGTTGCTGGAGCTGAGCCCAGGAGAAGGCTTTTCTATCCAGGAGAAATATGTGGCAGCTGACACCCTTTACAGTAAAATTAAGGAAGATGTCAAAAAACGAGCACTGGCGCTGGATGAAGCCATTTCTCAGTGTACCCAGGTATCAGTTAAGGTTTAAAGTAGAATTGGGTTCATTCAATGGAAAAATACACATTGTCATCTTACATGGATATATCAAGACTAAACTACTGTTTCACCTGGATTTTTCAATCTAATGGTCTGTGAATGTTCGTATCACTGCTAATGCTATCAATTTTTCTCTATCTTGAGTGGTTATAATTTTATATATTGGTCAGTATTAAGACTTTGTAGCCACTGAAAAATGTTACAGCTGCTTAATTTTGAAGTAAAAAAACCTAGTAGTCTAAAACTGTGGGCTTTGATTTTCACTTTTGTTTTCTCTTACTGGTCTCTTACTGGCTGGTGCTTCATTTGTAAACAAATGTCACTTTTGATCAGTTACCTTGGGTATAGTTATTTCTAGGAATTAGCAGCTGTAGTTAGCAGAGTTAGCAATGGAAGTAGTGGGTAGTTCAGCAGTGACAATGGCATTGGCTCTTCGCTGCAAAGAGCTGAACACAAGGTGCTGAAACTGTGACAGAAAAGTATTAATAGGAAACAGACTCCACAAAATGTCATCAGCATAAAATTCAGGTTAAATCCACAAAAGCTGCATATTCTGGCTTCATCAGCCTATGAAATGACTTCAGCAGAGTATTGTCAAATGTGTTCTAGCAACTGTTAAATATTGGGTTAATTGTCATTAAATTCAGACAGAAATTCTTTTCCTCCACCCAAGATTCAGAAAAGAACTCAGTAAGACTTTGTACATAAACCTATACAAAAACCTGAATGAAATTACTTTATTCTATATGACTGTTTTTATAGGAACTTCCCCTTTTTCTCCTGTTCACTGGAAATTAAGTGCTATATTCTGCTTAGCTGTTAAATAGTGAATAAAGAAATACACCTTGAAGACCTTACCAGTTCTACATTCTAAGTAATTTTTGTCAGGTCATTATAATTAATGTCATATTCCTAGCCCCTGCTGCTGAGTTTGAATGTGAGACAAAACTAAATGACATCAGATATCATCCTGCTTTTGAACTGGTTATAGACATTATATGTTATATATATTTATATTTAATGTATGAACTTTCAGTCATTCTAAACACCTTTCTTTTTTATACCTCTGAAACATACCTGATTATTTAGATCCTCTCTTTTCCTTAGTCCTCCCCATATGTGGAGCTGCCGATTTGAAAATCAAGTTATTTGCTTAGTATTAGAGTCCTTGTTTTGTATGTGATAGACATCAGGTTGTACTGCCTAAGTACAGAAAGCAAGAATTAGAAATACATTCTTTGCTAACACCTAGAATATAATAAGATGTTGAGAAATTACTGAATTATTTATGCAGTCCTTTCTGGTTCATTTTATATACCTAAATGTATATGCAGATGGCAAAGTAAAACATTCTAATGCCCACATAATGTATTTTATATAATCTTTTTTTATGAAGATATGTGAATATATATTATCAGATCTCTGTACTATGATGTCTGTGTCAATGTTTGTCTAGACAGTCCTTGAAGAAGTAATTAGTTAACTCTTCAGGTTTTAAATTATATTAAATTGCACTGTGTATGAAAGCAAGGACATAATGTGTGAAGCTAGAATGAGAAGTTGTAATGACTTGCATTTTCTTCCTTTTAAGTTCAAAAAGACTTTGTCTTATTTGTTGAAGTTGAGTACAAGGAGCCCACTGAATGCACTGACAACTTAAAAATGTAATATATGTGCTAAAAGTAGACCCAAATATTGCCAAATTCATTTCATTTTTTATCACATCTGGAAGGTTTTGTTGCCACAATCAGTTTCTCAGAAGTCTTGAATGTGGGAAGGCTTCTTTTCTTTCATTACACAATTTGTTGGCTTCTATGTATGATATTCACACTTCTAAAAGAAGCATTGAGGCCCATAGTTTTAGTCACAGGGTCAGATTTGAAGTGGGTTGTATGGTGGGAAAAAGTAATTATGTTTATATTGCCTGTGTATATTCCTTTGAATAGAAAGGATGTAGCTATTTGTTCACATAATGTAATATTGTTTTGCTGTGAACCTTCTAGCATCTTTTTCAAGTATTGTCAGGACTGGTTTCTGTAGATCCTGCAGAGTCATTAAATGCACCCATGATGTGGTGATTTCTTTATACTGAGAGGGGCATGGTGTTGCAAGATATTTAGGAATCTCTGTGAATCCAAAAGCATAAAATAAAGGCTAACTTTGGACCTATCCCAAAGGCTGAACCACTTTACACAGCTGTAGTGGTGTTTCTGAGCACCTACTTGGGCTCAGTCAAAGGTGGAAGGATCTAGTACATACATGTTGCAGAAAGTAACATACCTTCACTGCACCAGCCAGCAGCACCTGGCCACTAACAAATGTCTTTTTGCACCACCTTACATATAAAGCCTTAAGCTGAGGTTGTATATCAGTGTGTTGGTCCTAACAGGAAAATGTATGTTTTTAGTAGTAAAGTACTTATCTTTCTAAAATGACGAAGTCAGAAAGCCATGGCTCTCTAAAGCTACAAACTACATGAGTTTCATAGGACCAATGTGAGTGCATTCTGCCATATGTATCGTAACCTCAGAGGGAGTGTCTCAGGACTGAACCTGAACTTAATAGAAAAATTCTTGAATTTGAGAGAACTTACCATTTGACAGGGTTATTTGTAATTTAGATATTAAAAGAGCCTAGAGGGAGGTATTGCAATTTGCACATACATATGTTGGATAGAGATGTAAAGTACCTTTTTCCAAGATAATTTCAGATGCCATTTTTTCGTTCGTTGTTTTTGGTTTCTTGATTTTTTAAATTCTAATTTGTCTTCCGTTTCCTTCTGTCCTGTACCACCCTCCTAGTTTCATGACAAGATAGATCCAACTCTTGAGAGTCTGAAACGCATAGTTGAACGTCTGAGGCAGCCCCCTTCAATCTCAGCAGAGGTTGAGAAGATAAAAGAGCAGATCAGTGAAAATAAGAACGTGTCAGTGGATCTGGAAAAGCTTCAGCCCGTGTATGAGACACTTAAACAGAGAGGGGAGGAAATGATTGCTCGCTCAGAAGGCACTGATAAGGATATGTCTGCTAAAGGTAATAGACTGAGAAAACTTTCATGTAGTGGAAATGCAGTAAGCTGCAGCATATAAAATTCTTCATTTCTGGTGACCTCTAATCTGGGGAATGTTCTCCTGGAGAAGCTGCTTAAGATTTATAAAA
The DNA here is from genome assembly GCA_013400215.1 of Cisticola juncidis. Lineage (NCBI taxonomy): Eukaryota > Metazoa > Chordata > Aves > Passeriformes > Cisticolidae > Cisticola > Cisticola juncidis. The sequence goes on from VXBR01010763.1 coordinate 1,821,798, forward strand.
ACAAAGCATTTGTTTAAAATAATTCATTGTGGATATGACCTTTATTTTATTTTTAAAGGCCATTGTGTTTGTTTCCACTTAACATTATAAGGAGTCCTGCAAAGAAATATTTTAGAGTCTAAATTGTAAAATGTACACATATGTTCCTGCTGTAGGACTGTAGAGATTTATGACCAAGCATTGTTTGCCAAGGTAGTAATCTAGTTCCTTTGTTGTTTAGCTGTTCAAGATAAACTAGACCAAATGGTCCTAATTTGGAAAGACATCCAGACCCTGACTGAGGAAAGAGAAGCCAAACTGTTGGATGTAATGGAACTAGCTGAAAAGTTTTGGTGTGATCATATGGCTCTGGTAGCTACTATTAAAGATACTCAGGACTTCATTCGAGAACTGGAGGGACCCGGAGTTGACCCATCTGTAGTCAAGCAACAGCAAGAAGCTGCAGAGGTCAGTAGAAAGTATTTTCTTGACTTGAAGTACTTTATAAGTACTTGAAGTACTTGAAGTACTCCAACACAACATGTTTGTTTTTATTATTTTATAAAGACTAAGAGGGGTAACTGTGTAGAAATTTACAATAATGGTATCTCAAAATTCTACAGTTAATAACATGTATCAGTGCCTAATTGCAATGAGCATGCAGCATGTGCTTGTCATTAGGTTTCCTTATTTGTTTGTAAATATGTGTATAATAACCATCTCACTGGGACTTCTAAAAGTTACACATGCTTGAGATTCCTCGAGTAGTGCGTAACATCTAAATGAAAGGTGGACAAATGTATTATGTTTTATGTATTATCCTCTAAGCCTGTAATTATTTATACTGATAGTTAAATGTTTGGAGGTTGAATGATAACCTCTGACAGGGAACACACTCTGATTAAAGAAATCTAATTTAAAACTTCCTGTTTATTTTTTCCATCTCATGCAAAATGGTATCATAAACCATTGTTGCAATTTAGAGTGATGTCAGCTGATTTCATCTGACCCTGCAAAGGGATGCTTATTTTTTAAGCATCCAGATGTAAGTCCAAGTGACTTGAAAGAAAACAAAGATGGAATCCTGCTGTGTTCTATCTTGAAAGCAAGTTATACAAAGGTTAATCAATTTAGTATTAGCAATGTTGACTTTTTTCTCTTTGTAGGCTGCTAAAGAAGAAATTGATGGACTACAAGAAGAACTAGAAGCAGTTGTGAGCCTTGGCTCTGAGCTGAGAGCTGCTTGTGGAGAACCTGACAAACCTATTGTCAACAAGAGTATAGATGAGGTATGGGAAATGCAGATGCATAGGTCTGCTATGTGGTAGCTTGTTCAGCTGAAATTGGTATATTCCACACAACCCCAACAAATTTTGAAAATAAAAATTTTGTGGTGAAAGTGAGACATCACTGAAGACTTTGTGGTGTAAAGTAAGATTTGCCTGTTGAGTGAATGAAACTTAGATTAGATTAGAATGTACACACTGATTTATTTCATTGATCTATGGTTTGGAATTTTGTAAAAGAGAGATTTTCTTAAAAAATACTCACTGATTAATGTTGTAGGGGACTATTTCTTGCAAAAATAATGCTAGAATAAATTTTGGATATGTATTGTTCATGCCAAGTGAGACATCTTAACTGAGACTATACTGTTTGGATGACTACAAAGTATTTTTTATTTCTCCAGTGTTCAGCAATGTATGATTCTTTTAAGCTATTTTTACTATGGTGATGCAACTCCAAATGATTTAGTAGTATTTCCTCTATTAACTGTAATATCTCTGTTAATAAAAAATATTCAAGCAGTATTGAACTTTGCAACTTTTATAATCCAGAACCTCTACTGAATTTTGAAGGAATCTAGTTATGCAGTGATATGGAGGACAAGAGTGTTCATATGGAATAAATGTGAGCTAGTCATGCTTAGTTTATTTGTATTAATGACCAGTGAATGTAGTAAATGCACATTATATAGCAGTAAAATTCTTTTGTTTATTGGAGTAAATTGTGCTTACTTGCAGCTGAATTCTGCCTGGGATGCATTAAACAAAACATGGAAAGAACGTGTGGATAAGCTTGGGGAAGCTATGCAGGCAGCTGTTCAATACCAGGATGGACTGCAGGTAAGATGATGTGATATACCTGACCATCCTTGAGTCAATGGGATTTAATGTGTCATGGGATTAAGTAGGTGACAAGTAATGTGCTCTGGCTGTTGTGACTATTTTCTTCAGTAGGCAGAGTTTTTTTTCTCAAGATTGGTTGGGATTGGTTCGTTGATATTTTTTTGCTCTAAAGAATGTGTATGTTGGGTTGTCTTCTTCATGTCCATATATTGCACCGTTTAGATTCAAAATTAATGTTGATAAGAGCAGAGGTTTTTTGGCAGCACACATTCCTAGTAGTTCTGCTCACATTTTCTTGTGATAGTCAAGGCAGATTAAAGTTGTGACACATCTTTGTGGTCTGAAAGGAACAGAGTACAGAGAGTACAGCTCTGTATACACACTTGCTGCTATTTTCTTTGTTAAAGCACTTGAATCTTATTTATAAGTAAAATGTTTGAATATTTTAAGTAAAAATATTATTAACATAATGTTGCTAAAATATTATTCTTAGTATAATTTATCGTATCATAATACTTTAGAAGAAGATTCCCTTTTTAACTCTGTGGGTAAATATTCCAGTAGTTTTAGATATCTTGTGCTTCCTAGAACTGATGAAGTTTAAAAACAAAGAGGGGTTGTACTTTAGATGACCTTTAAAGGTCTCTTCCAACACAACCTATCCTTTGAAACTATGATCTTTTCTCATATGTGCTGTTGGGGTTTTTGTAGTTGTCTGTTTGTTTGTTTTGGGTTTGTTTGTTTGTTTTTCTTGATAGAATTACTATCCTCCCTGCTTCATTAAATCTTTAAAACTGGAATTTCACATGACAGTGAGGGCAATTATTTCTGCATTTGGTGCAGATCAAGCAGCAGACCACTCCTTAATAATAATGCAACATGCCTGTTTTGCAGTGCACCATCACTATGGATTTTTCTCCGGGTTCTCCTGTATTCCTACTGTGCAGAGATTGATTAGACAGTTACAATCATCATCATTTGCTTTAAATGCTTTCTGTTTCCTGTAGCTGTACATGGGACATCCCACAAGTTTCGTACTTTGTGAAAGAATTGCATTTAATTGCTGTCTTACACTAATTTGAATAGAAAATATGAAAAATATTATGGACAGATTGCTAGCTGCAGCTAGTCCCACCCTCTTGAGCACATTGGGCATAGTTCTCCTTTTTTCAGGGAGTCATGTAGCAGAAGGCAGCTCCAAAAAGCTGTCCTAAGCATTTCTCCTTCATATTATCTCCACAGATAACAGGCAGGTGGAAAAGGGCCTAGCTGGAGAGTTGTTTTTTTTTCCCTTGTGCAATTACTCAGATTGATGCAGGTGTTCTTAATCCATGCAGAGTATTCTTGAGGTTCTGCATTGTATCAGGAGCAAAAGGAATACCCACAAAGCATCAGAACTGGAGAGACAATTTATTTTTTATTTTTTAAAGTCACTGCATTATCCTATTCTAGCTCAGTTATGGTCCTTCACTGCCTAGTATGTGCTGAATGGGTAGTCCCATATTCCTTACGCAAATAACTTTCTTCAAAAGAATGGTTTGGTTTGTAATCCTCTTTTAAGGTGTGTTATCCACCACCTTCCATTTTCACTCCAAACAACTGTAAAACAGTTTGTCTTGTAATTATCTTTCAAGGGTTTCATAAAAACTGCAGATTTTACACAAGAAGAAGATTGCTACTCAGCATGAACAATTCTGGCAGAGTCTTGCGGAATTTACAATCCTGTAGCTGTTACACTGTTGTATTACAAAGGAACCTGGGTTTTGCTGGGAAAGTTATTTTCTTTGAAAGAGCACAGCAGTATCTTCTGTGGAAAAAAGAAAAGTTGTGATATTTTACTTAATACAACTTTCAAAAATACCAGCATTTCTCTGCTCACACTTAAATATCATACTGTGATTTTCAGGCATTATTTGACTGGGTAGACATTGCTGGCAGCAAGTTGGCATCTCTGTCCCCAGTTGGAACAGATCTGGAGACAGTGAAGCAGCAAACAGAGGAACTTAAGGTATGAACTAGCAATTCATTTCTTTTGTTTCCATTTGTTTATATTTTTCTGTGTTGTTTAGTATTTTTGAGAGTCAAATGTGATTTTCATTTTCAATTTTAGTAAAGAAGAATTTGCATGAAAATTTTCAAATATTTCATTGCAAATTTTTCATTTTAAAATGCACTTAATTTAAAAATCTATTCCAAATTTTGGCAGGGCTACATTTTATTTTTTCGGATAGCCCAAAACATGGTTCAGAACAAGTGTTCAGAACACAGGATGCATTCAGATTGTTGCATCATTATGTGTTGAGGAGGGTGTTCTACTAAAGAAAATTTGCTTTCACTTCCTTTCAAGAATAGTTCCATTTGAAATTTAAAGCATTATCACCATCACAACCACAAGAGCTAGAGAACATAGAATCATTCTCTAATCATTACTTGTGTTTCATTTATTTCTCTTCTTTTTCTATTTACCATAGCAATTTAAGACAGAAGCTTATCAGCAGCAGATAGAAATGGAAAGACTGAACCATCAGGCAGAACTATTGCTAAAGAAGGCAACACAAGAGAGTGACAAGCACACTGTTCAAGACCCTCTCTCAGAGCTCAGACTGTTGTGGGACAGCCTAGAAGACAAAATTATAAGTAGACAGGTAAATAAGCTTGAAGGTGGGGACTTTCTTAATGACATACATTTTTGTGAAAAAAAAAAAACAACTTTGTTATGTGTAATGCTTATATTAATTTACACATTCCCTTTAATTTTGAAGCTAAAAGATCTATATAGAATAGGATTTGAATTGTACAATACATTGAATTTTTAAAAAATTTTTAAACCTTTCAAGATTTTCTGTCAGTAATGCTATGTTGAATGGTCATTATTTCCTTTTGGTTATTTGATGATGTCTTAAGTAGCAGTTGGAAACATGTTTATATGTGCAAAATAATAGTAGCTGCTGAACTGAACAATTGAATAAAACTCCATTAACTTAATATTAAACTATTTCAGTGTTATTACCTTAAATTATTGAGCTGAGAGACGTGAAAGAGTCCTTTAAAGTGCATTTTTTTTCTAAACTAAATAATTTTATGACAAAGAAAATGTTTTAAAAAGATCATGCACCAAATTGCTTTTATATTGAAAATATGTTTTAAGTGATAAAAAGCTACTGATAAATCTTACGAAAGAATTTTCATCCTTAACTCTGTTCTGGTTGTATGGCTTCTCCCAAGGCCAGGAATTTGAGCCTGGAATGCAAGGCTTTACAAGGAAATTGCTAACTCAGCTGTAGTTACAAAGCATTGCCTGTACTGGGTAACTCTTTCCCCTTGGTTTTTATTCTGTTTTATGCATGGACTCTGCTCTGGATTGTGGTGACTAATGGTAATGTAAGACAATTCAATTGCATAGTGAGACGATTTTATTGTTGATTTTATTTTTACTGTAGCACAAGCTGGAAGGTGCCTTGTTAGCCTTGGGGCAGTTCCAGCATGCCCTGGATGAGTTACTGGCGTGGCTGACGCACACAGAAGATTTGCTGAACGAACAGAAACCTGTGGGAGGAGACCCCAAGGCCATTGAAATTGAGCTTGCCAAACATCATGTATGTAATTACAATCAATATTAACTGAAATGTTCTTTTGATATTTATCTTAGGGCTGAGGCTTTTATTAGTAGGATTTCTCATTTGATAAATAATTCTCTACATATACTTTCAAGATGCAGATTATAGCTGAAATGAAGGATTGAAATAAATAATATCTGTCTTCTTACTCCTCCACGTTCCTCCTTTCTTGCATATGCCATGCAGCTGGCATAGGTTTTAGACAAAAATAAACAGCTTAACCTAGTCTCCACCTCTAATCACCTTTCTTTGACCTAGGGAACTTAAAAGTTACTGAATCTGCTACTCTCCCTGAAGCAGCAAAACCTCTTCAATTAGTTCTATTTAAGCCAGGTCTCACAAACTGGATGATTCTTGCATATCTTTGGTTCTTTCCTCCCTTTTAGAAAACAGTGATTTGTTCTGAATTCTGCAAAATTGTCTGTCAGTTGGGTTCAGCTAAGATGGAAAATACTTCTCCAAAAATCTGTGCAAACTCTCATCTTTTTCTCTGCTTTACTTACAATGTAGGGATATGGGGGGTTATTTGTTTGTTTGTTTTAGTATTTTTACTGATCATTGTTATTTTGGAGCCCATGGAAGAATGCTTCTGCTATGCCTTTATTTTTATAACATCTCCTAGGAGTAAGAGATTTTCCCTGCCTCTATGTGTAACTCTGTGCCCTTCATAACAATGTGTTCTTTCTAGGCTTGAAGATTTCAGTCTAACCTTGTAATTCCTCTCCCTCTGTCATTTAATTTTTGGCCTGCATATGATGTAAAAAGTATTCAGAATCCATTCTGGATTTTGAGGGAATTGATTGAAATTGACAGCACACAGATAATGAAGGTATTTTCATTGTCTGTGTTAATGCAGTTATGCAGCTCTGAAGGCTTTTGGGTGGTCAGTTGGAACTTGAACAGAATACAGTATCTACATACCCTATGTGACTATTGTTATAAACAGACCCTTTTAAAACAAAGTAAATAAAATTACAAAACCAGGTTCTGCTCCATGAACCTTTTATATTCTTATTGAACGGAAGTGTTTTCCTAGTGAAGAAGCATCAAGGCATCATTTGTGTCTGTGCTGAGGGAGTTCAGCAAACACATGAATGAATCTACTTCCTTTTCATAATACAGAGTTTATAGGTTAGAAAGTTCACGCAGTAGTGCATCCTGTGGTAGCCTGTAAAAACATCCACCTCTTGAATAACTTTGGAAAAAAATAGACCTTGTTCTTAGTGATTCTCAGCAGGAAGGAAGGGATAAGATGCATCTGCTTCTGTGAATACCTTTTTTCACCCTGTTAGGAAAATAGAACAATCTGTTTCTTAGCTTAGAAGAATTAAAGTAAATGTGATGTGTATTTTGTATTCAAGGTCTGCTTGTGACTTGCTGTTTCGTATTGTGCTACATTTGGTTTATTTTCAAGTTCCTTTTTATTTAGCTCTGTATTTTTTCTATATGGTAGCATTTTGATGGAGGTGAGTTTGAGTCAGACCCCATGGAAGACAGCAGTCATAAACTTGAATTTCTTAGATAGGGTTTACTATTCTCTTCCCAACCATTTTGTGTATTTCTTTTTCTGTTCTATACTAAGGCTTTTCTTGTCCTGCCCCCCATCCTTCTGAAAGCAGCATTTTTTCCCCAAATGTACATTTCACCTTTTATGGTTTTTCCTGTGGTTGGTGATAAGAGGTTTCCCAGCAGATGGAGGAGGTCTTTTGGTGTTAGTACTACAACCATCCCCCAGCTTTAGCACGGGTCAATTTTCCTGGTAGCCTGACATAATGAGAAAGGAGCTGTAGCCGTGAAATGCACAAGAAGACATCGTGGCAGCTGGCTTGTTGTATAGCACAGCAGGCACATAGTATTCAAAGAAAAATCCCATTAAAGGAAAGTATATAATGCATTTAAACAGTGAAGAAATAATTATTCCATAGGACTACTAGAAATGTATGCTTTTAGAAGGAATGTATTATTTTTTCTTGGATACAAAAATAAACTTCAGTAATTTGTCAGAATGGTCTGTTACTGCTTTTGATGGATGAGGTCTTATTAGCTTTAGTTTCTGATACCTGTGCTGATGCTATACTGTTGTCTTGTCCTTGGACTACAACTGGCTCAGTCACTCTGAGTGCCTTCATTCAGTAACTTACCAATATGCCCATGCTGTGTTACAATTGTAGGTGCTACAAAATGATGTTTTTGCTCATCAGTCTACGGTGGAAGCTGTTAAAAAAGCAGGAAATGACCTGATTGAATCAAGTGCCGTTGAAGAAGCAAGCAATTTACGGAGCAAGCTGGAACTCCTGAATCAGCGCTGGCAAAAGTTGTTGGAAAAAACAGAACAAAGGAAACAGCAGCTGGATAGTGCCTTGATCCAGGTGAACAGGAAATGATCAAATATAGAGATAACTCGGAAAAAGTGTCTTTTACATGAAATACACAGATACATGTATTAGAAGTTGGCCTAAATCAAAATCATGATGCAGACGCTCCTGAATTTGGAGAAAGTTTGAATCCAGCTGTATCTTCCACAGCTGGACACTGTCCCTTAGAGGGATGATATAAGACTTCATCTTTTGGTCTACGTGTTTGTAAAAGGTGAAATTTCTCCATAGGTGTATTATTCAGGAAAAACATTGGTCTCACAGTAATTTTGACTGGTTTCATGATTTCTATGGGTTTTATTCTTACCCTTTAGGCTGAATTAAGCTAGTTTGTTTGCTTTTTCCTTTTTTTTCCCTTCTCTTTAATTTCCTTTGATTATTACAAATGTCTGATTAAACCAGTTGCCAAGGTGCTTATATAGCTGAGCTGGTATTGGAATGGAAAACGTTTAAGTTATCTCTAAAATGATATGGTATAATTTAGGCTCAAGGTTTCCATGGAGAAGTTGAGGATCTGCAGCAATGGCTGACAGACACTGAACGTCAGCTGTTGGCATCAAAACCTGTTGGAGGCTTACCAGAAACAGCAAGAGAGCAGCTTAATGCACATATGGTAAGTATCAGTATTAGAATGCTTTGCAAATTGCATTTCAGGACTAACTATCTTTTAAGAGTATTTTTGGTAAATACAGAGTGTGTTCGATATATCACGATGTCTGTACAGTGTCTTAAAGAAATATAATAGCCTTCAAAACAACACTGTTATTTACAGTGTAGTTTAGTAGCCTATTGGGACATGCCCAAAGCTGAACCATTATTAGTGTTGAGACAAATAGAACAACTTCTGCATCTTTATAACAGGTGTTCACTGATTTTTCAGTGATTCCTATTCTTTTCCCTTCTGACCGCACAGCTAAATGTATGATTTTTTTAAAGTTTGGAGATGAACCTAAAAATTGCCGACATTCACTGAACCTTGACTTTAGAGACTTGATCCTTTATTCCTTATCTAACCAAAGCTGGCAGTAAAGTCATCATTAGCATAGAAGTAAGAAGGTCTACTGTCTCATAGAAGCTGTGCTTTAATTAGAAATGGCAACCTGACCAGGATGCCTGAATTATTCCATTTCTTTCTCTTTAAGAAACATTCTATGGATTATTCTGCTCCCATAGAACTATAGAGGTTAAGAAAGACACTTAAATTTGATCTCTTACCTCTAAGGAAGGTGGTTCTTACTGTTCCATTTGTGTAAAATTATGATACACTATTAGGCCAATATATAAACCCCAACCTGGTGATCTGAGCCTCTGAATTCCTGGCTCAGATGTAACAGTTACTTACTGAACTGTTCTTGAATGGGAATATGCCTGACCTGACACTGCCAATTAGAATGCTGCACTGCCATAACATTAAAAATCAGATTTTTTTTGAATGATAATAAAGATCATTGCTTAGAAACATGGGGCACTTTTTTCTCTTTTTTTTGGTCCTCAAAAATTTGTCATTATCTATAAGTGATAGGAAAGCTAATTTACAGTTTTAAAATCAGTTAAGACAGGAAACTAGATCTAAACACAAATAATCCTGTGGTTTTGAATCCCTTTCTTTTTGTCATAAAGGAAAAACAAAAAGGGAAAAAAATACATGGTGGGTTTTTTCTCCTCCTGTGACAGTGGTCTGTAATCATAATTGCCTTAAAGTCAGTAGCAGTATTTCCTTTTTTCATCCTACACTTATATCAAGTTGCAAAAATTTTCCATGGAAAGCTTCAGGATTTTCTTTTAGTACATTCTTTGCTATGCAAATTTTCTACACTTACAATGTTTACAGACTAATTAATTAAAGGGCCTTTAAATTCAATGTTATAGTCAGAACAAGTCTGACTGTCCCCTGTAAATGCACTCTAGATATTCAATCCCTCCCTAACAGTACATGTACATTTCAACAGGATGTTGCTATCCTGGTGGCCATCTGCAGGCACTGACTTACTATCAACCCTTGAAACATACAACTTGATTTCCTTTTGCTTAAACATGCAGATATGTGTTAATTATCTCCCTCTCTTTCTTATTTGTTTGTTTGTTTATTTATCTATTCTGAAATATTGAGGCCATTTGTCATGTTCTCTACTACATTCCAAATTCAAACTTGGCTCTAAGTGATATCAATTGTTTTAATTACTGATGTGAAACTGAAAAAGAAAGTTTTGCACTACATTTTGATTTCTTCCTCTTTGGAAATAATGTTATGAATCATGTTCTTGAGTATAAGAACTGTTTCTATGGATAAGAATAGAAGATATGAATAAAAGAGATAAATAAATGGACCCCAACCATAACTAGTTCACAAGTGGAGTTGAAGTTGGGCTGCATTTCCAGTTAAAGCAGCTTCAGGAATACAGAAGATATGAAGAGACATTACAGGATACCAGTAGGAAAGGGACTTAAAAAGACATCTTTTTCTGTCTCAGTGCTGCTCAGAATATCCCTCTCCTTTTCTTAAACCAGTCATTGTTTTCAGTTTCTTTCTGAAGTAGTAGGAGGAAGCAGACTAGGTGACACCACTTTCCATAGTCCTCAGAAAGAAAACAAAGAATCTTTCTGTTGTGTCAAAATCTTAAGGTCATGAATGAACCTGCTTCTTGCTTTGCCCTCCTGAGTGGTTGGGTACAGCCCTCTTAACCCTAAAAAATGCTTGATTTGGGCTCTTGTCCTGAGAATCAGAGGAAAAAGCCCTCTTCTTATAATTTGCAAGCCACTTACTCTTCATCTTCTTGTGAAGATGTTACTCATTTGTGAGTCTGCAGTAACTTCATTGGTACATTTTGATATGTCTGTTGCCAATGTTGAACATGTCTTTTAGAGTCAGAGGGATGCATGGGAGCTCCCAGACTTTTGCAGGCCTACCTTTAACATGATTTACAAAGCATCCTTATTAGAATAGTTAAGAGGTAAAACATGTTGTTACCATTGTTATTACAGCTTCTTTAAATGTCTGAGATGTCTTCAGTGCTCATGCCTAGCAAGTGAAGGAAGATACGGACAATGTATCTTCAGACATTGTACAGACAGCCCTCCCAAGCTGTCCCACCCACTTTTGAAGGGTATTGGATAGGTCTGGGCTGTCAGCACACTGGGTAATGCTGACACTTTTTGTGTTTTGGCTACAGATGGCCTTTAAACCAACCAAGTTGTAGCAACTCTTCTTCAGTAAGTGCATAGTACTTACTTTGCCAATCTCTGATTCTCAGAGAAGACACTGACAGACAATACAAGTTTTCATTTCCTGAGGAACTGGCTTTCTGTGAATTACATGTATTTCCTTTATTAGTCTTGATCATACCTGCTAAATGTTGGGGGAGGAATAAATATTATACCTGTATTTATAAAGACTATTGAATTTCTGCCTAATTATTTCCAATCCTTTTTTTATTTAGGAACTTTGTGCTGCCTTTGAGGCCAAAGAAGAGACATACAAGTGTCTAATGCAGAAAGGCCAGCAGATGCTTGCAAGATGCCCAGAGTCTGCTGAAACAAACGTTGAGCAGGACATAAATAACTTAAAAGAAAAATGGGAATCCGTGCAAACAAAACTCAGTGAAAGAAAAGTATGTGTTTTTACATAAAAATAGAAGTGGAAATCATGCATTTGAGTGTGTTAATGATCAGTGCTTTTATGGATGCATACTTGCCTGTTTTTTTACACTTAAAATCAGTCGTAGAGACTGGTGTAATTCAGTAACACTTTTAGAAAATACTGGGGAAAACAAGATTCAAGAAGTTAATTATCTAGAACTGGGGAGGAGTATGGTGAGAATAGCACAAGTCTCTTCCATAGAAATACAATAACTGATACTGTTAATGCTCATTTGGTAGGGCATGGAGTTTTCTGGGTTTTATTGCAGTAATCATAGACAGGAGAGACTGAATGATCCTTCAAGTTTATCTCCTCCTCAGTACAGAATTGCTGTGTTAATTTTCCTAGGTTTTAGCCATTTTTTCTTAAAATTCCCAAATGCTTGGCCTTTTGCCATTTACTTCAAATGACCACCTTCTGTTCTAACAGATCAATAGCATGATTTCACTGATATGCAACAGACATTTTGTTATTAATTTCATGTGGCTTTCATTCCTTCACGAAGTATAGTCCACTTGTTCTAACTCAATCAAACAAAAGTAATACCCATGATTGCAAACAGAGAAACTCTCTGTACAGCCCTGATAAGTATAAAGCACAAATGTTTAACTCGCAGCTTAGCTGTATTTTAAAGTTATAATGCAAATGTCGAAGGTAATAATAAAGTAAAAATGACAAACTAATACCCAATATGAACGCTCAGTGAGATCAGCAGTGTAAATATTGGAAAATCTCTGACTGCTGTCTCATGATCAACAAAATTCTGTATCCCAAATTAGTTTCTTTTCAGGCAACCAAAATGTCAATTGGGCTTTACTAAAATGAAGTGCTCTAGGAAAACTTATTCTTCATTAAGTGTAAGAGAATAAATTTGATGACCTACTTGAGGCTCTTCCAAGTTCACTACCACCTTAGATTTCTGAAATTCTACTGGTTTTGCATTGAACTTGATAAATCTAAATGTCCCATTTGGATTAAGTAGAAGGAAATGTGTTCAAATGTGGAAAAATTTATCATGATATTAGGTGCTGTATTTTCTATCTATCTGTTATACATAATTTTGCTGTAACTCCTGTATTCATCTCCTTGAATATGCTCAAATATAGGCTGTCATTTTAAAAATTTGAGTTGGAAAAGTGTTTTGAAATGGTAAACTAAAATGGTTTATACCAGATTGCTGAACTAAAATGGTTTCCTTGGCTGAAACCCCTGCACAATATCAGCCGCTAATGAAGTATGACCTGTCTTTACAGACCAAACTGGAAGAAGCCCTCAATTTAGCAATGGAGTTCCACAACTCACTTCAAGATTTCATCAACTGGCTTACTCAGGCTGAGCAGACTCTGACTGCAGCTTCTCGGCCAAGTCTTATCTTGGACACTGTCTTATTTCAAATTGATGAACACAAGGTATGTAAAGAAACAGATGTGTAATGTTTTTCTCCCACTCCGTGGAGATACCATAACAATGTCTAAATGAACCCTATAATGCTGGTACTCAGAGAAACATTTCATTTGTTTTAAAATTGTATTTTATACTCTCTCACTACATCATTCTTTATCAGACTGGATTTTTCAGTGTTTACCCAACACAATATTCAGTGATTTTTACCCTTTTTTTCCAAGGTTTTTGCCACAGAAGTGAACTCTCATCGAGATCAGATCATAGAGCTGGACAAAACTGGAACCCATTTGAAATATTTCAGCCAAAAACAGGACGTTGTCCTTATTAAGAATCTGCTGATTAGTGTACAGAGTCGATGGGAAAAAGTAGTCCAACGCTTAGTTGAAAGGGGAAGAGCTTTGGATGATGCAAGGAAAAGAGCCAAACAGGTAATGGGACAACAGTTGTTACACAGCTCTTTGAACTTAGTTGTAATTGCATGCAGATTGTTGAAGAATATGATGCTTTAAAGCACTTACAAAGCAAGCCTGGGTTTAGTGTAACAGACAGTGTTGAGTTAGTGGAGCAATTTCTGTGATTCAATCCCAGAGCACTTCATTTGGGAGGTGAAAGCATCATTTTCAACCCAAGCAGTGACTTCTGTCTGCAATACAGAATAGTCTGAAAAAAGAAAGTTACAGTATGGATTCCAGATGTGTATTAGTGCCATCTGTCTTCAAAAAGAAGTTTCATAATCAACCCTGTATATTTTAAAGAGTGTGATGAACCCTTTTCACTAATCTTTGGGAGTATTCCTTGATGCTTTCTTCTTGAGTCTATGTTCTGTGTCCTGATTATGTACTCAGCACTTATTGCTCAATCTGTTCTGTTAGTTACTAGAACAATATCATCTATGGGGTAAGATATCTCCATTTATTTCCCTATAAACCTCCCCATAAAGGAGAGGTTGGTTTTTTGGGGAAGAGGCTGTTCACATATTTTTCTTTAATTGGGAGCATCTGTGTTTTTTTCCTTAGGTATGTGGTTCCCTCACTGAGAAACATAAATGATAAGATGCAAAATGTGTGAGAGGAATGTAACCTGTTTAAATATCAATAAGAAGTTCTAGCTCCTTTCTGTTCAAGGGAACATGATTGTTTAAGATTTGGTGATGTTCACAGCTAAACCACTGTGTTCACCACTACCACCACTCAGTTCAAGACGTTCTCTGGGCAATGCATTAGCCCATTAGCCAATCACGTTTCTTATTTTCCAGCAGTTTCTCTTGTGCATTCACACACACAGCAGTTCTGCTGTGAGATGGATTTCACCTCAGTAGGCATTTACAAAGCTGAATACAGTGTTACTGAGATGACAACTGTGTGTGGAGTGTGGAAGGAGTACTGAAGGCTACTGGTGTCAAGGCCTAATCAACAGCCTTGAACAACAGTGTCTTAAATGCCTTGAAAAGTTTCTGAACTAGTTTCTTGTGCTTCCCTGTGTAGGCAGCCCAGGCAAGAAGAATTTTCGAGAGAGAGAAATGACCAGCTTAGAAAAATCAAAACCCAAATAGATGACACTTTGTGCAAGCTGGTTGGATCTTTACTTTTTCCCTGCTTCCTTCCATGCAGTGCTTTTTTCTTTGAAACAGGAAGGAAGTTCAAAAATCTGTTCCTTGCTTGTCAAGATAGCATTTGATATAACGAGAGCTTTTATGAGTGTTACAGGGAACATCTTGGGCAGTCACTCAGAGGGAAGTTTTCCCCAGTGATTTGCTGCCATGGTCCTGTATAAGCAATAAGCAAGCTATTGTACTCTTCTTTCTGTATTTACTATCTGTTACTAAAACTGTAGGAATCCAAATGACCAACACATCAACATGTGTTATTAATGTATCTCTGACAGATACATATGATGTGTGCACATCATGTACATTAAAGGTTGTTAACTCACTTGGGGAAAGGAGAATAAATATAGTGGGCACAGGACTAGACCAGTTCTGTTTAAGGGACCAGGGAGAAAAAACACATTAAATTTTGTCAAAGTTTGCCAGTCTTGGTTGAGGTTTAATGCTTTTGGACTGTTTCATGAACCATGAATTTTAAAGTCGGTGCAAATCTGACTTTCCTTTAGTTCCATGAAGCTTGGCATAAACTTATGGAATGGCTGGAAGAGTCAGAAAAATCTCTGGACTCAGATCTTGAAATTGCAAATGACCCTGACAAAATAAAGATGCAGCTTGCACAGCATAAGGTGAGTCATGACACACAAAATACCCAGTGAAATGTAAGTAAGTCTTTCAGCCTTGTACTGCTCCATCAGCAAAGAGAGTAGATTTGTGGCCTCACTGCAATGGGGTGTTTATTCACATCAAATTAAATGATGATGTTTTAATAGGGTGTGATTTTTCACAGTACCTGATATGTGGGGGAATGGTTAAAAATGAAGAAGAAAGAATAATACACTACCATGGAAACTTTAAAAAGCAGATTAATACCATTTCAGAATAGAGACCTCTGAAGAGGCTTTCTTTAAGTTCTTAAACTAAAAATTTACTCTCCGCTTACCTGGGTTTTGAGATTTTTCTTTTAATACTGCAGGACAACTCCAAGAGTGAAAAATTATCTTAATCAAGTATTTTGATTGGCAGTCAGTTTTTATGTAAAGTGGAAATATTAATGAAATCCAGAAAACATTGTGACATTAGAGCAAGTCCTGCTCCCATATTTCTCTTGATTGGATTTAAAATTCTGAAACTATCTTTTCAGAAATTCAGCTGTGAATATGTAAAAATCTCTCTCATTCACTTGGCTTTTCAAACTTGTAATGATAATGTAAAGCTCTGTAATTCCATCAGATACAGAGCAAAAGCAAAAACAGAAATAGTTTTTATTTCATTTTGACTTCTGTAAAATGCCTAGAATAATATATTATTGAGGATCAAGTGGATGAGTGGTAGAATCTTTAGAGCTATGATTGTGTCTTAAGATTTCTCTTGGGGCAGTTTCATCAAACACTAGAACATTGAAAGATCATTCAGTTTTCTGCATTTTGGCATTACTTTTTATGTCGGTTTTATGTCAGTTTTATTGTTCTCCGTTTACTACCTTTTTTTTTTTTTCGTATTTCACAATGTACTGAGGGGTTTGCATATCTATTTTTTTCTTTTCACTGTAGCTTCTTGGGATTGCTTTTACCTCTGACAATTTTTTTAATGTATATTAATGACTTTAGTAGTCTGCTTTATTTTTTTTAATCATCTCTGACATTGCATGATGTGCTGTTTATCAACCAGGAAAACATTCTCCTTTAATATATTGAGAGCAGTTGGTCAAGCGAAAATACTTTGACCTGTGTCTGCTGTTAAAACTTTTAGATAAAACCTATGTTAAGATTCTGTTATGCCAACTCTGCAATTTCAGTTTGTTTTGGGGTCGCTGCTGTTGCCAGAATTTTAAGTCAGTGATTTGAACTGGCCGGGGTAATCTTACTGTTACCATAGTCTGAGTCTTACTAATCTTCTAATCCTTTCACTCCCCTCTTTTCTTTACATATTCAAATTCCTCACCAGTATGGTCAACACTGTTACTCTGCTTTGAGGTTTTCAGGACTCTCTAACTCTATTCTCATCCCATCTTCAGAAATGTTACACCTGATAAAGTTGATATGTGCTATATACCTACAGTAGTACATCTTGTGAGACCAAACTCCTCAAATGGACTGGCAGACTCATCACTTCTGTCATTGATAGCTTTTCTTCAGCTTCTTTCATGTAAAAAGCCTGAGAGCATTACTGCTTGAGTTGCTTGAGTCTCATTGAGGAATGGGATGAAATTGGTACAGACACATAAGGATTGAAACCAGTGGTCTGGAGAAAAAAGATGAATGTGTGTGAGAGAGGGAGTTTGGTGAACTTTGTGACTTTGAACGTCAAACGCCACCCTCTCAAGAAGTGAACTCAACTGTTTTTTAATGAGTTGTCAAACCTCCCAACACTGCAATGTCCTTCCTTGTATTTTGAGTCTTTTCCTTCCACTCCCACATATACCCCATGTCTGTCTTTGTCTTTTTTGTCCAGCCTTGAAGGTTTCCTTGCACCATTTAGTTAAGGATTTTGCTATCCCAACTGAATGTGTGCTGTAAGAAATAATTTGGATTTGCTCTTTGCCAGTTGTTACTGCCAAAAAAAAGTCCCTGAAAAAGAAAAGCCAAGATAATATGTTTTCTCTCTCACTCATATCTAGCATGTTGCCAGGGACTTTTGGGGGTTATTCATGGTCTGTTTATTGGATTTTTTTTTCTCATTTTGAGGAGTCAGGGGTGGAAAAACCCGCACTAGGTCACCCAGTTCATTTCTGTGCTAATGCTGAGTGTCCTTAAAGTACATTTATGTGAACCTGGCTAATTTTGTCTTATGTGCCCATCCTCCTTAGAAGGAAGGTATCTAGCTGAACAAAATCTCAGTAATTAACTTACCTATCTGTTCCTGGCAGCTTAAACCAAAATCTGCTGTCAGTTATACCTGAAGTCAAATGAAACTAGATATGATTTAGTCTCGGGGAATAAACTTATCCTTTGCCATCTTTAAATCCATTTTTCCTGTATGATCTTTCTGTGGCAGCAATTTAATTGTGTATCCTTGTCCAAACCTGGTAACATCGTTTGCATAGTGTTAAGTACTTAACAAAACCCACCAAAAAACCCCATAGACGTATTATTTGTATTGAAGGAACTGTTATAAAAAACTGGTTATTTTGAAAATTGTATCTATTTTTACTGTAGTCCTAGCTTGACAATTATGTTTTTTCATAAAGTTTTTATTGTTTTATTTGAGTAAAATGAAAGAATAGTAAGGAAATACTAAATTACAAAACAAATGTTGCTCTTTTGGTAACAAAAAAGAGAAAATATTTGATGCTGTATATAACGATCTTCTAAAGCAAACTTGTGATTATTTTTTTCAACTGATTCTCTGCTAGCAATTCATGTAGGTGTGAAATAAAATATTTTAAGCATTGCTGCAATTTAAAAGCTGCCTTGTTGGGCTGGTGCTGTCATTTGGCAGTGTTCCTTTATTTAATTATTTACTCAGTCAGTTAATTCCTGTGTGGTATCAGATGAACTGTGTTTCTTGTGCTCTTCTGTGCCTGTGAAAAGCTTCCAGAGGATCTGTGCAAAAGGAGCTGGCAGAGCTGGCAGGCAGACTTGTCACTGTCATTGTCCAAAGTTCTTGGGCACAGAAACCTGCTTGTGATTTTTACTTCTAGCACAGATTGAGTTATTGGGATGTTACGTGACTGCTGCTTCTGCTTGGAGCTCTCCCAGCTTGTCCATGTTGAGCTAAACCAGAATAACCTTTGTGGCTCCTGGGGAGCTCTACAAGTGGCTTGAAATTTTAGTTTGTAAGAATGTAGTGCAAAGAATGCTCAGATAATGGCTCCCAAAGTAGCAGTGCTTTTACATCCTTCTGACTACTAAGCTGAAATTTGGGAATATTGTAGGACAGAAATCATTGCCCCCATTGAAGGAGGGATTTTCCTGAAGTTGTTCCAGTAAGGATAGAGCTACATTTCCAGAGAAGGACAAAAGGCAGGGGTATGCTAGTGTTAAGCTCTAGATGCACTGTGGCACTAGCATAGAAATTTTGCAGTAAGTTTAAATTATTCTTGCAGCAACATTTACAGTTTACGTTGCAAATAGTACATCAAAAACTAATTGACAATGGCCTGTAAACAGTTACTGATATATGAATATTTTCTTATTTTTTCCATATATATAGGAATTCCAGAAATCTCTTGGTGCCAAACATTCTGTGTATGATACCACAAATAGGACTGGACGTTCCTTGAAAGAGAAAACCACCTTGGCTGATGACAATTTGAAACTCGATGACATGCTGAGTGAACTAAGAGATAAATGGGATACAATTTGTGGAAAGTCAGTGGAAAGGTAAGTGAAACTCAACTAATTACTCATCAAATAGGAATAAGGCTTCTATTTTTGGGATTTGTTGTGTAAAAGTAGAACCAGGGTGGCTAGCTTGTTTGATAATTAAGAATGCCAAAGCAGTAAAATACTGCAAATGCATACTTTTCTAATGGTATGGTAGAAGAGCAGGGGAGGAAGTGGAAGGAAGAGCCCTTTAAAAAGGGAAACTTAAAGTTCTTTGGAGGTACTGGTCCACATCCAGCTGAACATGAGCCAGAGTGTGCCCAGGTGGCCAGGAAGGCTGGTGACATCCTGGCCTGTACCAGCAGCAGTGTGACCAGCAGGAGCAGGGCAGGGATTGTCCCCCTGTGCTCAGCACCTCGAATCCTGTGTGCAATTCTAGGCCCCCACTGCAAGAAAGACACTGAGGGGCTGGGGTGAGTGCAGGGAAGGGCAGCAGAGCTGGGGAAGGGTCTGGAGCACAAGTCTGATGAGGAGTGGCTTAGGGAGCTGTGTTTGTTTAGCTTGGAAAAAAGGAGGCTCAGGGGACACCTTATTGCCCTCTACAAATGCCTGAAAGGAGGCTGTGGCCAGATAAGATTGGTCTCTTCTCCCAGGCAACAAATGACAGCATGAGAGGAAACTGCCTCGAGTTGCTCCAAGTGAGGTGTAGGTTGGATTTTAGGAAAAATTTCTTCTCTGAAAGCGTTGTGAAGCCTTGAAATAGACTGCCTAAGGAAGTAGCTGAGTGACTATCCCTGGAAGTGTTCAAAAGGAATGTGGATGTAGCACCTGGAGACATGATGTAATGGTGAACGTAGTGGTGGTAAGATAGGGGTTGGACTCAATGATCTTANGCTGTGGCCAGATAAGATTGGTCTCTTCTCCCAGGCAACAAATGACAGCATGAGAGGAAACTGCCTCGAGTTGCTCCAAGTGAGGTGTAGGTTGGATTTTAGGAAAAATTTCTTCTCTGAAAGCGTTGTGAAGCCTTGAAATAGACTGCCTAAGGAAGTAGCTGAGTGACTATCCCTGGAAGTGTTCAAAAGGAATGTGGATGTAGCACCTGGAGACATGATGTAATGGTGAACGTAGTGGTGGTAAGATAGGGGTTGGACTCAATGATCTTACCAGTCTTTTCCAGCCTTAACATTTCCGTGATTCTATTATTTTATGCTGAAAATACTTTCCTGAACTGTATAAGTGATTATTTTGTGTGTGTGGTTGTTTGACTTTTTTTCCTCCCTCAGACAAAACAAACTGGAGGAAGCCCTGCTATTTTCAGGCCAGTTTACTGATGCTCTGCAAGCTCTCATTGACTGGTTATACAAAATTGAACCCCAACTAGCAGAAGACCAACCAGTACATGGAGACATCGATTTAGTAATGAACCTGATTGACAACCACAAGGTAGTTCCAAAAATACTAGGTTTTAATTACTGGATTGCTCATAAGTGTAACATTTTAATATCTTTAACTTTCACTATTCTGTAATTTTTAAAAATATGAAATAGTTTTTTGTAACACAAATGTAGTCAACAACAGAAAATGCTATAAAATGCACGTGAAAGAAGACAACTCTTAGTGACTCATTAATACCAGTTAGCATTGAGATACTCTGTTTTATTGTGCTACCCTGTGTATTTATTAATATCATGTCACATGAATGAATGTCTAGGGGCAAGAGATGGCAAAAATTATTTTACTGGAAAACTGGGGCAGACAGCTCTTTTTCAAGTCCATCTGCTAACTAAATGTCCAGTGCACTTGTCATGACTACAGCAGCCTTTCAGACCTGTGGGTGGGGCTGCTGTATATTTATCAAGAAAAGGAATTACACTGCTAAAGTTATGCATAGATTTCAACTAGACCATGGCCCAGGGAGCTTGTGTTGGAAACCTGCAGTATTTTATTACTGAGGTGGTTTTGGATGTGGGAACAAGTAGGAGATGTTGGAGTCTCCCTCTGGATCCCAGTTTTGCAGTTCAGAATGTCAGAAGAAATGGCTGCTGAGGTTACTTGTATTGCAAAGGTGACACACAGGCAGAGCTCTGCAGCCTGGAAAGATGAGGAGGTGAAGGTGCCTCTGTTCATCCACCTGTGACTTTCAGTGTCTCATCTCCACTGAGGAGGAAATTTTGGGCCTCAAAAAAAAAGTGTCTGGAAACATGGGCTGTCTATAAAAATTACCCTGCACTATGCTTCAGTTGCAATACCACAGTCCATCACAAGTAAGTCTCAGTCAGTGGCATGACTGTAATTAGCTTCTTTTAAGAGCTTCTTTCAAGTAATTGGAGCTTGTTCAATCCATTAATGTGAACATACTCCCACATAAATACACAAATAAGCAGCAAGATCCACAACCTTACAGTTAGACCCCCTAGATGGGGATGTATTTCTGTTTGGATGATTTTGAACCCTGTCCTTGATTGTTAGCTTTTAATCTGATCTTTTCCTGCCACAGCAATCTTATGCATTAATCCATGTCAGATCAATTGCTTTGATAAAGAATAGAAAGCCAGCAGTGGTAAGGAGACTAGATTTCCCATGCATTGCATCAGAATGGATTCTTGGGATCTGCCTGACATTTTCCTAGCATATTCCAGTTTTAATATGTTAGAAGAGAGTATTAATATCTTCCTATGGATTCTAATTGATAGAATAGGTGTTTTAAATTGAGTTACTGTTGAGAGAAATAAATCCATATTTTAGTTTCTTTTCATAACCCATAGTTTTTTCTTGTTTTTAACATAAGCATGTCTTAAGGAGCTAAACATTTCAAATATATTTGATGGTGTCTAGGTTTTCCAGAAGGAGCTGGGCAAAAGAACAAGCAGTGTCCAGGCTCTGAAGCGCTCTGCGAGGGAGCTGATAGAAGGCAGTCGTGACGACTCTTCCTGGGTGAAAGTGCAGATGCAGGAGCTAAGCACTCGCTGGGAGACAGTCTGTGCCCTGTCAGTGTCCAAGCAAACACGGCTGGAACAGGCCCTTCGGCAGGTAGGGCAATAATGGTGCTGCTGCATGTACTGTGTGAGAAGCAGTGAAAAATATCTTGCACTTGCCAAAATTTTAATTGCATTTTTGCTTGATGTCATTCACTCTTGTTTCATTTGAAAATACTCATTTACTTTCTAACTCATTGCTTACCTTCTCTATCCTTTTACCACAGCACATAAATAGTGCCTCTTAGCATTTATTATTCCTGTTATTATTAGTCTCTGCAAAACAAATGTTTTGAAGACCTTACCATCTAAGGAAATCACTGAAGTTAGAGTCAAATATGAAGGATGATGAAGAACTATGCCCCATTCAGAAGAAGCAGGAGGTTGCAATCATATTTATGCTTTTTGTGCCATATTGGAAAGAAGTAAATTTGTGTATTGAAAAATTCTTTACATTGGCACAATTACAATGCACAGTGAGGTACTTCAGAGAAAAAATAGAATTGTGCTGAGTGCAGTCATGACCTACAACAGTCTGTGTATGTCAGCATTATTTGGTACCAATCCCAATAAATAGGTGGATCTGTGTTGTTTCCAAACCTGAGATAATACGGGTGTACAGCTCAGTTAAGATATACTAGCTTGGACTGATGCTAGGATGGGGCTCCTGCAGTAGCAATGTTTCCACTATGTACAATATTCCTGCTCTGCTTTGCTCAGCAGACACAGTCCTGAACTTACTTCAAATACTAATTGTGTCAGAATATGGCTGTACCCAAAGGTGAATCTTTCTTGTTTTCTCTGCACACAAAAGAGTCACTCTCCAACAGGCTGTCAATTCATTTAGCTTAACTGGTGCTTTAGGCTGTGCAGACAATAGTACTCATCTCTCCAGCTGGTCCCTGAAAGCACCTCCCGTGTAATTTGTCAGTGTAAAGGCATGACATTCTCAGCTGAGCTGCAAATACACTATAAATCAGATGGCTAAAAGCATGAGCAGGCTTTTAGGCTTCCTATAATTTTTTTGAGAAGCATGAGCTGTTTTTACAGTTACGAAACTATAGTGCTCTGTATCATTGACTTTTTAATGGAAAGATAATGTACTGGTACTGCTGGATGATTAATGATTCAAAATGTGGCCTCAGTCTTCCTATGTAAGCTGCAGTGTGTTTGTCAGGTCACCTCACGAGTGACCATGACTTCTTGTATCCCAACAGGCAGAAGAATTCCACTCAGTTGTGCATGTCCTCTTGGAGTGGCTGGCAGAGGCAGAGCAGACTCTTCGTTTCCACGGCATCCTTCCGGATGATGAGGAGGCCTTGCGAACACTGATAGAGCAGCACAAGGTAAGCAAGACAATGAGGAGATCCTCTTCATTCTAGGTGTTCTGAGAGATGGTAAAATAGAGGAAAGGAGGCAGAGTCTGTCCCAGATAGTTCTCTCCAGCATCCAATGTTGGGGGAATTCTTTCTGTAGAGAAGCTAGAAATTTAATGTAGTTAAGAGTTTGATGTCCAGACTGGTCTTGGGCTGTTTTTTAAGTCATCTGGGCTTATTAAAGAAAAAAATGGGCCTTTGGAAAGTTGCTATAAGCATTTAGAGACAGATGCAAATCCCACTATGGAGTATACCATGCTTGGAATTACTACACAGACTTCTACAACAGTAGCAAAAGTGTATCTGTCTCCTTGGCACCATTGACCTGAATAGATCAGACTTGCAAGGTCATTTGTAAATGTCAGCAGAATGATGGTATCATCCATGAACCTTTTGTCATGGTGGAACAGTGTGCTGTCATACTTAACATGCATTGGCTGTAGTATTGCAGTGGCACAGGTACTGAAGGTAGTAGATCATAGGCCATCAAACTAACTTTGCAGTAATGAAATGGGAAACTGGCCAAGTAAGGATCATAGCAGTCAAATTTTCACTCTACAAACAGGAGGCTACAAACACACACAGCTCAGCCTACACAAAATAGTACCAAGGGTGTAGTGCCCATGGTGTTATAGAGCAGATTATAAGTCCTGGATATGTTCATCATTGCTCTCAAAAAAGTGAAAGCAAAATTTATGAAATGGAGATTAGGAAAGCATACTGTTTAAATTGAGTTTGCTAATATTATTACGCAGAGGAGTACATGCAAGATAAGGCTATTTAATGGGTCTTAACTGAGGGATTTTCAGTACACTTAAAATGCAATGTTTTGAAAAAAGTTTTCAGTTTTAATTTAGGGCCCTGGAAACTGAGTGCTAGTCATAAGCTGGCAAATGTGTTTGCATCATATGTGTGTATACATCAGCACGTGCTGATGTAACAACCTCACGGCGTATTGACTAATGTTGGCAGCAGCAACCTAATGTCTCTGTTCAATGAAATGCCTTTTAGCTGCCTTTCCTCCACATGTGCTTCACCAGCTCCCTTTTATTTGATTTTCTAATCTCCTGACTGCAGAGAACTGAGTGAAATCTTAGGTCCACTGAAATAATTAGAAAGTAGAATTTTAAATGTTTTCCTCCACACTGTAGACGGATTAGCAAACTATTTCTCTACTAAGTTCAAAATTTGTGCTGCCAAAGCTGAAGCATAACTTGGAACCTCAAAGCAAAGTTTGTCTCTGAGGAACACTGTCCATCTGGGAAGGATAATAGCTAGCACAACAGTCTTGGTATTAGATGTGGCCAATCTGTACTTAAATTTTCTTAGTAGGCTTTAGAAGGTGTTATCCCATGTTATCCTCTAAAAGGGCAAACAATAGGAATAGAGAAATTGTCAAGCTAAGAAAGATTATGGCGTTACAGTTTTACCACTCTCACAATCTTTCTCATATAGGTCATCTCTTCCTTTAAGCTTATAACATTAGCTATCAAGAAGACATAAAGAAAATAAGAAAGAAGTAATACATATATATAATATAAGTAATATATATTAAATAACATGTATGCATTATAATGCTGCATACTATAATAAAAATATGACGGAAATGATTACATAAATATGAAATGTATCATCCTTTTGTCACTGTGATTTTTGTAAAATAGTTCTATTGCATTTGTATTCAACCATGTGTAGAAGTGCTTTCTTCAGGACAATATTTTATCCAAAATGGTCCATTTTTGTTCCCATTTCTGATTTTTCTCTTCTTGAATACTGCACACGATTTAGTGAATTCTGCTGTCTCAGAGAGAAATCTGTCACTTGTCCGCCTCTCTAGGGACTGAGAGCTGTAGTGAGTCAATGCACTGCATTGCTCAAGGGAGAACATCTCATTTCCTCATTTGTAAATGTGTCTGTGTCACTGGTTTGCCAGAGTTCAATACAATTAGGGAGAGTTTAATACACTGTGAGTTGTGTGTCATAGATTTAGTTCTTGAAATACTCTAGTACAGCTGAGCAGGGGAATGCAATGGGAGGTTTTTTTGTCCGTTTTCCACCAGTCTCTGGCTCTCATTATAATCCAGTTTAACTATATAAAACATATAATATAAATGTACTTATATATATAAACTCCAAAATGATATTGAACTGAAATATTGTATTGATGCATGTGTTTTTGTGAGAAAAGGTTTGCTATTATGATGTGGGTCTTGAAGTCTGGCAATAATGAAGGCTTAAATCAAAATCAATTAGCAACAAAAGCATTTAAATATAGAGCATATATGTTCCAGGCTTCTAGAACAAGGTAGAAGAGAAATGTCTTTCACATTTTATTTCATAATAACTTCATATATACTTTGTAAAGGCACAGGATAATGTCATGATGAGTTGTTAAAGAACCTGTTTTTACAATGTTTTGGTGATTTTGAATTGTCTAGGATCTGACTTAGTTCACCTCTAATTTCATCTTTAAGCCAGAATAAATAGATTTATGGCCAAAGAGAGGAAGAGTTAAGCTTTTAGAGACATGGTTCCATTTTGTAGCCTAATTAAAAATGTTAAAGTATAAAAAAAAAATCCACTGAACACAGAGAGATATTAGCAGTTCCAGTTAAGGATGCTCACAAAGACGTGTATAACATTTAGGCAGAAAAGTAAAACCATTGTAGTAGTAATGATTAACCAAAAATAAAAGGGAAAGGGGAAAAGAAAAAAATAAATACAGAAAGGCAAGCCATAGAAAGGATGGGAAAAATCCTCCTTTCAGTTATTTTTTCTTATTGTTGTTTCTCCCCCACATCCATTTCTGGTCTGCTATCATAGGAATACCAAAAACTATGAGCTTGGATGCCTAAAGCTGTAAACATCCTTTTGCTTTTACGATATTTTTCCCACATGCTGTGTCTGTCCCCCTCAGCTGCTGAGTTGTCACATTTGTGTTAGTTTAGTATAGCTGCTCCTGAACTCTGTCATCTTGTCTGAGCATGCAATTACAGTTGGACATTTCCAGCCTCTGGTAGGAGCTTGATAGTTTATTATGAAGAATTACAGTAACTGACAAACCAAGTCATTGAAATGTTGCCAATAGTGGTTCTAACCATCCTATAGCTGGTTTACAGCACTTCTAAATGCTGAGATTTTCTTTTTTAATTTTTTTTTTATTAAGGGCATGCATCTTTCAAGGATTTAGAGTGTGGTGGGCTTTTAAGGATCTGCAATTTGGGATAAGGTTTTATAGCTTTCCTTAGTATTTTATGTGGAATAAGCTTTTTAAGCAGTTTGAGCTTTTCTCATACAAGTGAAACCTGCCTCTTGCAAATTGAATCTGCTTGAGCAGTCAAGAGGCTCATGACCTTCCAGATTATGCACTCAGATTTCTCCTGCAAGTTTTGTCAACATCTAATTAAAATTATTACCTGTTTTTTAGGAATTTATGAAGAAACTGGAAGAGAAAAAGGCAGAACTGAATAAAGCAACAGGTATGGGAGAAGCTATTCTGGCTATCTGCCACCCAGACTCCATCACCACCATTAAGCACTGGATAACAATCATCAGAGCCAGGTTTGAAGAGGTCAGTATATGTTGAACCATCTTCATTGCAGCAGTCCATCTTCAATTAGAACACAGCTGACAGCTAACATGGTAGTTACTCTGTGAGGAAATGATCCAGCTGTTGAGAACTAAACATTTAAAATACCCATGGTGATGGATGTGAATACCGTGCTTCCCTAGGCTTTCTTTCAAAACTTACAGGGCTTTAAGAGCTAAAGCAGATGGTAAAGCTTCTTTGTTTGTGTGTATTAAAGGAAATACTGTCTGACACTTCCCAAGTGAGGAAAACCAATAGTTTCCAGGGAAAATTGAAAAGTTACAAAGGGAAGAAAATACAGGACAAATGTGAAGCAGTTTCTGATTACATTAGAGAGAATTTCAGTCCAACGTATTCTTAATCTAGAAGATAACTAAAGGATTTAAGTGGTTATAGGTAGGTTGTACCCTCAGCTGCTAAATGATAATTTCTGTTTTATATTAAGGTTAAAGAAAAACAAAATACTGGTGATAATAAACTATGGTTTTAGGAGTGCCCAGGATTTGATACCAAATTGATACCAAAAAAAAAATACTGTGTGATTCAGTAACTCACACATACAGTTAAAATTCTTAATATGCTGCCTGAATGTGCTAGTTACTGTGTTTAACAGCACCTAATCCTGAATATCTGTGGAAGAAATGTGTTGGACTAGGAGTTCTAGTTACCTAGCTACTGTTTGTGATCAGCCACTACCTTTAACACCTTTGTTATTCAAACATCATTAGGCCTAAGAAGTAGCTCTGGGTTTACAGTTAGTAGAGCAATTTTAAATACATTGTGAAGAGTTTCAGATGTGCACATACTCATGTATTGATTCCTTTGTCAAGGTCTTAGCATGGGCTAAACAACATCAACAGAGACTGGCAGGAGCTCTGGCTGGACTTATTGCTAACCAGGAGCTGCTGGAAGCCTTGCTGTCCTGGTTGCAGTGGGCAGAGACTACACTAACTGAAAAAGATAAAGAGGTTATCCCCCAGGAGATTGAGGAAGTTAAAGCACTTATAGCTGAACACCAGGTAAGGATTATTAAGTGATGTGTCACTCACATGGGACTCACATCTCAGCTAGGCTGTGTGATCAAGTGTGAATCTCCTTTGCTATTTTTTCTTATAATAATTGAATACAAGCAAGGATAATGTTAGGAATAAAAGGAAACCCACATGAAATGTATAATAGTGCTGCCACCTTAGATCTAGTGCTGCAGTGTGGCTTTGTTGATTAAATATCAAAAATAGGTTTATGAAGTGCCAGAGGGAGCTGCTGGAGGAGTGAATGCTCACAAACTTACCCCAGTTCACACACCAGAGCTGTCTCACTTCTGTGATCTGCAGTCTGAACAGCAAGATCTTGGAGGCAAAATTCTGTTCTATATCACCTCACCGTATACAGTTAATAAGGGAGTTTGAAAGATTGGTTTATAGATTTAGCCTCCTTTTAACAGACTGGCCATACTGATCTTAAAAGCTTATACTGCTGATTTTTCTTATCTACAGAACATTTATCTATGTCTATATTGTGAGGCTGGCATTGTAAGTGTCTCGCTGTGTGCTCCTTTTTAACTTTGGTGTTTTGCTGTCGTGTGTTTTTCATTCGTCTGGTTACTTTTGTGCATTGTTAATTAATTCCTCTCTGTGTGATTGCAGACATTCATGGAAGAAATGACCAGAAAACAGCCTGATGTGGATAAAGTTACAAAGACCTATAAAAGGAAAGCACTTGAACCCTCTCCAGTACAATCTCATATTCCTGTCCTTGATAAGGGGAGAGCAGGAAGTAAGTAACAGTGTATTTTGGGGTGTGTCACACATACACATTGCTCTATCTATAAAGTTTACAGATTTCTAATAATCTAATAGGTTTGATTAATTTCTGGTGAAAAAGGGAAAAATTCTCTTGACTGACTTGTCTAATTACCTATCATTTTTTAAAAATTGTGAGGAAATTTCTCAGAGCAGACACGTATTTTTACATTTTGTCCTAATCTTCATGAATAACTATTTTTAAAGTGTGCAGCCTTTCCTGTGCCCTTAAACTTCCAAGTGCAAGTACATGCTGAGTCTTTGCAAATCTTCCATTATCTGAAAGTGCAGGCAACTTCACAGACAGATAGAGAGGCAAAATTGTTCTCTTACTGTCTATAAAATTATATTAATCCGGTTAGAAGCGTATTCAGTGAAGTTGAATGGAAAGTGAATCATCAAGTGAGGAAATTCCTTTTTATATTTTTAGATATACCCATTGTATTTTATACTTACCCATACATGGAACTTGCTTCTGAAATGAGGTTGTTTACTTTGCAACTCTGAGAGATTTACGAAGATTCAATTTGAACTGTGCAGCTTGCCTAGTGGAGCCCTCACCAGCCGCTTCTGGCTGGATAAGAGGCTGTGACCACCACTGGGGCCATTTCCCCAGCAATGGTGAAAAAAATCCCACTGTATGGAATCATCTTGGGGTATGACCTCCTTATTTGGGACAGGAAGGAATAATTTTAGGAAGGTCAAGTGCATTTCATGTGGACGTTTGTTATGTTTGAACTGGATGAGCCCTACGCGTTTTATCATGTTTTAACAGGAAAGCGTTCCCCAACACCAGGCATTTATCCGTCAGCAGCACAGGCACAAATTGAAACCAAGAATCCTCGGGTGAACCTTTTAGTCAGCAAATGGCAGCAAGTTTGGCTTCTGGCCTTGGAAAGAAGAAGAAAACTTAATGATGCTTTGGACAGACTTGAAGAGGTCAGAAAAACACTGTATAGAATATACATCCTTTTTGCATAATTTTCTTTACCCTGGATTGAATTCCAATGCTGTAAACAACTTCCATATTTGTTGTATCATACTGTGTGACACAGCTAACTGAAAACACTGTGATACATGTGCTTTAATGTGTTTTAAAAGCTGTCATGGTCATTTTAAATGAGGAGAGTGGAGATATTTAAAATGCTTGCGTAGGTCCTCAAAGAATCAATTATTCAACAAAATGCAGATGGTATCTATCTCATTGATGTTCTAGATTGATGGATTTCAGCTGAAAAAAGATCTTTCTGTTTTTTATTAAGCTGAGAGAATTTGCCAACTTTGATTTTGATATTTGGAGGAAAAAATACATGCGATGGATGAACCATAAGAAGTCTCGTGTGATGGACTTCTTCAGGAGGATTGATAAAGATCAAGATGGAAAGATTACAAGACAGGAATTTATTGATGGAATTCTTTCTTCAAGTAAGTTTTAGAATTAACGTAATGTTGGACTTGGAACAAACATCTGATGAAGTCTTATTGTCTAGGTAGTGTGACCTATGCATTTTATTATGTTAGAAGGTCACAGATTTCCTTTTTGAATATTAATTATTACTGTATAATTATTGTACTTGAAAATATTTCTAGATTCTAGAAACTCTTTCTAGTTATTTTACATTGTGAATCAGGTTACAAATGCCACATTTATATTATTGTCTAATTAGTAGTTTGCTGTTTTACTGAACTCAGATTGTCATTCCTGTAGTATACTAGCTACTTCAACAATTACTTTTTGATTGCTTACTCTTAACAGTAAAAGGTAACTTGTGTATCCTAGAGATGATTTTCAAAATCAGTTCATAGGACCATATGATTTTTATTAAAGAACATATATAGAATAGTTTCAAGCATAGAAGGAAACTGTGTAGTTTTTGAAACCAGTGTTTTCATGAGCCATTATTCATATACCTATATAATAAGGCTTAAAATGCCAAGCAAACAGACTGGAAAGGAATTTCCCTAGCTTTGCTGGTAGATCGGTATTCCTTAGGTAAGTTGGTAATGTAAGTTTTCCACATCATATATGTGATCGTATTTCCTTTTAGGAACAGACTCATAACAGATAAGGATCTAATATTTAAAATAATCCTTTTTCTTCAGATCGTAGAGATCTGAAGATAAAGGATTTTTCATATTTTCTTTGAACAGTAATGATTTGGAATTGGGCTGCTTCTGGAATTTCATTTTAGCATTTCATTAAGAAAATACCATACTCTCCCCCTGCTTTAGGAAATGCAGTGAAAGATCATTATATATGAATATTGCTGTTTCTGCTTGAAGTAATAAAAGTCATGAAAAAAACCTCATACCACCAAGAGGTGAAATAATTTACTCTTTTAACTCAGTATCAATTTATTATGATGGTCAAACACTCCTGATGTAATCCCTGTTCATCACCCTGAAATTTTCTTTGATCATTCCATTGAGAATCTCTTTGTGGGTTAATACTCTGCCTCTGTGAACTTGATCTAAAGGACTCCATGAAAACGCCATGTATGGATCTGCATTGAGAAGGCTTCACATTCCAGATTTAATCAGCACTGAAATGCTTGCTTGACCTTTCCTCACCAACTATTTAGCTTGTTAATTTCTGGTATTTTATGCACTCTGAAGGTCAAAATATTAACACACACCTCCCAGCCAGTATATTTTAGAGTTTAATCTGTGCCCTTGCTTTTGTCTCTGTCTTCAAGCCACACTATGGTATTCATTTTAATCTGGTATCTGGGTAACACTGGAGATTCAGACTGGGGTTTTTTTTCAGAAATATTCCTTCACTTGTTTGGATGTCCTTATATTTTTGATAAGCACTATCTGTCACCCAGTGCCTAATCACCTTCTAATATTTGTGATAAAGCCTTTCATTGTAAAGGGATTGAAAAGCAAAACCAAATTTGTTTTGCAGAGTTCCCTACAAGCCGACTTGAAATGAGTGCTGTTGCAGACATTTTTGATAGAGATGGTGATGGATATATTGACTATTATGAATTTGTAGCAGCTCTTCATCCAAACAAGGATGCATACAAGCCTCTAACAGACGCTGACAAAATTGAAGATGAGGTATGTTCTCTGCTTTCTTAGGGTGCATTCTGTTTTACTGGAGTCACATTCTATAAGAATTCATTTTATTTTCACTCCTATTTAATTTAAAGTTTACTAGGTACACAAATGTTTAGAAATGTGATATTTAAAGTCCTGTGGTTTTTTGCAGGTTACAAGGCAGGTAGCGAAATGTAAATGTGCGAAACGGTTTCAAGTGGAACAGATTGGGGATAACAAGTACAGGGTAAGTCTCTTAGGGGCCTCAGTTCTTTCAGTTTTCTTCATATGATGTGGCTTAAGCAAGGAATTAGGCTATATGAATTCACAAGAATCTTGTATGACAATTGCACATTTTCTTTAAGGTTGTCTAATTTTTTTTTCTTGTTAGAACATATAGACTAAAAATACGGAAAATTGATGATGCTTGTATTTATTTTCCCTTGAACTACTGAAGCTGTTTTCAGTCCCAGGAATTTTTAAGAGCTGCATTTTTAACTGCACACATCTCTAGATATGCATACATACATAAAATATATCCTCAAAAGCTGGTCTTTCTGCCTGGATACCTTAAGTGTTTAAACTGTAGCTGATTTTCTATTAGTTTCATAGAAATAGTGACTGATATTTTCTTGTGGTATTGTGTGGTACTTCAAAAATCATTTACCAAAGTGTATTCAATCATTTTTACACTCTTGTCATTTTTTTGGAACATGCACACTTTTGAAGTATAAGCAAAGCGTTAGATAGAATTATTTTAGCTCACAGAAAAATAAATAACACACAGTAGAGAAAGATCTGCTACCCTTGGATTCAATAACCAGAACAATTTGAGGTAAAATAAACAATATTTGGCTAAGAGAGATTAATAAGTATTTGTAGATTTTAAAAGACCACAGAATCAGCAATGGGAAGGAAACGAAGGCCTTGAATATTTTCCAATATTCAGTCTCTGGATGGCTAGCTACCTGCTCACCTCTCAAGTAGATACTTTATTTAGAATGTCTAATGTGTTAGCTTGCATGTGTTCTAGGTCATGTAGAGAATTTCCTGTAAACTAATCGTGTCTTTCTTCCATTTTTCATTTCTTATCAGTTCTTCCTGGGAAATCAGGTATAAACCAGTGGAATGTGTTATGAATTTTTTTTTGTCTTCTTTTTTTTTTTTTTTTCTTCTTTTTTTCTTTTTTTTTTTTTTCCCTAACACATAGTGATTTAAGCTTGCAATGGTCAGTCTTCTTGCCATCCTTTAATTTTCAGCTAATTCATTGCTGGTCAGCTGTGGTATTTCTTTAAATGCTATGGAGCATTCCTTGACTCAGGATCCCTCCTCTACAATCCCTCACCTGCTTTCTTTGGTCATTTTCCTCATTAAGGAGATTACTTTTAAAGGAACCAGATAATAGTCAGCAGCAATTCTCACAGTGAAAATCTTTGAGCATTTAAACCGCAATTGTAGGGATTGCGGTTATCTAATCAGTTTTATAGTTGAATTCTTTAAAATGCTTTAATTTTTTTTAGGCTATTTAATTAAAGGCTAATCAGGTCAAACAGATCCCAGTGTCTTATCAATTATTTATTGCAAATTGCACAAAAAACACCTTCATCTTTGCAAAAAAAATGTACAGTGTCTATGCAGTCAAGCAGACTGATTAAGAACCTAGCTGATAGTTATTATCTTGGGTACTAACGCAGTGAATCTTTTAATGTGTATTTTGGAAATAGGCAAAATAAAATTACTGTTTCCATTTAGACTAATCCCTCCCCAGAGTATTTTCAAGGACCTATGGCAAGTCTGTAATGTACTGGAGCTGTGTTTAGGAATACTCTGTGTAAGCTGGGTCACTGATGAGTCCTCCCTCAGGAGGAAACACTACCAGCCCTTGCTCCTGTGCTACACACTGACACCCAGCTTCCTGAAGTGCTAAATCACATCTGCCCCCTAAGAATGGAAACACCTTTTGCAAATCAGGTATCAGATACTGTTAGTCTTGTGCTTTTAAAAAAGCAATAATGGCTGTAATCCATTCTGGACACGCTAGTGTCAACAGCAATGGCCAGTTTAAATCTCAAGATGTTGAAAATGTGGGTGCACTCTTGTTTACTAGCAGAGCCTGTTAAGTATAGAAGAAAGCATAGAGCAGTTGATAATCTTGCCATATGCCTCAAGCAATATATCTAAGCAATAATTTAGAATATTTTCCACATATAGAACAAGTCTCATTTTGAAAGAACTGTTTGAAATTATGTTAATCCTCTTATCTGTCATCTGTATTCTCAGATCTGGGAAATATAGAGCATTTCTTAGAAACTCTTACTGATGCAGAAGAGCACCCACAGGCTGTTGTCAAGAACAGGCCTTTTTTGTATCTTAAACTCCTTTATGTTTTTACCTCTGGTTATTTGAAATAATATTAAATGCTATTTAAAGAAAGTTGGTATCCAGGCTATTTTAGGAAAGAAATCAACTGATTTACCACAAGAAGAAATGCAGTGATAGATACTGTTGTATTACTGTTCCAGTTCCACTTTCTGAATCAACCTCAGCTAGGTGGGCAGTTTCCAAAGTACACTGTATTTGACCCTCGGTGTAGTTGCCTAATGGGGTCAAACTGACTAATTAGACTGTGACGGGGAAAAAAATATAGAAAAGAAGATACTATCTTCAGAATCACTAGAAAAAAAATTTTGATAGGAGCAAGCCAATGAAAATAAAAGCATTAATTTGGATTTCTTTTTAAAAAAACTTTGATCTACAGATATTAAATGGTTCTTTGTTTGGCAAATGCATTGAATGCATTATTAAAAACTCTTACAAATAATGTTCTAACTTATAACAAATATAATTTATTATTGAATTAAGAAGCAAGCTTTGCTTTTATTTGGTTCCTAAAAGTAATATTCCTTTAAACTTATTCTCTCTTCTTGGCTTGAGTAGTACCAAACAACTAAAGTCATCTAACAGTTAGGGAGCACGTTTGTTGTGTGGTTTGTTCAGTCCCCACACTGGAGCAAGTAGGTACAGTTGAGTTATGGGCAGCCTTCTCCAAGGGTCAGAGATTGTCCCAAAGAGAGGCATTCAACAACTTTTGGTTTTTATGAGTGCTCTGCATGTTTGTGTGAGGATGCACTGCACTTGGCCTGGTGATGTGATATCAAAGTTTTGTAGTAGAGCTGGCTGAAAAGTACTGAATTCTTCTGGTTAGTTTTCCTGAGATTGTGAGGTTGACATTTTGGTCATGCTTTCTTTGATCCGAATTTGAGTGAGGTACTGCGTACAGGTTTTGTTACACAGGCTTCAAGAGCAAAATATGCATTAGGCCTTGCCATCAGCCCAAAGGAGGAGTGGACTCATACAGGGACTAAGTGTGAAACAGATTGCTGTGCATCTCTGAATCGTGAAGAACCTTGATGTGTAGACAGAGGAATGACAAACATAATGATAGTTATTAATCATTCATTGCTTCTTTAATGTTCCCTTCCCCACATGCACCTTGCTATGGGTAAGCAGTGTCAGCACCATACTGCCATACCTGAAAATATTCCCATAGATGAATCAATGGATAGAACTGTGCAACACTCATAACACATTGAATTTCCAGATTATGTACTGATTGTTTGAAGTGATGCTGCCTTCCTTTCAGCTGACAACATTAAAAATCAAGACTGTTGCAGAAGAGTGTTTGCTTAAGATTTTATCAGTGAAATAATGCAAATAGGTCTTCATTAATTTGCATCAGACTGTAACCAGTTAAATAATGTACTACTAATTTTGCTTCTTTGGTGACCTCAGACATTTGAGAATCAAGCATAAAATTAAACCTGAGTTTCTTTCTTACCATCCTGCCATCTTCTTTTGATTAATGCAGTGCCATCTGATTTGAAATCTTAACAGCTTTAATAATCTGCATAAACAAAATGATTTTTTTTAGCATTTACTAATAATTAAATATCAAAATAAGCTTTTTAAAATGTCTGATTTTTTTAAACCTAACAGTGTTAACTGCATCTGAATGCCTGAGAACCTCAGACTGTCATTTGATTTTTATTGCAGTTTGGTGACTCTCAACAACTGCGCCTTGTTCGTATCCTAAGAAGTACGGTCATGGTCCGTGTTGGAGGTGGCTGGATGGCACTTGATGAGTTCTTAGTGAAAAATGATCCTTGCCGTGGTATGTAACAGAGCTGTGAAAGACTTGCAGCACATTATTTGGATGCAGTCACCATTCATTGTCTCAAGATGCAGATGGACTTGTATAAAATGCCAGTTGTTGTAAACATCATCTCACTAAATGTCACATTTTTGTGAACTTTAAATCACATGGTTGAGATCCTCTTCAGTTGCACTGATGTATGTCTGGAATAACTGTGGTGTCTTTTGCACAGTTCCTTCAGTTTTATAGTGGTGTAAGTAAGAACTGAACCTAGCCCAGATAGACTTTATGGCATGTAAGTGGCTTGTATGACTTGGCAGAAGTAGCACACAGAAGTGTCCAGTAAAACCTTCTCAGCAACACAATAAGTCAAAATAAGGCAATTGAATTGATGAGTAACACCACCACCACAAAAACCTCTGGCCAGTGACTGTTCCCAGTCTTTCAGTCTCTACCTTTGTAGCCTTGTCTTTTCCTTAGCATCTTCCCCAGAAGCAGTTTGTAGAGCCCTGAGCCTTACACAAAGCAAGTGGAAAACGTTCTGGTCCAGAGGATGTTGTGCTCTATCACTGAGCTCTCCAGGGCATTGCATCACATGAGCTCTTTCCTCAGTACACTATAGACAATATTGAGTACTGTAATAACGAATTCCAATAAACTAACTGGATATTTATTAAGTGTTGTATCTTTCAGTGTCAACCTAGGAATGCACTGTAACAGTCTACCAATCAGTAGGACTCAGAAAAATGTTCCGAGTACAACAGAACTAACTAAGTTAACCTTTCAATGAAGCCAGATCTTCTGAGGCCCATTTTATTTTCTACTACTCTGCTTTTTTGAGAGGAATAGAAGTAGAGGAATATTTTGAGGAATAGAAGTAGAAAGGAATGAAAGAAGGACTCTTTTTCTTGGGTATATGTAAGCAGATGTCAACACAGTGGGTCTAAAGAATACCTGTAAGAATACTCTGTAAAATCAACATCACTGGATGTTGTGCATTGGTATCTAATCCTTGTCTGGTTGAAGTCAGTGATGCAGGTTCAAACTTTTCCTAAACCACTTCACCTACCAAATTTGCATTTCCACCAAGTGCTCCTCGTGTCTTCAGGTGAATCACATTGCAAAGAACTGTTGTCATAAACAGCTTTAGAAGTACTGCACCTAGTCATATAAAATCACTTTAGCTTGTATTATTTCTTTATGTCAGCAGATAAATACCGCTGCTACACAAGTACACTTGGGACTGTAGCCGAGTCTGTCTAAATGCCATTTCCTTTTTGCCTAGGAGACCTTTGAGAACTCATCTCAGAGCACTTAGGGACAGCTTTTGCTCAAGTCCTGTCTTTTGGCCTGGTGCTCCAAGTCTCTTGCATATGCAGCTGCTGTACTTGATTTCTTCTCCTGCTAACGATTTTCTTTAATGTGACCCATGTCCTGTGTCATTTTTTCTAGTTCATCATCACGGGAGTAAAATGTTACGTTCGGAATCAAACTCTTCAATTACCACTCAGCCTACTATAGGTTGGCAAACCCCTCTCTTTGTCTCCTTCTCCTCTTCTTCTCTCTCTTCATTTCCTTCCTGCTTTTTAAATATATATATACTTTTAACTATATGCTTCACCCATCATATTTAGCTTAACATGTTCCTACATGGGCTGGTGCTTTGCAAGCTAATTTTTTTGACACGCTTGAAGAGTGTTTCAAAAACAATTGTCATTCACACTGACACAGTTAAATGCTAACATGTCTTGCATTTATTTATTCATGCAGAACATTCTCTCCTATGTATGTTTGTATGTGTGTGTGTGAGTGCTCAGCCACCAATTACCTCATCATAGTTTGGGTTTCATGTTCATCATTGCATGTCGCCAAACTACATAACTTCATAGTTTTGAATAAATATATTTGCTGCTTTCCTATAATTTGTATTTAGCTATTTCTTCTACAACATCCAAGCAAGTATTATTTATTATGAGTAGCTGTAGAGTTAGCAAAACTACCCATCAGGTTGTGTCTCTGTATTAATAGTTGATGGATTAACAATGATTTAGCACGTTGAGCATTCCATTATCACGCTGACTTCCTTTGACAGTGGTTCATTCCTGCTGGCATAAAGTATTAGAATAAGTGAGTCCTGCACATAACTCTTCTGTGTCCAAAATAAATGCATTACACAGTAATGCATTTTATTTATTGTTAAAATGTGTTGGAGTTGGCATGGCAAAAATGGCAAATAGCAGCCTTGTGACAGCTTTCATATCTGAGTCAATGAACACCTCTCTTTGCAGCTAAAGGGAGGACGAACGTGGAGCTGCGTGAAAAATTCATTTTGGCGGATGGCGCCAGTCAGAGCATGGCAGCTTTCCGACCAAGGGGCCGCAGATCACGGCCCTCTTCCAGGGGTGCTTCTCCCAACAGATCTACTTCTCTGTCAAGCCAAGCTGGCCAGGCAGCTGCCCCACAAGCTGTTACTACAAGTACACCGAAGGTAAGGAGAAATGTACAAAACTGCACTGGTTAACAAATGGCATATAGATTGAAGTTTTGGGTTTTTTCCTTGCTCCAGTAATACTGGTGCTTCCTCTAGCTTACAGAGAAAAAGTATCTCCACTTCATTTCATAGTCTGGGGTGGATCTGAGAAGTGTTTTCAATGTGTTTTCTCTACTATTTGTTTGCAACATGGCAGTAGAAGATTTTCTGCATTTAAGGTGCCACATGAGCTAACCAGCAGTTTAGGAACTGCTCTGAAAGATCAACAAACCTCTCCATTTCACTTGAAAAGTAAACTCTGTCATTTTTTCGTTTTAGAACATTTGTCATTAACTCTTTCTGCTTAGATTTTGTTTCTACTGAGATTTTGAAAGCCCGGGTATCCTTCTCCATGACGTTGTTTTCCTCTACTGTCCTTCATATTTTGATTTACCATTGTTTCATACAGACACCACATCATTTAACACGCAACTATGGTAAACCATGGTTGACAAACAGCAAAACATCAACTCCTTCTAAGCCACCAGAATCCTCAGACTATCAAGGGTCATCTGCAGAGGTACAGTAAGGACAGAAATTCTAGTCTAATGACTTCCTTCACTAAAACCGTCACTTCACTAACAGCCACTAGAGTTTCAGTGCTTCTGAGCTGCATCCTGTGTTCATTAGTGCATTGTCTTTATTTTAGACCTTTGTCAAATTATTTCTTACCTTTTTTCCCCCAAAGTTTGTTTGGCCTTTTTTTATGTTCTATTTTTCATGTTTCTTTTAATTTTAGGAAAATACAGCCTCAATGAGATAATGCTTAAAGCTCAAATGGTTAATAAATCATAAAAGTGTGGAATGAAATGGTCGAGTAAATGTGGAAAAATACTTAAAAAAAATAAATTAAACATTCCATATACTGTGCAGTTTTCTTTCCTAAAATTGTTTACATTGAATTCATGAAGTACAAGAATGTTTCTGAACTGCAGGCACGGGCTTAATAAATCATGATATCTGGTGCAAAACCATTAAATAAATACCCAGTCACTGCGAAGAAGATGGCACAAAAGTTTGGCTGTGTTACATAAATCTTTACAACTAAAGTTTTGTTTAGGGGGTAGTGACCAATCATTGCTCTCATAGGTTAGCTATTTGATGACTTAACAGGAAACTAGCATGGCTGAGATGGAAATTGCTAGTATAGCAATTAGGATTGTGCTGGCAATTAGGCTGTATGACCAAAATTTGAAGGGGCTTGGAGCCAAAGTGTTTGGTCTAATGTCATTACAGTCAATGAAAAGATTGGAGCTGGATCAGGCTGCACAGTGATGTGTCATTTGTGGGAATTACATTTGGGGTGGATGGAGGGCTTAGAGAGGAGAAGCTTGTGCTCTCACCGCCTCTGTTGTATCTGCTTTTCACAAATCTGCACTTTGATGCCTATTGCTGTTCATGTGACACCTTCTGGTGTGAAGTTTCCATAACCTCAGCATGGCTTTGCTCAAAGATGCACAACAAACTTCTTCCTCCCTCCTTCTGTGCATGTTGTTGTGCACACTGCAGGTGTGTCTGGGCACAGCACTGCAAGCACACAGGGCTGTGGCTTAGAGTAATTCACAGCACAGAGTTCAGTCAG
Source organism: Cisticola juncidis (assembly GCA_013400215.1). Classification (NCBI taxonomy): domain Eukaryota; kingdom Metazoa; phylum Chordata; class Aves; order Passeriformes; family Cisticolidae; genus Cisticola; species Cisticola juncidis. The sequence continues at coordinate 1,861,862 of VXBR01010763.1, forward strand.
TTGTCAGTTTCTGATATATTCCTGTGTTTTCTTTCATCTCTTAGCTGGTAACTGCAGTGAAAGATTAATCGATGGTACATTAAAGGGTTTATAAACATGGAAAGGTGTTGTTTTCATTGAATTACAATGACAGGAAACCAGCTGGCCTGATTTCATATGGGAGCACTGTAGTTCTTATCTGCTCTTCCAACTGCCAGTAGTTTCAGTGAGTTTCTTTTATGTAAACCACTGTGGTTTAGGATTATAAAGGGAATGGTTAGGGTGGGGTAGGTTCAGTGAATTTCTAAGGCATTCTGCAGCATTTACTGCCCAAGAGTGCAGTTACTCATTTTATATGTACACTGCATTTGGGCTTAGGGCAGAACTGAAGAGCAGGCTAGTTTTATTTCTTGCACTGGTGATTCTATCCCAATGCCTTGCCCAGAGGGCAGCAACTTCAGTGAGGTAGCAGTGTTCTCTTTCTCCTTACCCTCCCAAGCAGTGTCTGTATGGCAGAGATTGCCAGGGTGTGGCTAGCTGGATGTCAGGCACTGTACTTGGCTTTAACGAGAGTTTAATATTGTGACCTGCCCTGTCAGAGCCAGCAGATTGCTCTGTAGCATCTCAGCCCTCTTCTGTTCAGAAGTGCCAGAAGTGGTCTGAACTGGCAGCTGCCAGGCAATCTCCTGCCAAGCCTCTGCTCTTTTCTTAGCTGAAGGCAGCTTCCAACACACTGGTCTGGATCTTGGTTTTCAGTACCTAGTTCTAGCTACAATTATATGGGGATCAAAGGCACAGAATGCAGGATCCTGGGATCCCGACCACTCCACAACCTTTGTTCATCACTGCCCTGTTCTTATTTTTTGATATTTATGAAGTATTTTTTGTGTTAATTAAATTACTGTGTATAATGTAGTTTTCCTCTTATTTGCATACACCTCTTATTTAGTGAGTGATATTCATTTTGAATCACTGATGATTCAATTTTCGTGGCTGTGACAGAAATTTTCTTATTTGGGGCAGATTGTAAACCACAACTCATTTCAGAAATAAGAAACCAGGCAGGGTAAGACTGTGTAGCAGAGTCACTGTAAGGGAGTATATTGACAACTGGAACTTTTAAATTTACCCCTATGCCCTTTTTTCTGTTTTTTGTTTTGGCTCGGGTTTTGGTTTTTTTCCTCCTAGCAGAAGGTTTCTGAAATTTGGTAGCCTTGATTCAATTTTAAAAATATTTTCATCACCTGTAACTACAGCCAGAATGGTGGAAAGTCAAGTTATGCAGACATAAAATCTCAGTATGTACCATCAACTAATCTTACCTGCTTGACTAATTATAAGAAGGTAGCTTTTTTCTTTCCTCATATGGATTGAAATACACACAAAGATGTTAAAATGTTAAGCAGACTGCTAAAATTTTTTTGTTGTTGTTTTACATTTGGACCACTTCAAATGCAAACTGCTAAAGGAACATTCTAAATGTCACATTTTGAGTAATGCCTGTAGTGGCTCAAACCAGTATTTCAGATCCACAGTGAATGTTGTTATGATGATCATATTCTGAGCTATGAAGCCCCTAATACCAGTCCTTATCTTCAGTTAAAAAAGCATTTTTGTTGTGTTTTGGTTTGCATAGGGAACACCAATTCAAGGAAGTAAACTCAGACTGCCAGGGTATCTATCAGGCAAGGGTTTCCACTCAGGAGAAGACAGTGGCATCCTGTCAACAGCAGCTACCAGAGTCAGAGCTCAGTTTGCAGGTGAGTGTCTTGACTCCAGAGATCCATCTACCACTTGCTTTGTTTTCCATTTGAATACCTAAGGTCACATTAGGGTTCAAGGGAGATGTCAGAAGAGTGGGAAGGAGTACAAAAATAAAAACTCATTGCTGAGGGTGCACATAATCAGCCCCTCCATTCACATGTTCAGCTCTGGATGTGCAAATTCATGACTGCAATCTTCTTGACAATGGTACCTCCAATGTATCTGCCCAAAGAACTAGGGAAGAAGCATTTACTCAAAGGATCCAGTTCTTTACAGTATTCAAGTTATTGTCAATTGTGATGCAGCAAAGGGGTCACTTAGTCATGACCTGTCCATTTCTTTTGGAAGACTGCAGGGAGCAGCTGTAGATTACCTTATTAATGAAATATTCCACAGAGATTTTTAAAGCATTATACAAAAATAGAAAGCAGTGAAGCTCTGCTTTTCAACACAATGTTCATACATACAGGGAACCAGATTTGTGGAGATCAAAAATACTTAATAAGTAATTGGAAAGTTATGAAAAACCACAATAATTGTTTTCTGTTTAAGATTCTTTGTTGTGGTTTTTTCTTCATGGCACAGTGTCTGGGCAGGATTTACTTAGCAGACTTGCTGGGAGCTGATCTTCTCAGCCCTTTGTTGGGCAGGATGTACACTTTGCCCTTGTTTAGTTGCAGCTTTCATCTGTATGGATTTCATTTTTTAAAAAAAAGAGGGGTACAATTTGAATATTGAGATGTTCATTTGCATCTCCAGGATGCCTATACTTCAATCGTGAAGAAAAGAGGAAACTTAACAGAAATCATGAATGACTGAAGAGACCAGATACTGATTTTTTTTCCCAATTAATATTTGAGAAAATGGCAGGGAAAAGAAGGGCTCTGGCTGTTGAGGAAGGTACAATGCATGTCTAGGAAGTCAAGAAAAGCAGCCAGGATAATGCATTTTTATTGAGATGTGCTAGTGATGAATTAACTATGTCAGCATTTTATCTGGCATTTTCTTTTCTTTAGTGTGAGGCACAGCATCATTTAGACCTTGCAAAAGTCTAAAGTTTGTGCAACGACGAATTTTTGGGATTGCCAAAGACTTAGGAAAGACCTGCACAGGTTTTCCATCCTTACCCTTGATCCTGATGGTTATCTCCTCTCTTTCTAGAAAGCAGAAGAACTCCAAGCAGACCTGGTAGCCGAGCAGGAAGCAAGGCTGGCAGCAGGTCAAGCAGCCGCCGAGGCAGTGACGCATCTGACTTTGACATTTCAGAAATCCAGTCTGTGTGCTCAGATATGTCAGAGACTGTTCCTGCTACCAGCAGGCCGACGCCCCGAGCAGGTTCTCGGCCAGGATCCGCCAAGCCTTCTAAAATTCCAACTCCCCAGAGAAGGCCTCTAGCCAGCAAATCGGACAAGTCCTTGAAGAGATAATATGATTGGCTCCATAAAGGTCTTTTCCTTTTGCATTAAATATTTAAGTTCATAAGATGTAAAATATTATGTAGAAATTACTGTGAAATATCGCAAGAGGTGGATTTTTAATTCTGCAGATGGCCTTATTTGTGTATTTGTCTTCTTACTTTATGTGTATAATTTTTGTCAGATTCTTTTTTGTTTTGCCATATCCTGTGAGAAGGGGAAGAGTTCTAATGTAAACTAACAGTTGTACACAGTAATATGTAGAAAGTACACTAAAAATAATTGCCGAATGTACAGTGTACTGAATGTACAGTAAAGTCTCTGCAACCTCAATAAAAAAGGCCTATCACTACATCATTAGTTAACAGTAAAGGATACCTCATGATTTTTCTTTAAAAAAGAAAAAGAGAATACTGAAAGCCAAAAGACACAATTACACTTTCGAGCTAACTAAACAAACACTAAAAGATGTATGTCAAAACTACTAAGGAATACAAACACACATTCACAATACCCTTATTTATACAGCATCTCTCAGAGAACTCACAGAGTTAATTAAGCACTTGCCAATAATATGATACTTCAATACCTTGCAGCATTTCTGTGCCATTGCTTTCAATGAGACCAGACACATACTGGATATCTGAACTATTATTCTGTAAGAATATCAATATAAAGTGCATTCATGTAAATGTGAGGTTTTCTTTTGCTTGAGTGGATGGTAGCACTGTATCATTGAACTCATTTTGTATCAAAGCAATTTTGCTTGCAGAAAGCTCAGAAATAAACATGTCCCTTAACTTTATTTCTATTGTATTTCTTATTTCACAGGAAGGTAATCTTCTGTGTTATGTTTTAGAGCATATGCCATTTCAGATGACCAATAATTACCATAGGAACACAGGCTTTAATGTTATTTCCCCTTATCAGGTATCTGATTTTGGTTAGCTACTGTATTTGTTTAATAAAACACTAAATTGCACATATCAGAGCATATGAAATTATATGTAATTATTGTGTGTTGACAATTATTTTCTCCATATTAAACTCTGTCATTTATATACTGTGTATGAAAAGCATAGAGAGTAATTTACTTGCTCATTCTAGCCATTCATGGATTTATTGAAAGGATAGCTAATAGTTCAATTTCACAGGAAAAAAAGATGCAGCTTCAAATGGGAGGGCTGTAGCATGGCTGGATAGATGCTGTGGTAAGTAGTGACAGAACTTTCAAATGCATTTTGATAATATCAGAAAGACTTGAGTGGGGTTTGGTCAGATAAACAAAATAATACTCAAAAGATAATGGAATCAATCAAAAGGTGCTTGTACCAGGATTTCCTTCAACCCAGAGTTGTACAGAGGTTTTGTAGAAAGCCTTGATCAACCGATCCTACCTGGCTTGGGAATCACCACCAGTGTTTACAATCTCTGCTACAGTATTTTATCTTTCCATTTCTCACCTCTCTGGTTGCTTCTATTCATCCAGCGATTGCTTTCCTAGAACATTAAAATTGATCAAGAATTACTTTAGTGCTCTTTGAAACCCCAAACACCCTTGGAGAGTTGTCAGTATATACAGATGATAGCTGAAATATCTCTACTTGTAAGCAGGAGAAGGGAAAAGGATAGAATTTAGGCACTTGCATGGATAATTTGCCTGAATGAGGTGGTGGTGCCTAGTGGGATATTCTTGGTGCATTTTTTGAACCACAAGACTGATGTTCAAGGATGTAGGGAGGACAAATTTAAGGGTACATACATAGTTCAGTACCTTGTATCCCAGGAGCAACCTACCTACACAACCTACCTACACAGGAGGTAGTGTAGGCACCTACTTAAAGCACCTTTTATATTGCAATCTTAGCTCAAATATATATATATTTAATACTTCATTAATTATGTACTTAATGGAATTTTTGTATGACTACATTGTAACTTTACAGAAATTTAGAGGAGTGACCAGCCTCTGAGAAATCCAGTGCCATCTCTACACCTAAGGACAAAGTAGATTACTGTGACTTGCTGGTGATTGCAAAAGCGGGGAGGATGGGACTGGTAAAGTGGGAAAGTTCTTTCATTGCCTGGAGAGAATCATCCTGTGTCAGCAACCAGATTAACAGTAAATTAAATAGGACTGGAAATTCAGTTAAAAAGCCTTAATCTGCCTCCAGGTGTTACACCTTAATTAACTTCTAAAAATTAACTGCTTTAGGCTGATAGTAAGAGACTTTCCAAAATTCTGTTGCCTGTGATAAAAAGTTCATACTGACAAAAGTCTGAAAATGGACAATGGATGCTCTATACTTCTGTAAGCCAAGGATGAATCTTTCATGAAAAAGGCATATTGTGAACATACAGATAAGTGATAAGTAGCTCAGTCTTAGTGAACTATTTTTGTAAAGAAAGTAGTGGTATTCAATTTCCATCTTTTTGTAATTAAAAAGCATTTCTTCTTAGGTACAACTATAAATGGGAGATGAAGGATCAGGCCCTACGAATACATCCCCACCTTACTCGGTTGCATGAGTTTTTATGTAACCTCATTACTGGAGATGTGTTTTTTACCCTTTATTAGCTTCCTTGTAACAGCAGGAGTTGATCATAAATTCATCAGCCTGCTAGGTGACCATGAGTTGATTACAGCTTAGTGTGGCCTAGACTCTTATGCCTGTTTATTCCGAGATTGTCCTGCACAGTGAAGGAGTAGAGGTGAGAGGCTGGGAAGAAGGCTTGGACAGCCTATGGCTATGGGAAGTACATTGTTAAGGGAGTAATATATATTTAGCACTTGGGAAAGTGGGCTCAGTTCTAGGCTCCTTTACTTTTTCTTTTTCAGCTTTCTGCGTTACTGTTTTGCTGCCTTCAAAATGGGAAAGTTTCCACAATTTTTCTGCAATCTGCAGATGAAATCTGTAGTGATCTAGTGATGCCTCCAGGCCTAGGCATCCTCAGCTTCAGTTAAGGTATATTGTGAGCTTCTTACTTGCTAATGCAATAGATGACAGTAATTCAGGCTTTGGCTCCAGCACATCTCTTTACAAAAGCATAGGAATGAGGTTATGTTTAATCTTAATTTAAAACCAAATGCATTTCATAAAACTAAACTGATGCAAGCAGCTGTGCCACACCATAGTGAGCAGGGTTTGGGCCCAGGGTTGCCATAGCCCTGACAGGGCTAGCAGCACCCACAGCTGGTACATGAGCCTGGGGCTCTAGCATTAGGTGTGTTCCTCAGAGCTTGTGGCAAGAGGACACATTGCTGAGCACTTGCTCTTCATGCTCTGTAAATAACCACAGGGATGGAGAATGAGCAGTGCCTCACTGGCTGCATAGGAACTGCCCTAGCTGCTTCCAGGTGTTTCCCATCCTTAGGCTGTTCAGTAGCACCTGACCTCACCCTGGAAAAGAGGGATTGAGCTGGATGTTTGTGCTGACTGGGTATTATAGGAGGAAGTGGTGATGTTAGGAGGAGGCTTGTGCAAGGTGAGTGGGCTTTTATAGAAGAAAGAAAATGTGCTTCCCTAATCAAACTTGTTTTCTCTGCTGGATTTGAATAACCTATTTGCAGACATAGAGGTGGAAGAGATGGTTGACTTGTTTGCTTGCTTTTTTTTTTTCCAACGGTGTGGGTAGGTTACTCATGTCTGGAAAAAAATAACTTACATTTCCTAAAAACAGGAACAGAGGAAAAAGGACCTCTTCAGAAATGGATGAGGCACCTTAAATTCTATGTAATATACACAAAAATGTTTAATGGCTGATAGTATTGAAGTATTTTTAAGTCCTCTGGTAAAGAACTGTTTCTGGTTCAGAGTTTTGCTGTTCCAAATGGAGTGATATCTGACCTGAAACCAAAGGAATCTTAGAGGTTTTTTCATGATTTATTAGTTTTCCTGAACGGATGTTATTTAAATAGTCTGAATTGCAGCTTGGGATGCTCAAACTGTGTTTCTCTATTGGAAGGGTGAAGGAAAGCATGAGGAAGGTGAATTGTGTAACGTAGCTGGAATCCTGGCTGAGTAAGTCTGAGTGTTAATACATGTGTTATTAGCACTTGGATAGTTGAATATGAGTAAAAGCCCCAGCGTATAAATCAGGCCCTGTCAGTGTTTACAATACTATTTGTTCTTCTGAGAGGAGGCAGATGGAGTGGTGATAGCTTTGTCCTCAGGGAAAGCTAATGTGGAGCTTTTTGTAGGGGTCATGATGATCTTTGCAACAATTGGAAAATTATCCAGTACCATTCTTTTTTTCCCCTCTTTTTGGGGCTTGATCCTGCCTCTTCCAAGTCTTAGAGTCATAAAGTAATTTAGGTTGGAAAAGACCTCTAAGATATTTCTGTTCTTACGGCAGAACAATGGGATCTATGGAAGAGTTTGCAGTGTCTGGGCTAATTTTAAAGACAATGAGTTCACATGATAAAAGAAATATACTTTAAACATGATTTAAAATACAAAAGTATATGAAAAGATACAAGTGGGGATGAGGAAAACAGGCTTGTAAATATGAAATATTGAGGATCTCCACATTTGATGAGCAGAAGAAGGGGTGTGATATTAAGCAACACTGATTTGAAGCTTTATAGACCAAACTAACAAAATAAGAAAATTTGGACTAGGTAATGTCCACCAAAGACTGAAGAAGCTAAGCTGCTATTTGGACTCCTCTTTTCTTATGTGAGCATGGGAGGACTGAAAACTGTCTAATATATAATGGATGCTTTTTCTGTAAAGGTACTGGTAAGCTCAAGAAAAGTGCTGATCAGTTTCAACTTGGAAAAATTATAGTTGCAGTAATAAATGAGAGAGTAGTGGAAACCTGAATAAATATACTGTGGAAGAGTTGGCTTAGCTTTTGGAGGGATGTCATGCCTTAGAAGTTGTCTGAAAGTCCTTGAAAGGATCAGTTAATGTGGACAAAGGTTGAGATTGGCCACATGGCTTTGTGAAAGAAATCCGTGATTCTCAAAGGAGTGAGCACTTACGGGATCAGAAGGAAGGGCTTACTGAGGGCAAATAGCACACTGAAAGCTAGGCAAGAACGAGCTCAGTTTTTACAGAGGAAAGAGTTCTGCAGTGGAGCCCTTGACAGGTTTTAACACAAAGCTGCAAGCGCTGGCTCAGAGGTTCCTGAAGTGCACATTGTTGGACGGGTGCTCTGGAAAAAAGCATCGCTGCGTTTCTGTGATTCATCGCCTCCCCTGGGGGGTGCATTGCTTTCCACTGATGCTGGGGATCCTGCAGGGACTAGCTCAGCCTGATCTTCAGATGGCTAATTTAGGTAGAATGAATCCCACCTCAAATTAATGAGTTTATTTCAAGCTACGAATCACTGGATGGGATTTTCCTGAGTGGTTTGGAAAATCCACTTCTAGCTTTTATTACTTTCACAGCTTTTTGGTGCACTGAAGTTATTTTAGGGTGTGCAAAGTATGGATCATCATGTAAGTTTTGATCATTTCTAGTCACATTCAGGAAATGCAAACCATGCAAGAGGGGTGGAGAATCCCATCATGTTATTGCTCTCATAATTTAGGAGCTTTTGAGCATTCCTGGGATCCTTCAGCAGTAAACCCAGGTACAAGTGTGTTCCTCTCTGTGTTCTTCCCAGTCACATCTATCTCTGCAAGGCACCTCCTAATCCTATTTCCTTTGAGTTTTGCAATTGCTGATCCTCCGGGATCCACTGGCACAAGGGAAATGAATGTGCCTTTCAGGGGACAATGGCAGATCATGGAAAATCTCAAAACCTAAACCATTAAAAAACTGAAGTAATTGAACAGAATACCATGTTGGCATGTTTCTCTTCCTTTCAAGTGTCCTGTGGATCTGAGAAAGATAAGTGGTTATTTCCAAAAGACGTGAACTATTCGTAGCATGGTTTGATTTGTTTGGTTTGGTTTGAATTTCTTTTTTTTTTTTTNTTTGCCTTCTAAATAAACACAATTGAGTATGGCTGTGCATGAATACCTCTTTCTGGAATGAAGAAAAATAAGTAAGTAACTACTACATTGATTAGTCATCATGAAATGAATCCAGAGTAACAGTTTATTATATTGGAACTTAAGGGCAAAGCATAGACATTCATTTTTAAGGAAATGTAATTTCTTTTGTAAAAATATAATGAGACGTAGTAAACAAACCACAAATTAGGCAAGCCTCAGGAAGGCAAGATGTTTGTAGTGGAGGCTGTTTCTGTGCATTGCCATTGTTTTTTCCTCACAGAGTGTATTTGCAAATATGGTTGTTCTGGACTGTACAACAGCTCTGCAGCATTTCCTGTTATACTGAGCAAACTGAATTTTGCAGCCCATGTGTATGGCCCTGTAACAAGAGCTGAAGTGATGCTTCCTGTGGCCAGATGGTGAGGAAGGTGTGTGAGCCTCAGCTCCTGAGCTTGGCTGGAGCTCCTGATTATGGCCCCACGTAGGCAGAGCTGTCTCTTCTCCCCAGAGACCTGGCAGTGACTCTTGGGAGGTGATGCCCCATCAGTTCTGCTGCTGTTTGGGAAGAGCCTGAGCATGATCACGGTGCTTTCATATGGTAGAAAACCTTCCTGAAGTCCACTGATTAGGTCACTTGGTCAACACAGACTTCTGCAGGGGAGTTTGTTTTTATACACATGCTGCATTTACCTAGTAGAGGAACTAATGAAGGAATAATCCTTAATAATTTGTTATCGCCACACAATTCAGGACATTCATTTCTCTCTGTGTGTTTTTTGTTTCTTTCCCTGCCCCTCCAACCCCTCTAGCTAATCAGGATTTATTAAATTTTTCCAGATTTCTGAGGAGGATATTATTCTTAATGATGTCAAAGAATTTGAATGTAGCACTTGCTAATGGAAAAGCTCTTCTTAATTACTATTGGAAACTTCAGCCCCTGAGTGGGAACTTTAATATTTGGTAGCTTTAAAGCTTTCCATGTGAGAGAGCTCCTCCTCCCCTCCAAGCTCCCACTCTGTTTCTAATAACTTGTGCAGGGCTCTCCAAAAATGTTGCAGTGATCTCACCCAGGTCAGTATTAGCCCAAACCCTCCCTCAGGCTGGGTCTGGCTGCGGGGGCATCAGGCTGGCGGCCCCAGCCTCTCCCCCATTGCCGGGGCACGCTGCCCCCTGGGAGGCAGAGCAGGCAAACACCGAGGATCTGCGGGCAGAGCCGGGGCTGGCAGGGCCGGCAGGCAGCTGCTGCCAGCCTGGCTTCATGAGAACAGGACCTCTGTCACAGCGGCCACAGCTCAGCCACAGCAGCAGGAGGGTTCATCCCTTCCCACCCACCGGACAGGCCAGGCTCCACTGAAACACTAGGAGAAATAGACCATTAGTCAAGAATTTCCTAAATAGCAATACAATCTAAAAGAGGGGGTTCCAGCTGGAGTTTTTCTATGAGAATGGCAGAGATTAGGGAATCTTTTCCTTGTTTTAGATATATGGCCTACTGTGTCCAGGATGTCTTCTTATACGGTCTTTATAGAAGTCAGTCTCTGGCCCTCAATGCTGTGTTATTGAACTCTCGGGTGTAAGTTATGGTCTCCAGTACTACATAAATAAAAAGCGAGTCTTTTCAACTGAGTAGTCAAATGATGTTGAGGGAGTCTGAGTTCAGGCAGTGATCTAATTTGACTGTTCAAAACTTAAATAAAACCTCTGAAAAAAGGTATTTAATTGTGCAAAGGTTATGCTATGATTGTTAGACTACCAAAAATTTTCAGAAGAACCTTTTGGATGGGCAATATTTTAGGCAGCTGCATTACCATCAAGAAATGGTTTGGAAAATTCAGTTTTTGGGTTTGGTGCTGGTTTTTTTGCAATTAAATGCCTGTGCATGAGCTTACCAAACTGAGGTCATTTGGATGTATACATGGTTTGGAAGGTAGAGTAGGAGATAAAATCAGTTGGATTAAAATACAAGAGGAGAAAGACATCATTGGGTTGTTGTGATTTTAACTTGCAAGGAAATATTTTTCTGTAAGCTCACATGTGTAGTCTCAGGATGGAACACCAGCTGTGTCTATCTCTGGAGAGATCTAGCTAACAATGCACGTCAGAAAAAATTATAGCATAATTTATTCATACCTCTCAGAATAGCAGAAATAAGGCTGAAATCCATGTGCCTGAAAACAAAAGCTTTGTATTAGTTCCAATCCTGTCCAAGGATGGTCTATAAGAGTGATAAAATGCCATGGCAAAGAAAAAAGCAAATTAAAGCATAGTTCCTTATCAAACTCTGAAATAAGTGTTAAATTCGAGGAGGAATGGACTTGTCAATTAAAGTGAGAGCAGCAAGCCCTGCAGCACAAACTTTTTTCCTGGCTCTGAGCATTGGGGGTGTGGGATGAGTTTGGGACTGACTTGATCAGGCCAGGATGGCTAAAAGTCAAGTTCCATTTAATTTTTTCTAAGTCAGTGTTTAGTTGTGTTTTCTGTCAAGGTTATTCCTCAGTTAGTGTTTCAGGAGGAGAGACTGGCCAAAAGAAAACAAGGAGTCTGACATTCGATGTCCTATCTTGCAAGAGCTGTTCTTTGGCAGGGCTCTGTCCTGGCAGTAAAGCAGGAGATGGACAGTGCTTCTTCAAGCTAACAACATTGGGAGGGCCTTTTCTCAGAGATATTGCAAAAAAGCAACAAGCCAGAGTATCAGGCTGGATGCTACTGGGGCGTTTCTTAGGCTGGTATTTCTGTATATTCTTATACTGTAAGAAACCAGTATAAAGCACTTGTGTTGGTGATTGTTCTACAGTTTAAAAAAAAACAGAGGTCAAGTTACTGGAAATATGAAAAATCCCATAAGTGATAGTTTCCTGGCTAGTCTTGGTTTGCCTCAGAAATGCTTTGGTGATGCTGTGCTTCCAATAAACATTAGTATAACAAAACACAGTCTGTTTCCAGCACTTCTGATGGTGACTCCTCTCAAATCTAACTCTTTGTTGTCTGGTTTGGTGAAGTGGTTACAGCACTCTGCCAGCACTATTCCTCTGTCACTAAACCTGTACCAACAGTGGTGACTAGCTGAGCTGGCGAGATAGAGATGGCATTTCTTGCTCACAAAGTCTGAGGTTTTTTTCTTGGACTTCATAGTTCTGGGTGGAAAAATGATGATGACTCTTTGGTACTTCTGTTGCCTATGGTGAACGAAACCAAGATACAAAAAACAATGTAAGAATGCAAAAATCAGTAGATGTGAGTACTTTGAAAAATCACAAATAAATGCAAGCCTAACTTTAATCTTCAATGGTTTGCCTTAGGATGTATTTTCATGTTCATACAGATCTCTCCCTAGCATACCAGTTCACCTGGAGAATGGAATTCAAGATGTACTGAAACACTTTTCTCTTTTTTCTTTTTTTTTTTCTGATGCCAACAGGTGGTTGATTTAGCATGGGATAAGCATTCTGTGTATTTCCAAATTTTCTCCTACATTTGAGATACCATGTTATCTAAGTCTTGTTCCAAAGAGATGTTTAAAATTAAGAAGCAATGAAATGGAAGAGCAAAAAAACACCTATTGGTGAAGTTAGAATTGTTCTGAACAGTGTGGTTCAAAGAGCAAATGTTCAAATGCATCTTGTCTATAAATGCAGTATGTATCAAAGCTGTCTGCAGGACAGAAGTGTTGGGTCCTTGTAGGGAGTGCCCTAAGTACAAATTAGGGTTACTGTGTCACTGCTGGTTCCTCATTCTGGTATCTGTAACCTTTGCAGAGTGCTGCTCTTCTCTTACCATTTTACATTTAAAGAGCAAGGAAGAGAGAAGCAGGAACATGCCACCTTTGCAGATAGGAAACAGAGATGCAGATTAAGCCCTTTGGCTGGGAATATTCAGGAAATTTGCTGGCAGATCAGGAAACTGGTTTGGCACATGCTAATCTTCATCTTCAACCTGAGCAGAACATCCCTCTCTTTCAAAAACATCATTATTTAATTATGTCTGTTTAAGAAACTAAATTTAATCCTCCTTGTCTGAAAAGACATCCTGGCTCATCTGGAAATTTAAATTATGATTTAAAAATAGCTACAAGTCAGTGTTTACTCATACAGTATTATGTGCTGGAAAGACATTGGATATACTAGTTACAAATGGACAAGTCAAGCAGTTAAAGTACATTGTGCCCATCGAGTGTTTCTGCTAGGGAGCACAGGCTCAAGGGAAACACAAACATGAACATGAATTTGTCTTTTAGTTTGGGGCTCTGGAATGTTTCTGTTCTAACAGTGTTCTAATAAAACCAAAACATTGACTCTTTCCCAGCAAAGTTATAAATAGAAAGTAGGCACTCTCCTTCTTATACAGAAAGATAAACTGCAAAAGGAGATTGTTCACAAAATGAAAAAACATCCAATTTTAAATGCTGATGTTTAACTTGTGTCTCAGAGCTGCTGCAACAAGCAGCTGCTGTTTCTCCTCCATTTTCCCATGTAATTGATTTATTCTCGTGACTGAGAATGGCATGATGCAGCACAAACAAGACAAATGCTCCTTCTGCACAGTGTGCCTCTGGCAGGTGAGCTGATGGTGATTCTCAGGTCCAGATGGCCTCAAGCAGCTTTGGGGCTGTGCAAGCCATGCAGCCAGAATCCCTCAGTGACACAGGTCAAAATGTACTTCTGGTCCTGTTTTAGACTCATAGAACCATTTAGGCTGGAAAAGTCCTCTAAGGTAATCGTCACACCATTAACCTAGAACTTCCCAGTCCACCACTGAACCAAGTCCATAAGTGCCCCATCTACACAACTTTTAAATATCTCCAGGAATGGTGACTTCTTCCCTGGACAGCCTGGTCCAGTGCTTGACAAGCAGTTTTGTGAAGAAATTTTTCCATCCAAACTTCTTCTGGTTCAATCCACTTCATGTTTATTTGGGTCTAGAACTTGCTTTGGAGATGCTATAAAGTTGGGAGGAGTAGCTGATATTCTGGAGTATGGTGCTGCCATTCACAGGGTCTTGACAAACTGGAGAAATGGTGACCAGGAACCACACAATGTTCACCTGAGGAGTCATTCCAAGCACTAGAGCATCTGACCAGATGGGAATGCAGTTTTGCAGGAAAAAAGCTGGGGCTTCTGGTGGATACAAAGCTGATGTGAGCCAGCAGTGTGTCCTTTGGCACAGGTGCCCAGCAGCCTCTTGAGCTGCACCAGCAAAAGCTTTGCCAGCGGGTGGAGGGGGGGAACCTTCTGCTCTGCTCAGTCCTGGTGGGGCCAGGGGGCTGTCTCCACTTCTGGGCTTCCCAGTACAAGACATGGGGGTAGTAGAAGGAGGCCAGCAAACAACCACATGATGAAAGGATTGCGGCATTAAAATGAGAGTGAGAGAGAGGGAGACGTTACCTGACTGGGGCAGAGATGAGAATAAAGATGGAAACTGGCTCTGCTCAGTGGTATCCTGTGAAAGGAGGAAAGGCAATGTGCTCAAGTTGGACTGCAGGAAAAATACTTGGAGACTTTTCTGCAAAGACAGCTGAATGCTCAAAGAGATTGCCTGGACAAGTCGTGGAATTGTCATCCTTGGGAGAAATTAAAAATCTGACTGGATGTAGTCCTGAGTGGCATGTTGTAGCTGACCATCCTCTGAGTGGGAGGCTGGGCTAAACGATCCCTAGAGGTCACTTCCAACCTCAGAAATTCTCTGATTCTATAACTTGTAACCTCATTGTACAATGTACAAATTCTTATTTTAATGATATTTGATATTTATAGGATTTACTACTAAAGGAATATTGAGAAGCATCAGCCAGATGGCTCCCAGGGAGTTGTTTATACAGGTAGACAAGACTTAGGACCATGAAAGAGAAGGGCAAAGAAACAAAGGAATTTGCTGAAGGCAAGCTGCAAGCCTTATCTTCCTCACTTCTTGCACAGTACTCTATTCACAAGTAGGTTTTTCTCCCTCCTCCTCCCACAAAAACACTCAGGATTTTGTTTCCAAGTCTGCATGGGTAAAAAATGAGAGATGAATGCACAGATCTCACTTATAAATTTACTAATATAGATTATGTTTCTGAAACAAGTTTGCCTTCTATTCAGCAGTTGAGGGGAACAGAGGTACATTCATTCTGTGAGAACCTCTTCAAAGGTCCATTCACAGCCATTCATGGGAAGTGCTACATTGCTGGGCATGTGAGAGAGAAAAAGCATTTTAATTGAATGCATGAGTGTCTAACTGACTGCCAGATTGTGACTGGCCTCTGTGCAGGCCCAAAGCTGCTCATGTCCTGCTGGGAGCAAGAAACTGCTGTAGAGACAAGCCATCCTCTTACTGTGTGAGCTGCCCAGTAGACCAGGCACTGCAGAATGAAGACAAATCTGTCAAGGTGGCCATGGGAACTGAAAACAAGGCTTCTTGCAGTACAGATCATTCATTTGGCTGAAGGACCTCCTAAATATGGCTTCTATCAGTGTACAGAGCTGTGAGCTGTAGGTACTCTGAATAGAGCTGAATGCTTCCAGGTTTATGTAGGAAATGCTGGATGTTAAGTTTAGTCTGGGGTACAAAACTACTGTCATGTTATTTTTAAATGTGGACTCCAGTTTCACTCTGTCTTTGCTTGCTTGTTGTATAATGTGTTTCATTTTCTGTCCTTCCATTATTAAAAGCTAATCAACTTAAGTTTTCCTCGAAAAATACCCTGATGGATGCTAATAATACAAAGCATCCATAAAGAAGGTGAGGAGAATGACAGCAGGGTACTTGGGGATGCACTTAACACTGTTCATTAAAAATATGTGACTCTGCCTCAGGAGATTTGATAAACATTGATTTTGCTTGTAGAAAGCAAAAGATAAAAAGCAGCCCCCCCCTCCTCTTTTTCTGCAAAATGAAAGGAACTGATGTAACTTCTAAATCCAATACAATGAAGTGCTATTGGAGCACTGCCAGCAGTGTATTTCCTGCCAGTGTCTGCTCCTCCAATCAGTTTAATTATGAGCAATTGTTTGGGTTGTGCTGTGAAGAAATATTAGAGAATGGAAAAAAAGAGCATACTTTGGGTCACTATTTTGCAACTGATTCATGGTTTGGCAGAAACCATTAACTAGATTTTATGCTTTACAACACTGTAATAGTATCATTGTGGATCAACCTTGCCATATAAGCACATACAGCACAAATCCACCGTTTATTTTGACAAGGTTTTAGTGGAAGCATTTGAAAAATGCTGAAATAACATCAGCTATTGGCTAGAATTTTTGGTTAATCATATGCCTACTCTTATCCAAGGGATCTAAGCAGGCTATGAAAAACTGGCTATTGTTAATGTCTCCTCTGTTTATCTGCCATGTCAGATTTTTATAATAATTTTTCTTGTGCTTGACACATTTCTCATGTCTCGCGGCTACATGCAGAGGCATTTTGTAATCCTAGATCAGCTCTTTTGGAGGGGCAGACTGAGGAAAGATGGTTCTTCTCCCAGCTTGCAGGATTTCTCTCCTTCTGACTGTTTTTTCTTGGAATGCTGAGGACTTAATTAAGCACACAAGTACTGCTCTGGAAGCGAATCCTGATTAACGTGTACTTCAGCTTGGGTGGAATGGTTTCAGTGCGGACTAGAGGATGTTTACTGGGGCAGTGCCTCCGTGCTGAACAGTCTTCATGCAGAGATCTTGCAGGACACAACCCAAAGTGCCTGTTAGTGCTGCTAGCAGCCTGGTCAGCTGCCAGGACGGGAGCCAGCCGGGCTCGGCTCTCGGCTGTGGAGGGGGGAGGTTCTCACATTGCCGAGCCTGATGTAGCCGCCCCTGGTGTCATTCCTCTCCAAGCAGAGAATTTTAGATTTCAGACATTGTCAGATACTATTGATCAGCAAACTAGAAAAAAAATCAAAAAACAACACCACATTGGAATACTTGGAATACAGAAAACAAAGAATTCATAGCACTTGTGACAAGTGTTAGTTTAGGGGTTCATGCCTTGGTCTGATACAACATGCTGCAAGAGCATGCTCCTTCCAGGAATGTCATATGAACTAGCCCAATTCAGATCCTGTTCCAACAGAAAACAAAAGATGCACTTGTTCTCATGTTTGCTAATGTAAATGTTCTTTTTTCTCCCCACTCTTGTGTGAGCTGTGTACGCACTTTTGTTTTCTGATACCAGAACAAATCTTGGATAACTAACACATTACTGTACTGAGTAATATGGTGTTAAAGCAAATAAATTATGTAAATGCTGCAGGTGGCATTTTGCATCTCTGCCAGGTTCTGCAGTCTTTACATTAAACATGTTTCTTAGTTGTATCTAAAGCCTGAAAAGTTCAAGGGGTACAAGGGTCCAGCTGTTTGCAAAAATGTGAGGATCCAGCTGCAAATCATCTGAGACTTGTGCTGTCCCAATTCTGCTATTAAAATGTGAGCAATGGTAATTTCTAGCAAGAGAGTTCTGAATTTCAACAGAGTTCAGAAATCATAGTGAGAGGAACAGAAGTCCTGTGTTTGGATCCTATGTTTAGTACTTTCTTACATATCTGCTTAGCTTGAAGATCATTTGACAGATCATATTTTGCCTGATGGGGTGCTGCACCTCAGTTACCATAAGCATGTCTTGGAAAATAATTTTCCATCAGGAAGCAGTGTTCTCTGTGAATGTGAATCCTTGCCATGATGAGATGTTGCAGAAGGAACACTAATCTTGGTTGTTCCAGGAAACAGAGATAGGGCAAACGAAACTGCTGTTCAGAAAAGCAGGATCAAGAGTGTAATTAGAGATAAGGAGATAAGATCATGTGATGCATTGGAGATGTTACCAGGGAAGAAGAGATTAAAATCACTCTATTCTAGGTCAATAGAATAGAATAAAACCATTAAATAGTATTTTATTCTAGCCACTGACATACTAATAAATAAGGGCAGAGGTGGGTCTCATAAAGAAATTTCCATTACCACTGATGTTTTTAAGAGCTGTATTTTGTCTAAAAATAAAATTTGTTATGTTGCCAGATGTATAACTATTTTTCCAGCCATATTCTTAGAGTTACCCAGAAGAGTGTTGTTGATTTGAAAGCATGGCTATGACCTGCTCTGCTGCTGCCTTCTGCTGTACCCTCAGGACTGGTCAAAATGAGATGAGCACTTGCCTAGTCCTTTTTCCAGTCTCATACTGCTGCACATTACTTGCTGATTGGAAGCTTTTTGTGTCAGGGGTAGTTTTGTCCCCCTGACATCTTCTGGCTGTTCAGTGCTGAACTTCATCTTTCCTTGCATTGCCTCATCACCAAATTTTCACTTGTGCTAAGCTTCCTCATTTTCTAAACAATTTATGACTACCTTGAAAGGCACAATTCCCTAACATAACCTCCATATGAAAGTTGATGTTTGTTTTATTTCTACATTTTCTCCTCCCACCCTTAAAAGCATAATTCAATTAAGGATATCCTATTTTCCTTAACACCAGCCTTTGTTTATTGTAGGTCTTTGGGGAAGGACCTTGTTCAACTTTTTTTTTTGGAAGTCCAAGAAAACTATTCCAGATATATTGCCCCTGCAGTGACTCTGGTAGTGTGCTGAGACATAACTCCCTTGTTTTCTGGAACGCTCCTCCTCAGACCTATCCCATTGGTCTGTCTGCTGCTTGCCTTCTATTTTGCTACAGTTTCTACTGATTCCTCAAGTCCAGAAGTGAAATTTATTGGTTCGCAAGGTAACTGTTCAAGTTACAGAGAACTCTTGAAGAAAAAAAAAAAAAAAAAGAAAGAAAGAAAAAGATTAACATTGGATTTGCCTCTTCATATTTTTCTGTTACTGTCACTATTTTATAGCAATGGCTGGAGTTGGGTATTAACACCAAGGGATATTCTGGTCTCCATATAGCATCTACCAGTAAAGATTTACATGGTCTTTGCATACAGCTTAGTACATAGATGAACTGTAGCGTGGCAGTAGTCATGCAATGCCTGAGTACTGGTACCCAACCCCATCTGTAGCACTGAGCTGTTGACTCAGGCCAAAATCACACCAGACCTTTCCAATTCTTGCCTTCACACGCAATTCCTGGGCACAATTTGGGAGCTGGGACCAGTCTCCATCTTGTGCTAATAGCTGTTTTGGGGACAGTGCTTCCCCTCACCCCACTCCCTTTTTGGTGGGTGGATTTAGTGGTGAAGATGTGAGTTGCTCCATGGCATCTGGCCTGAGTGCTGTAGGATGGTCCCAGTTCTGGTCACAGCTGTAGCCGTGGTGCTTGTGGTGCCATCATGGGGACTCTGCTGGACACCAACCTGCGACAGCCCTCGAGGGAGGTGTTCTATCTAGTTATTAATTCTCCTTCAGAAAAATGTCTTGGAAGATCCCAGTGCATCAGCACTGTGAAAGGCTGAGTGAGTTATAGCTGATTTGCACAGATTTGTTCAAATTCTATAGTTTTCTTCCTGCAATGGTTTTCTTCCATTTCCTTTCTTCCATATGGATTTCTCCTGAGAACCTGCCCTGAGGCAGTGCCTGTCTGCACGTGTCCCTGCTCCCATGGCTCAGCGCCTCCTCTTGGCCTGCACAAGGTGCCCTGGGATCCTCCAGTAGCACTGGCTCCACGAGTGCCCTCAGCTGAGGGACACACGTGCTTTGGATTTGCAAGTTTGTCTTTTCAGACTGTTTCCACACACTGTTTGCTCTGTCTCATCACAGAGTTCTTGGGGCTGTCCTGCTGCCAGGAGACCAGTGCTCCTGTCTTCATGCAGTGCCTGTGCACAGTGGTCACAGGTAGGGTCCTTCAAAGTGGCCCCACCTTTGGATGTTTTTCACTTCTCTGACAGTGTTACATTCATGGTGGTATTATTTCATGGCATCCACTGATTGAAATATCCTGTGATATTTTAAAAAGCTTTTATTTCATTATCAGGTTCCTCAGTTTCAGTGGCTTTTCATGTATTTAAAGAAGACAAAAGTCTTTGGAAAGACCTTGATATGTCCTTTTTCCCCATGACTATTTTCTTGCAGTGCCATCACCAGAGGAACTCATCAGTGAGCTCCTGCTCCTGCAGGGGGTCTTTAGTACATCCATACAAGAGAAAGCAGCAGCCACCTTCAGGGGCCTCCACAGGCTGGTCCTTTCCACCCAGTCTATTTCACAGTTAGTGAAACTCCTGGGAGATAAACTCCCAGCAGAGCAGCACTGTGGCTCTGGCTGTGCCTGGCCAGCTTGAACAGACCAAAATGAAGATGAATTGACTTGATCTGACAGCATTAACTTGCTACTGAGACCCAAACTAATATCTCTGTGCAGTCTGTAGGCCTTAGAGGAGATAATCAAAAGCTTGTCTGTTTTCATATTTTGTCTCTGACACTGGCCAAGAGCAGATGCTTTGGCTAATGATGTTTATATCCAGGCCATCTTTCTAGGAGTTACCCTCCTGCTACAATGACCATCCTACTGTATGGTGTATATAGGACATTAAATAAGATTGATGTTAAAAGCCATTCACATGATATAACACAAGAGACAGTGTAAGAAACTCTCTGGGTACTGCTGTAATAAAATTATTTCAAGCTCATATTTATTGCAAATTTTCTGCTTTAATCATTTTTCACCCTCAAGAACAGTTTGGCATTGTGGCATTAGAATCCTTTTCATGGGTCTCTCAAGTCATCTCTCCTTTCATGCTGTTGGCTAGATTATAAACCCTGCAAGCAGAACTGGCTTTGCACCCTAAAGTGCATACTTTTAGTGTTTTAAAATCCCCTAGTTTTAGACCATTTTTTTTTTTTTGGTCAGGTTACTTTACTCTGAAAATTTGTTCATAAAGACAAAAACTTTTTAGGTCTCTCAAATGTTCTTATCAGAAAATAATAATGTATTATAACCAAAACAGTAAAACCCCATTTCATTGTTTTTCGGATTATGGAACAGTTTTCTGCAAGTTAAGCAATAAAAGTACTTGGCTGAAAGAAACTTATGGGTTTGGTTTTGGGGGTTACTGGCTTTGGATTCAAAATAACCTTCTACCCTTTGGTTAATTTTTCCTGCTTTGCCCCATAAGAATTCTCCTTTGTTTGCAACTTGCTCTGTAGATGAAAAAGTGAAAGACGTGAAGATGAAGACTCTTATGGAAGGACTAACGCTATGATTGGTACTATTCTTCACAATGTAGATTTAATTCCCTTACCTTTTCTTTATCTATTTTTTTAAGTCTGTGCCTTTTTTCTGTATCAACTTTCCTCATTCTGGTGTGGTTGCTGCCCAGGTGGAAAAAGCATTTAAAAAATGAATTCCTATAGCTTTCAGGTGCTAGTCTTCTAAGTAGTACTCAGTCAAAAATGGTTTTGGTTATCTTCTGCTATTTGTGTTGTTTCTATTAAAATGTGTTGAAGGGAGTCCTATCCTGCTGAGTATATTATAATTGTTCCAGTTGTTGGAAATGCAGTTTCCAACAAAGTGTTGGTTTGTCTGTCTGGATGTCACAGCTGGAAGACAATCCAACCCTCCTGTCAGGGGCATCTTCTACACACCAATTCACAGGCCATGCACATGGGCCTGAGAAATCCCTGTAGTACAGATTTTGCACTTTTCTCTTGGCATCCAAAAGACTGAGATACAATTGCCACGCATCAAGGGATGCTGCACCAAGACAGCTGTCTTACGATGGCGAGGAGTGGCCAGCACTGGCAGAAGGGACTGCTGTACCCTCTCTGCTGGAATCAGATCATGGTGTTGTTGGACTGGGGATCTGAAACAACTCTACTCTTGGGGTTAAAAACAGATAGACCTCGAGGGAATAAAAGCTTTACTATACAAATTTCAGTGTCTGATCACTAATTAAAGGCTGCAGTGACGTTTAGAAAAACAGTACCTGTTTAACTCTGCTTTGTGCTCAGCAAACAACTTGAGGCTGTACAATTTCTGTAGTAATTCTGCTGCTGTTTCTAATGCTATCGCATAGGGAGTGATTTTCTACAACAGGTGTTATAGATATTCTGCTAAACATTACTTAAATACTGATTAATGGCAAAACCAACACAGGGTATTGGGAATGAGGAAGGAGGTGGGATGTTTAGAAGTCTTTGGTGATCCCTACGCTGTATCTGCTTTGCAGAAAAAAAATTAATTGCTGTAGGAATGTAGAAGTAGGTAACATAAAACTCAGCTGTCAAGCAAAAAAATACCTGGAAAGCTTAAAAAAAAAAAAAAGCCACTAGTCTGTTTGAAGCAGAAAATACCCTGTCCATAACATTGTTCAGAAAACCTGCACTTTAGACTGAGCAGCAGGCTTAGTTGTGGAAAAGAGTAACTACTTTGAATGACCATGATGGGCAGAGAGTGTTAAAAAAGACTGAAAAATAGACTATGGGGGAAGTGGACAATGAAGCTGGTATCTCCAACCCTCTCATGAGGCTGAAGGTCAGGAGCTGTAAAGAAGCCCAGTCAGTAAAGGAGGCTAGCTTGACAGAAGCATCCATAGATGGTAATGAAAGGAAGTATTCTGGCGTCTTTTCCAAGAACAACGAGGAATTTGGATGACAGGATTAAGTGCAGTGCTGCTCTGTGCTAGACACTGCATGCTTCTGGGAAGCAGTGCTTACGCTGGCTTGTCATCCTAGGAGATGGGTAGAAATGTTAAATTGCAGCCTGTGATAGGGCCTGACTGTTCATCTTAAGGTGTTGCTGGCATCCTTGGTTCTCCAGGCACCTCTTTTTACACGGGTGGCTTCAATTTTTGTTATTAATACACTTACTGCCTTTGAAGGAGCTTGTTAGCACAGGTAGCATCCCCAGTAGCTGCCAGGATCTCTCCTGGCCCTGAGGTGGATCAGCTAATGGTGTGAGTTGTGCCTGCACCAGATAACAGCCCCTCATTGGGCTGTGAGCCAGCGGCTCCCAGGCGCTGCTGCTCATCCCTGAAGAGCACAGAAAGGCTGCTGGGACATGCCCCAAACTCTCCTACACAGACAGCACTGATCCCCTGTCCTCACCTCAGCTGCAGCCTGCAGAGATGGAGTTATTTCAGCAGCTTTTGTCACTCTAGGCACACTGGCCTCAGGGCACTGCCAGACTGGAGCGAGACGTGCACACGTGCTGCTGCAGCAGTCTGTGCTGAGCCCTGCCAGCAACACAAGATAGTTTGGTCTCTGTGCAACATGCTTCTTTTGCCTCTTCCTTCTGAAAGACAGACATTATCTAGGGTTTTCATTCTTCTCAGTAATCCTTTATTTCCTGGATAAAATTTATTTTAATTCTTTAAAATTTCAGAGGAGACTTGATGCTAAGTGCTGTCTACAGAAAATTTCCTCTTCAGCCTGTTCAACACAGATGTCTTTCTCTCTGTGGGGTAAGCAACCCAAATCCAATTTCAGTGAAAAAAATTCTTTTTTTTTTCCCTTTGCTTGCTCAGTTTTGTTTTCTTTTGTTCATTTTGTTGCCTGCAAGACTGTTAGATCTAGCTGAGAATTTATAATCTTACTCTTTGCATAAGTGTGATTACAAATCTCCTGGGTTAGGTGCAAGAGCTGGGTGAGTTTCCCACTGCAGTGCTCTCTGCAGCTTCAAAATTTGGAAAATCTTTGCACCTTTCTTGTGAACTTCATGTTATTTCCCTAGAACATGGAAGAAACTGCTAATAGAGAAGAAATCATAAAGCTAGTAACCAATCCAGTTTCTAAAGTTAGGGTGGGAATGCACGCAACCATTTAAAACCAGGAATGTAACCCAGAATAGTCTGGTCTAAACCTGTTGGTAAAGAGCTCGGATGTTAATGGATTGCCTGATGGAGGTGTCATGCTCCTCAATGGCACAAGGGTCTTTCCTCAGTGTCCACCAACACACCCATTTGCTAATTCTAAACATTCACCCAGGCTCCTTTTTCCTCTCCACTTAGAAATGACTAAAACCAAAGAGTCCGTAATTGAGGACAAGACCACCGAGACAGTAGCAGAGACAATGAAGGCATTTAAGAAGAAAAGAGACATATGGGCAAATGAGAGAAAAAAGAAACTGAACAGCTTTTGAGCAAAGCTTCCAGAAGTTTGACTGACAGATGAAAGTAGCTCAGGAGACCTGCCTTTTGGATAAGGACAAATGAAGCTACTGTAGAATTAGAAGCATAGGTAATTTTTCAAATGTTGCTTTTATTATAGAGCTGGGCTGGTTGAGACAAACATGCAGTCCTGGGGGGATGATGATGCCGGATTGTCTGAGTCAGATTCTGCCCTCAGAAATAGTTTGGTAGGCAATCATAAGCCAAATGTAAGAAATGTGATTAGATACTAAATTTCATGCCAAAGAAGGAAAAAAAAATTAGAGGAACTGGAAGCTGTAGACAAAGTTCTGCAAATCTCAGTACTCTTTTAAAAGGTAACTAAAACATCAGCCAATATGGATTCTGCCAGAGTGTACTAGATAATTAGGCAGAGCAAGTAATTAAACACTGGCCTTAAATCACGTTACAGTATTTTCCTCTGGTTATTGTGACATTTGTTTAATACACTCAAGTTTTTCCTCACAAAGTTAGGAAACTATTACCAGTTTCCACCAGTGAATCTGTTTCCCGATATGCTTTTATAATAAGTAAATTTATTTGTAGTGCTTACTCTTTAGTTTTTCTATTGGTATAGATTTGAATAGTGTATCAAGAAGTAATTTGGTGCTCAAGAAGTAATTCCAGTTTAAAAAAAGCAGATCAGCAACAGAAATCCTCTCATTTTATTGAAATGGTTGTACTAGAGCAACTAGATTCATAGTGTGCTTCACTATGAATCAGCTCAAATTCACTACCAAGTCTGGATAAACTAGTAAGGCATCACCTATTCTCTCAAGTCTACCCTTATATCTGGACTTGTTTCCTACACAGAGCCATCAGATTCCTGGCTTGGGAGTCTCTAATACCCTTCCCAACTGTATGGTAACATCCCAAGTTCTATTTTCCATGGTGAAAGCCTGAAGGGGAAAAACCACAGTAGTCAAAAACTACAAGTCCAGCAATGAGATGTAATGTCAGAGGTACTGTATAATGAGATGTCCAAAGTGACTATTTTAGTACTTAAACTGTTGGTGAAATTTCAGATGTGATTCTGTGGATGCTTCACTCTCAGAAAAGATGTGGACCAGAGCTGGACAGAGTTCAGAGACAAAGAAATAGAAAGATAGAGGTTTAAAAAATCATGTCCTATGAGTTGAAGGCAGTGGTGATGTTTAGTCTAGAGAAAAGAAGACTGAGGAGAGGCGTGATAACACTGTTTGTTAAAATATTTTAAACCATATTCCAAAGGGGAAGGGAATAGATTATATTCCAGGGGGAAAAAAGCACAAGAAGCAATGATCTTAAATTGTGGTAAAGGAGACTTCTGTTAAATTTTAGAGGAACATAAGCTGTTCTAATATTACAAATAGCCAATGAATGGAGGATCTCGGCAGTAGATGTGAGAGGTGATGGGAGCCCAGTATTAGGATTCTGTTTTAAATGACTGTACATACATTCTGCTGTGTAAATATCCAAAGTATGCCTGGAAGGATTTAGCTCAGTTTTTTTAGCAGCTGTGGCGAGCTGCATAGTCTCTTGAGGATAATTGAGGGTGACCATTCTTCCACCATGACATGAACAGAACTAATGAGAATAAGGCAGAGGCTGTTACTCATCCTATGTAGGTGGTTTCAGTCCCTCAGTCACCTGGGTTTTGATAATGCGGAAGAGGGGCTCTGAGGCTTTGAAAAGGAGGCATCTGAAGGCAGGTGTGTGCTCCAAGTAGGTGTCAGCTTTGTGGGTGCTGTTGCTTAGATGCTGCTGTTCAATATAGAAATGACTTTGCCTAAATTCTTTCAGGGTGGTTTCTGCACTTAATCTTTTGTCTTTTTTTCTGTTCTCCAAGTGTTCTCTGTGCTAATGCCAGGGCACCCGGCTCCCATGAACTGGAGAACCCTGCTCTGTTTATGTACATTTGCCTCCTTGCCTTTCAGCTTTCACTGACACCCTCTGGGCAGCAAAGACTGCCTGGGCCAAGTCCACTCCTTTCCAGGATCCAGTTCCCCTAACCAGCACACCATGCCATGGATGTTTCTTTTGAAGCAAGACACTTTCAGAACTTGATGTAGTTTTTCTGCTTCAGGTCTGTTTACAGTCTGGATAGTCCTTATGCCCCGTTGTTCCCAGAATGGTTCTTTGTGAAGTGAAGGCTTTGTGAAGGCTTTCTGCCGTCCTTAAGAATTATCCTGAAATCCGTATGCATGGGATGGCAGCCAGAGGTTGGTGGAACTGCTTTAAGATGTGAGCTTATCTGCCTCATTAAATAACCAGAAGAAGCTGGCTGCAACTTTCCTTTAAAAAGCTCAGTCATACCAACAGCAGAAGATTAGGGTATAAATAATCCATTTGGCAGAGTTAACACAAAAATACCTCTCTGTTGCTCAGCACTTGTTTTTCATCCATTTTCTTGGTTACACTGCCTCAGTGCCTCTGGCACCCAGTGTGCAGTTTCTATTTTGGGCAGCTCCGCGAGTGATGGCTCCCAGGGACCACGGGGTTTTCTTCTAAAAGTGGGTTTGTTTGTTTTTTTATCCTGGCATGCCGGTGGCATGGTGAGGGGAGACCCCGCTGGCCAGCTGCACCTTGAGATCGCACTCATCTCTCAAGGCAGCAATAAGCAGACAGGTCAATTTGTGTGAAAGTGCATGCCCAGCTCTCCTCCTGCCCCGGGGTGCCTTTGGCTGCCGCGGACCCTCGGTCACCCTCGGCGCTGTACGCTCCCTGCAGTTTTGTTGCCGAAGCCTCGGGGATCAGTGCAGCCTTCAGGAATGAGGCATTCCTCCTTTTCCTCCCCCAGCCCCGTTCCCGGAGGCTGCCCCGGCCATCTGGCCGCATGACTCACGGCTTCAGACCCAGCGAGGGGCCGGGACAAAGGAGCCATTCTTCAGCTCAGGCTGCGGGCCGCTGCGGAGGCTGTGAGGGGCGGGCATCGCTCCCGCTCCCGCCCGGAGAGCCGCGCCTGGCTGGGCCCGGCAGGGCCGGCACCGTGCGCTGCTGCTCCGCTGCTGCACCTCCGGCTCCTCGGCTCCCTGGGCACGCCCCGATCCCTCGTCCCAGCTGCCAGGTGTCCCCTCCCGGCTCCCTTGGTTGGCAAGACGCTTTTCGGCTCTCAGCCGCAGCTTTGCCACCGCTGCCGGGGCTCGGGTGACGGAGCCCGGGGCAGTCGGGTGCTGCAGAAACAGGGCAGGAGCCCCGGCTGCCTCCTCGCCGTCCTTGGCCCTGCTGCAGCCCCGCTGCCAACCAGGAAAACTCTGCTGTTCTGAACAGAACCGTGCTGCATTGCCTAAGCATCCCTCAAACGCTAGAAGTGTCTTACTTCTGCCTTCTGCTTGTTTCCGGGCTCTCCATGAGCTGCTTATTAAACTGTAGTTGTACCTAGAGTATTTTTTTTCGGTGGGTTAAATCTCTCACTGCAAGAAAGGAGTATAAACCACTCTCGTGCTATATTTGAAAATAATTCTTGTTTCGTTTTTTACAATTCCAGTTACAGGGATAGTAGTAAATGGAAGACTCTTAGCAGATAGCCTGTGTTTGTGCCTGGAAAATCCGGGTAGAAATACAGGTAAGTCTGTGGTGTCAGGGCTATCATATGTCAAAACTAAAGTATTTAGACTTTGCTTCATGTGTTTTGGGCTGATCAGAGTGCTGTGCTCCCAGGTGAACTTTAAATCAAAGTCGCTTTGCTGTATTCCAGGTCTGAGCTGTTGCTCCAAGTGAGCTGCCTGCTGTCCTGGCAAAAATACTGAACTAAAAAGGAGAGACAAAAGAGGAAAGCAGTGAGTCAGTTGTAGATGTGGGGGAAGGTCCTGATAGAAGAGTAAAAGGCATCATCTCTTTTGCTCATGTTTTTGCATGAGGTGGAGGTAATCTAGCAGTTTAAGGCAGGGATACTGGGGGAACCAGGCCAGGCATAGCCAAGACAATATTGAGTGACACCTCAATGTGCAGTGCCAGGCTTCCAGCTGAGAAGAAACTGTGTTCATTCTCATCCCAGTGGTATAAATGTATGTTTTGTCAAGGCTGAAAGGAAGCTCCTGATCCTTTGCTGGCACTTAGTGTTATAAAAGCATCAGAATTAAGGAGGCATAGACCAGTGGAAGCTAAGTGCAACCTCACAGCAATACGGACTACACTGTGGGCAGGACAGGGTGACACCCCCAGGCCCGATGGGAAAGCAGCAAAATCTGGAAAGGAAAGGCTCTAGCTTCAGTGTTTGCATGCGTGTCTCTGTGACAACCTTGCCAGGACAGTTCAGTCCCACAGAGCTGAGTGGGTGAGATGTTTTTGAGCAGCTGTGAACCTGGTTATTGTGTGCACTGGGCCACTCCTTCACTTTGCTATTGTTTCACTTTTCCGGCTTTGTTCCTTTTAACTTTTCCATCTGATCAGGCCCCATAGCAATTAATACTACTGTAAACAACCCCTTAAGACAGCTCCATATGCTTTAGAAATAATATTCATGTTTTCCAGTTGAGAAACAACTGCATTGAATGAGACCTGCCCAGGCTCTTCAGCAGGCCCTGGTGACCTTACACAGTGCTGGGGCAGTTTTTCAGTCAATCCCTGCATTCTGCAGAGTAGAGCACTTCTCTTCTGCAAGATTTCCACTCTGGTCCCAGCACTTGCTCAATGAGCATTGTGTTATCTGTAATTACATTTACTACAGCGTGTGCCAGTAAAAATAATTTGCCAGAGTCATGTGTGAGCATGAAGGATAAGCTAGGTGTACATACAGGTACTTTGTGCATTGTAACTACTCAAGATGTATTATATGTATTGATGTCCTATGTGGATAAGTATTTCTTATGGATAGTTCATTCAGCTCCAAGAGGAAGCAGGATCTTCATTCTAGCTTAGGAGTTTTAAAATTTAGGAATAATGCTCCATAAAATTCTCTCTGTGTGTCCTGTCAGGGGATTCCCCTTCCCTGACTGAAACTGCACCTCTCTCTAGGAGATTTCCTGTCTCTTTTGCATTTTCACTCAGCTACCAAGAAATTTACCTATATTAAGGCATCGGCTGCAAATAGACTGTTGCTGGTTGTAGGACAGTCTTGCAGGAGAGCCCTGCTATCTTCCATCCCCCAGATGCAGTCCTGGCTCTTTGCTGCTCAGCAGTTCTGTTGCATGATTATTTTCTTGACTTTCACTATCTGCAGCTGAGTCTTTACAGTACAATCAGCTGCCAATATCTTGGTGAAAAACACAGCAAAACCTTTTCTGTTTCTGAGAATTTCTACTTTTGCTCAGGCTACTCTGTCCTGAATTCCCAGGGATAAAATCAGGAATGATTTAATTGTGTTTTCCTTACAATGTGTTTTATGGTGTCAAGGGGGTTCTCCAGTGCACTCACTATGTTATCTAAGTGCTCACTAATATATACCTTAATCCAGCTGATAGCTCTTTGCTTAATTTACAATTTAAACCACTGAATTTTGCCAGTATTTGACAGGAAAAATCCCCTGCATGGTTCAAATTTCTGTCCATAATGTGTGTCTTGTTTCCAGCCTGTGCTCCTCAATATTTCAACCCCAGCTCATGAACTGACTGCTTAAAACCAGCACCAGAAGCACAAGAGTTGTGACCCTTGGGACATGGGCATCTGTTCTGCTCTTCTGCCAGGAGAACTCCACTGGTGGAGCTGCTCTGTGACACAGGTATTACCAGCTCAGTGTAAATGTGAGCAGATGCTGGAGGCAAATGCAACTGCCTCTGTACCCTTGCTGACTCCAAGCCACTTTGTGGTTACTCTTTGTTCTATCTTTTGCCTTGCTGTCATTAAAAAAACCCCCAAATAGTAGGAGAGCTCATTTCCAGGAGGATACCCCAATCATATAACGAAGAGAGTGAGTTTTTTGCAAGCTATAAACCGTATGTGCGACCTTCAGTTAAGATCTTTTACAGCTCTTGTGATTTAGACAAAAGTCTTTTAGACAAGATGTATTTTATTCTCAGCACTCCTTCTGCAGTCAGTCTGTCCTTACAAGGAAGGTTATTATCAATAGCTTTTCATGGAAAATCAATGTAAACTAGATGTATCTGCTAGTGAGATTATACTAAAGAGAATTGCTCAAAATCCATTAGGAGATTCATTAAAATATTTTCCTTTTTTAATTTGGCTTCCAGCTTAGAACAGCCTTCAAACTATTCCATTAGTGCTGCTGACTCGCCTTTCTGTTAAGCTAAAAGCTGAGATAACTGTGCTCAGAGCAAATGAATGATGCAAGATGATCAGTATGCCGGTACAGCTGCGCTGGAGATTTGCAGTTGCATTTAAACCACTGGTGAATTTACACAAGCATTTCAGAGAGTGGAAGAACTGGCTTTGAGGCAGAGCACAGTACTCTCCTCCTCTTGATAAAGATGTCATTAGTTCTGGGAAGAATGGGACTACCACAGGATTATTTATACAGCAAGCACTATTTGTTTTAAGGCATGGTCTCCGATGTGAAAGTAGTCTCGGAGATTCTAAAAACTTATTTCTGACTAAAATAAACAAATAAGTAAGGTCTTGTAAACCAAACAAAGAAGTACGGAACCTTTCCAATGTTTTTATGAAGTCATTTGTTGAGACAACTCAGTGACGAGGACATTAAAGGAGGGATATTTAGCAAATATTTTGCTGCCCTCCACTGGACAAGCAACAGCATATCCCCAGCAAGCACCGTGCCATGCGAGCCTTCTGCTTCAGATGCAACTGAGGCCACGTGTTCTACCTCCAGTGAGCATCACAGGGCTTTGATTTTTCAAGCTAAAACTGGATGGTTTTGATTTTAAACTGAAAAATATTAAAGATATGTCTGATAAAGCAGCGAACCATCTGCTACCTGTGAAGGTGTGGACCAGAAATTGTTGCACATTCAGGCTATATAGGGATTTACTCTTTCTACCCTAATCAGAAGAGCAATACAGAACTGGGGGTTTGTGAATAGGTACCTGGAAATAGGAATGATTTACTCCTTTCCACATTCCTGAAATATTTTGATCTATGAATATGAAATATCTACAGGCATCCATGCCTGTGGATGGATTTTGTGCTTAGTCATTGTATATAACTTCTGTGGTTTATAGCAATGTCATGTTGACCTTGCCATTAATTCATTACCAACTCTGAAGCTGCTGTAGTCCTTGACAAAGGACTAACGTCAGTATTGTATCTAAAAACATTTATTATTAAATTATTTTCTAATTTCTTTCTATATTCTAAAATATTTCCTATTTTAATAATGTTTGAGATGATAGCCTGAAAGAATTGCTGTATCAAACCACGAGACTGAGGCAGTCCCTGGGGCTGAAAGGAAAAACATTCTTGGGAAAGTAGAGAAAAGATAGCTTAGAAGGGAAGGAGATTTGCAAAAAAACAAACAAACAAACCAAAACAAAACAATGAAGTGTCAGTCCTGCATGGACAGGGATCAGAATTTGTTGCTAAGAAGGCTGGAAGACATATTCACTTTGCACCTACAGCTGGGAAATTTGCTGTGTAAGAGACACTTTTGATGCCCATAGACTTGATACATGATGTGGCAGAACACTTCCTTTGGAGCTCATCAGATTTCTGTTTGTATATTGCAGAGCATATATCAAGCTGACCCACCCTGGCAAGGGACAACTGCTGGGTTTGGCCATGAATATTTTCACCACTGATTCTGTTCTGACATTTTCGTATGAAACAGAGGAAGTGGAAACAAGAACAAGAAACATTAATCTGTTTGTTTTCAGTCCAAGAAACTAGGCGTGATTCATATCAGACAATAAAAACGAGCAACACAATGATCAAACCCTGAAGAGCCTGAAATCTGGTGGTAGCTGTTTGTATGAGGATGGCCACGTTTGGGTTTTTTTTAATGCTCACATAATTTACAGTTTCTGTCTCAGTACTATAATCGAACGGATTACAACAGAACACATCTTAGCTCCAGTCTTAGTTTGAAAGCTACTTAATAGCTACTATACTAGATTTATTTCATCCTAGTTGATAATCATGCTGCTACTCTTGTGATTCAAGTTTTACCTTACTATTTCTGCAAATGTCAAAGACCTGTTTTGGATTTTGTTTCTGTATTTGTAATGTTGCTTTCCTGTATTGCAGAAGTTCTACCCATCACAGTGTATCCAGACCAGATGGCTGCTCTTTCTGACTGCCACTAACACACAGCATTTGGTTAACTGTATTAGAGGAATTCTTGCATTTGATTTATCTCCCTTTTCTTCATAAAGACAGGTGATTTTATTCAATATAAGAAATTTTATTCAACAAAAAGGAACAACTGTTTAAACTCCAGTTCATATAAGAATTTTTTTATGTTGTATTATAGGAATACTAAAAGCAATTTTTCTCCCCAAGGTATCGAGTACAAGATGTTCAGGCTGTCTTTTGAGGTAAATATACAAATACTTCAGCAAAAATGTCTTTTTAATAGTTATGAAATTTGCTTTGACATGAGTAATTTTGATATTTACCTTCTAAAAATAAAGAGCAAAACTCCTCCTGGCTGGTTCTTATGGTGATAATGACAATAACTGTGTTTAATATCATATCTTCCTATGTAGAAAAATATTATCCATGTCTGGATAATTAAATTCAGGAAACAGGAAAGAGAAAATAATAAAACCGTATGAAAAAGATAAAGCAGCTACAATAATGATTTAGTGAAAGTCTGTAGAAGAGTAGAAAGCTGACTTTTTAGAGCAAACTTTCACATCAAACTCTAAGTATTACATTCAACATCTAAATTTACTCCTCACAAAACAGGGTTGAATTATACTACTTCTCGAAGGTTTTTAGTACATGTTGGTTGAAATTCTATTATTTTCCCAACAAATGTGAGGAGGCAATATGTTAATGTTCTACCTATGGAAGATGTTATTACATGCTGCTTTCTTATTGTAGAGGATTTTTCAATCTAAATTTTGAAAGAATTATAGTGTATATTTCTAGACCATGGTTTTATACATTTACATGTGTAGCTCTTATAAATTTTTTGTCCTGTGTAGACATAGAGTATGTTTAGACAGAGATTCAGAGCATATTAAATAAGGTTATCAACTTCTTTTAAATGTTCAGACACAAGGCTTTTTGTATAAAAATCACTTCAAGGCTAATGCTTAAGAGGCTGTTTTTACTGGACTATCACTAATAGTGATCATTACAGTAAATCAACAGTAAATGTCTAAATAAATACATCTATAATTCATCATACCATACCATCATATCATACCATGTGTACAGTGCAATTTCAGGTTGTTTTGGTTCTACTGGTGATGCTCTTCAATACTTTATTATGCTTGTGTTTAATCAGTGCTGCAAGTGTGCAAACATAAAAATGGTTTCTCTTACTCCTTTCTCCTCATATCTGAAACTTCTCATTTGGAATTAGTTGAAAATACTATTTTTGTTACAGTATACATGATATGATGAAGAAAAATGGAGAAGTTTTTCTTTTATGCTTTTTCTTCATAGTTTTTTCCATGATATTATAAAATTGAAGTAGTTCAACAAAGTCTGTTACTAATACTAAATGCAACACTCTTTTTTTTCTTTTTTTTTCTCTGATAGAAATGAATTTAAGTCTCATGGAATTAAAAATGACCTCTTTTATTATAACATAACTTTCCTCTTTTTTCCCCCAATATACATGTGTATTTATGTGTATTATGTATTTACATGCATTTATTTCCTTTGTCTATACACAGAATTAAAAGATGTCCTGAACTGTACCTTTATTACGGATACAATTTAACATTAAGCTTAAAATGGTTTATTTTCTCATGAAAATAAATAGAAAACATCCAAAGGTTATGCTGTTTTATTAAGTAACCCACCAAATTTGTTTCTAAATCTATGAGTGGGTCTTTCAATGTATTCTGAAATCATGAATCTCCTTTAGCTGGTATAACATGTTGTATCCAGTATGGAAACCCTGATACTGAGCTCTGTGCATGGCTTCAGGATTCCACAGCCACTCCAGGGCTGTCACAGTCCATGCTCTGCAGAGAGACACTGCAGCTAGGTTTGCACAACTGAAGCCCACACATCAGTTAGGTAAGTGGATGCAATTGTGTTTCATGCAGCTGGATAAGAAACACACTTCCTGACAAAACACTCCCTTTCTATGTCTAATTACCTATGGAATAAGCAACTCTGAACAGCAGATATTTTTCCCAGGGCAAGAAGTCATTGTTAGAAGGGGAAGGAAATGTCTCATACCTTCCGACTAGTCTGCTGGTTTGAAAGTGCATTTACTGCAGAATGCACCAGGTAGCCAAAAGAAGGAAATTAATAAAAATTACATTGAGCTTTCTTAAAGGAGGTATCAAGTAATCAGTGTAGGTGCAGATTCAGATGTGGGGAGCTGGGACTGTTCTCCAGTCCAAACCATCCTAAACTTCCAGTTTTGGTGCGCAATGAGGAAGCAGGTCCATAATTTTGTCTTTGTTTGACTTCCTCTGAAGCAGTCAAAAAGCTCTTGGGAATCACCAGTGTCAGAGCTGTGCATGCCCTTGGCTTTCAGACTTTCTTGGGAAGGAGTGTCTTTATTCCTTTGAGTTGCAGAACCTGACAGTTTTAAAATATAATCCAATAAATAACCAAACCAAATACATTTTCTATTGGCAGCATTTACAAGATGTTTCTTGATAAGTATCTGCCTCTAAATAACAATTCCACCCCCAAAGTCAAACAGATGGGCAGAAAACTCTATAATGGACAAGTTTGTAAGGATCCATCCCAAACAAATGAAAAAGAAAAAAAAAATCCAGACTTCAGTGTTCAAACTTCTTTAGGGATTCAGATTGTCTGGGACAAGTGAGATATCCGCAGTTGAAAAATTCAGCTCATGGAATGTAGCCCACTACAGAAATCCTGCCTTGAATCACAGGAAAAGCTCAGGGTAAGTTATAAATCAAACTCTGTGATCCTTTTAGGGAGACGAGACACTACTAAACAAACAGATCATTGTGTTATTGCAATCAATACTCATAAAAGCACCTTGAGATCACTTTGGATGTGCCAGAAGACAACCCACCTCAAAGGATCAGGGGAGTGGGCACCCGGCTCTTGGTAGTCTCATTGGCTGTGAAGCTGCCAGAGCAGTGCTGAGTGCTGCAGGGTGAGTGGCCCTGGTGTCTTCAGCAGAGGTTTGTTGAAGAATAAAAACTAATATAGTGACCTTTTGTTCTTTGAACTTACCACACATGGGTAATCAATCTCAGTAAGCCTTATGCAGCTTTAACTACTCATCTTAAAATGTGTCTCTTGATGTGAATATCTCTGCTGCATTAGAGGACTGTGAAAATAGCCATGTGAGAAACCTTGGAAATGTGATTTATTGAACGGATCTTTTCTCTATTTGTCAGCAGGCATACTCTAACAGCCCTCACATGTATTTTTCTTACAGTGTGGCTCACCCAAAAGGCTTCCCATCCAAGTATTCCATCATTGCAGCCTTTTGAGCTTGAGAAAGGCAGTCCATGACTTGGGTGGAATTCACAGCAAGTCAGTAGTTCTGGCAGCAAAGACTGTGCTCCATGACAGGAAGACAATCTCTCTGTCTTTTTGATACCACACCAGATCAAACACTCATGCTTAGTACTGTAAAGAGCTCAAGGAAAGATTTTAATGGTCCTTGGCACAAGATAGCATTGAGCAAGAAAGGAGAGAATGCAAAATTATTTCTTGATTGTTAGAAGGTCCATTCTATACCTCAAAGTAAGGAGAGCAACACTTGAAGATTTGAATATATTTTTGCCATGAAGCCATCAGCTGATAAGTTCTCTTTTGGCTGGTGAATCAGGCAGGTGGGTCACTATTTTCTTGCTCCTGGTACCCAATAGTGTGTGATGCTGACTGGCTCCCTGGTGGGACTCACGAGTGAGTTATTCTTCTGAAAATTTAACCACCTTTTTTTGTTAGTACACCTTTTCCAACCTTGTGTAATCTCTTAAGGAATGCCTTCTTGTCATTACAGTCAGTATCTTTTTATTTTTATTTTGGTGTGACTTGTTTGTTTGTTTGTTTGTTTTGTTTTTAAAGTCTGCCAAAAGCAGTCACTTTTACTGAGAATTTTTAACAATCTTCAGGCAGATTCCCACCCCACCCTTATGACCCATTTATTGAGCTTATAGAAACAGGGGGAAAGAGTCTTGATTTTTACTAGAATAATTGAGCTTTTAATTGTTGAAAACCTGTTTTTCTTCTTTCTTATAAGAATTACCTCTCTTAGGAGCTCTTTACAACTAGTCAGTGTTTTTCTTGGAAATGAAATTAAGTATTATTTATCCAGCTCCTCCCTCTAGTGGTGACCATAGGGCTCAAAACCGAAGGAAGATTTCATGCTTGTGAGCTTTATATCTACAAGTCACCCAACCCTGTGTATTGGTGGCACCCATTTTCTCTGTAAATGCAGTGCTGCAGTTACCAAGTCCACTATTTGTGAAAGAGTTTACTGTATTAATTTTAACTTTTTTTGTGGATACTACAGGGAAGAAATTAAGAAGGAAGGAAGGCAACTTAAAGAAAATTAGGTAGTATACTTTGAATTAAAAGAGTATTGTTCCTCATAAAGCTGCAGACAGTGAAAAAAACTTTCATTTGAAAAAAAAAATTATTTCATTGTTGAAATCAGTAGAAATGTAATTGCCTCCTAGTCTGTATTAAATTAGAACATTCTGAGGCTTCTTCACAGGACCTGACCTCTTGTTTGAAGGGGGGAACCTACTGGATGCATGTGGAGATGAGTTTAACCAGCACAGCATTGTCTGGGCCTGTGTGGAAGCAGAGGCTCCACCAGGCTGATGGACACGGTGGCTGCAGTGCTTGTGTGGTCACAAGCTGTGTGCAGCAGCAGAACAGGGCTTTGGTGTGTGGGTTTGTTTTACTCATGTATTTATTTTCTAATTAATGTCATGGTGTGTGTAGTTAAAGACAATTATTTTATGTGTCTCTGAGATACTATTAATGAAACTTGAAATTCACTGTAATGCAGATAAAGACTGCTTGGAAAGCTGCCGGAAACTTCCCGACACAGGCAGTCTGTGCTCTCTTCCCAGCAATGCAGGCTTCCTCTCATGATTGCTTTTCCTGGTGATTATTTAATATTAGCTTGCCAGCTCTCCCTAATTCTCTGTGATTGTCTGAGAACATGCAGCTTTTTTTATTGACTGCACAGCTGAAATGAATTTATAAACAGAAAGAGCAAGTTTCACTCTTCAGTATATGAAGCAGGAACACTTGGAAACTGATTTTTTTTTTTGTCAAAATGAAGAGATTGATGCTCATAGGGGGTTCTGCCTGTGGAGGGGGCTTAGAAGGGGTTGGGGTTTAGGAATGGATCAGAGTTGCTGTGCCTGTGAGCCAGTCTGGTTCTGTATAGGTCACCTCCTGAGGCGTGCATGGGGTGCCCTGCTTGCTGTGGGAATTGCCAGAGCCCCAAAACATTTATGTGATTGTGCCTGCAGCGTCTGCCAAGGGACAGCTCTGCTACGAGAATTTACAGCCTTTCTAATGTACTGTGAGAAGAAGCAGCTTTGTGGTTCCTCACACAGCAAAAACAAAACCAAAGCCAGAACCAAGCGCTGTTCCCAAGAGCTGCTTGCTGCAATCCCAGCTGGTTGCCTGCACTTGGCACAGACAGGGGCTCTCTCTCTCCACCTCCCTCTGCCTCCTCCCTGTCTGCACAGGCTTTGTCCTTGAAATCTTCTTCCCAGATGCAGGGGAAGTAAAGCCCTGCCAGCTCTCCAGTGCTTGTTCCTCCCCAGCTTGCAGAGTCACTGAAACTCATTTGCCAGCACATTTGCCTTTGGATGGAAATCAGAACTTGGAAAATAAATAATGTCTCTTCCTTGCCAGCATGGAGATAGTGCTGAACTTGGTGTCACTGGAAACCCATCAAGCCAGTGTGTCAGCAGCATTCAGCAAAGGCATAGAGCCCAGGCCACCAGAGAACCTTTAAACACAGTGAGCTGTCCCTGAGGAGGTTTCCATGCCCACATAGAAGTTCTGCTGATTTTTTTTCATAGCCCACTTTTCTTTTGCCCTACCAAGGGCAAAAAGGATAATCTGAGAGAGTTGTAAATATAGCAGCCATATGCTTCAGTTTCAATATCAAAACAAGATACCACCTCCTACCAAGCCACCTTTGAAGCAAATAGGATGAGAAACAGAGGAGCAAAGCAGGGTGCAGGTGGTCAGCACAATTTTTTGATTTCCTGCGCGCCGTGATCTCACAGAAATCTCCAAATGTCTTCCCACACCTCTCCCCTCTGCCTGTGGAAAAGCACCTGGGCTCCAGAAATCTGGCCTTGTGTAAAACTTCCTTGGCTCCTCTCAGCAGAGAGGAAGCAAGGGTCATGGTGTGTTGAGGATGGCTGCAGTGGGATTTGGAATTTTAATCATTCATTAAGAAGTCAAAATACACTTATGATTCTCAGTGGGGGAAAAAAACAAAAAATTCCCAGACTGAAGCATTCTGATGTCACTCTGAGCAAGCTGTCATCCTAGCAGCCAGACCTAAAAGTCCATGGAGGAAGTGGAGAGGTTTTAATCACTGCTATTGTGGTAGAATCAGCTCTGGTACCTGATCTCATCTGTACTGTGCTGTTACATGTCCTACATGTGTGATGTGAAGATTTCTGAAGCTCAGCTGTCACGTTTGCCAAATGCTGTGGGCTGCACTAAAAATGCTGTTTTCTCAGCCATGAGTGTTACTCAGAATACAGGCTGCTTTGGGGATCACTCCTTGGTTTAGTAATGGCAACATCTTCTCTTTGCACCTCCAGAACTGGAACTGAGCTACAGGGTAAAACTACCATACCTTCTGCCTCAAAGTGTAAGCAGGAGCTGAACAGAATGTCCTGTGCTTCAGCATGGTCATTAAAAATATTCAACAATCATAATCTCACTTAGAGATGACAAAATGGATTTATCTATTGTTAACAGAGTTCTAGGTGATCCGATAAAGTATCAAATTGTCAGAGTTGTGGCACAATTGTGCAATTTTAGTGGATTGCTATTTCCATAAGTCTCTGATTAAATTTTCTTTTTATTTCTTTAACAAAGACACCACTTTTCCTCTTCAGGCAATAGCAGATGTTTAAGGCAAGAAAGGTAAGAAAAGGGTACATGTTGGAGGGAATAGCATTTACCTTCTATTCTGTGTGCTTTAAAAAGTCTGACATAGGTTGCTACCAAGCAAACTAGCATTAAATTTTAAGGAGAAAATTAGTACCTTGACAAGGAGCTATGCCACTTTTTCATCAAACATTTATCTGATTTTTTTATCTGTAAATGGTAACTATGAAAGCATGAGGGAGGAGAATTAACTTCTTTTAAAAAAAGATATTAGATGCTTCCTTTGTGTAACTCCTTTATAGCCACAGAAGGTTAGGCTAAGAAATTTGTCTGTATGAAGATATGGAAATTGTTCAAAGTTACATAATTGCTTGAAAAATTAGATGAGATCAGTAATATAAAATTGCTAGTTTGGTTGACAGGTTTTTAATGCTGTAATATTTTCTGTATTATGAATGCATTTCTCTTTCAAAGAGGGACAGATTTTTGCCTGTTGTAAATTCTCCCTGCAATATGTATGTGTGTCTCCTGCAGTTTAAGTGTATTATTGGAATCTAAAGTTGAAATGAATGTAGCATAATGTCATTATCTTCAACAGAGCCATAAAATTGTTATTACTGAAGGCAGCTGGTAGTACAAATTACTTTTTTCTCTTTGGGGAGTATCTGAAAGGCTTGAAACAGAGGACAGCTCTCAGAAAAAGCAGAGAAGGTTGATTTTATGACTTGTCTCCTACATGAAGGTTTTGTATTGCTCTTATTGCCATCTTTCCATGTTCCATTGTCTAATTTCAACCAAATGTGAGTCATCTCAGAGTAAGAAGTCAAGGCCCCACAAGCTTTGGGAAATACAGAATAATAATCTCTAAAACATGAAAATCTAAACACTGACAGTGGCTGGGGTTAGCACTCTGGTTTGAGCAAGACAAACAGAACTCAGCCTCTGTTCTTGGCAGCAGAAGCTGGTCAGGCAGCAAATGCCATCTATGCCCTGTCAGAGGTCTGGAGCAGCTGCAGCTTGTGGCAGCTTCCCCCATGTGCCAAGCTGTGTAAAGGCTGGCAGAAGATATGGAAGGGCTGAATAGTCTGTAGTGGGGATGTGTAAGGATCAGTGGTGACAAAGCATACTGGAACAACCTTCATTTGTTTCGCAGTAAATCTCCCTGCTGCTGCAGCCATTGCCAATTATGGTTTCAAAACTGAGAAACAAATTTGAAAGTTCCATGGTAGGGAAAGCCTTGATGTGCAAGTGGTGATACCAATGACTCAAAAGACAACTCTCTTCTTGGTCAGTGAATACTGAATTGGTGCTGCAGGATTTCTGTAGAATGACACCTTTCTGACTATGAGCTTTTCCTGATGGCTTTCAGAAATTTGTTTCTGGTTACTCATGGTTTTTGAATTATCTTCTTTTTTTCTGTCACAGAAATAGAGAGACTAACAGTTTCCCTGTCTTTAGATATAGAAGGATGTTTCTAGGGCAGATTTCTGGCCTGCTGAATCTGAATTTAACCTTACAGGGAAATAAAACCAATCTGATAAGATCACAGATATTTGCTTGTAAATTTTTTCTTATTTTTGTAAAAGCCATATTTTAAAACACCCAAATTTGAAAATTTGACTATAAACTAGCCTTATCTAGCTACTAGAAGAAGGCAGTACAGCCAAAAACTGTTAGCCTGAAAATTACAGGGAATTTTGGTAGTATTTTGGTGAGATTTTTTGTTGGAGCAGTTTCCAATGTATTTCCCTGATGTTTCTAAATCTTCTTAACTACAGGGACTACCTTTTCTGAAATTATTACAATTAGAAGTGTGTCAAAGACTGTTCTTACTGCAAACCTCTGCTTCTGCAGACAGAATGAGGAAGTAATGTTCCAGCAGCTGCCCCCTCTGCAGAAACTTGCTGGTGGTTTATCCAGGATATTTGGATATTCTTGTATTTTCTGGGCAGTAGGTAAGTGTACCGGAAGAGAAAAATAAGCTCATTTCACAAGTCTAAATGTAGCTGAAGCACCGACATGGAACATGAAGGACTTTATTGATGTAATGTTATACTTGATTTTGTTCTCATTGAGCTAAAGCTGAAGTGAGTTTTCCATTTCCTTCAGCAGGAATCAAGGGTGTTTTTTTTTTCACCTGCAGGGGGGAAAATGCAGATTTATTTGGTTGAAATGGATTTGGTATTGGCAGGCTAAAGAGGTCACTTCAGTGAAAAACTGTCAGAAGCTTACATGACAGAGGCAATGCCAGCTGGCTCCAAGGCTGAGCCCATCAGTGACAGTGGTAGCACCCCTGAGATAATAACACAGTTAGATGGGGGAAAACCATTGATTGGGCAGCTGCAGCCAGGGAAAAGAGAAATGAAATTATGTGAGACGGACAACTTTTCAGGCACCAAGATCACTGAAGAAGAAGGGGGAGGAGATGCAGGAAGTACTGGAGCAGAGAGTCTTCCTGCAACCCATGGTGAAGACAATGATGAGATCTAGAGAAACAAGACCATGGGGTTCAGGAAGCGTTAAGCTCCTAAGTTGAGTGGGTTAAATTTGAAAGGCTGTTTCATTCATTGCTTTGGCTGCCAGACCTGTTGCAGGGGAAATGATAGCTCAGATACTGCACATTCTAGATCTATCACCCGGCTTGAGTTAAGGTCTTTGCTGATGAAACATATAAACTAGAAGTTACTGGACAAAGGGAAAAGGGGGTTTAATCCTTTCAGCTGCTAGAACACATCCCTCTTTTCTGGTCTGCTTAGCATCTCTCTTCT
Organism: Cisticola juncidis; assembly: GCA_013400215.1. Classification (NCBI taxonomy): domain Eukaryota; kingdom Metazoa; phylum Chordata; class Aves; order Passeriformes; family Cisticolidae; genus Cisticola; species Cisticola juncidis. Next base: position 1,903,793 of record VXBR01010763.1, read on the forward strand.
CAAGAGTAAGACTATCAAGGGAGGGAGGAAGACAGAAATAACAACTTCCCAAACTTTCTCCTTGGGGATGCAAGGCAAACTGAGACACTTGTCTGTAACTGACATGAGGCTGAGTTATGAGCATCAGGAGCCTTGAGCAGGAAGGATCAGCTAGCTCAGAAAGGTAAAGGACAGAGGCTTGGTGAGTGCAGAGTTTTTAAAACTGCTTTAACAAGGCAGGTGGGGATTTTCCAGAGTTATTTTTTAAGGTATTTTATTTGTACTTTTTATTTGAAGCTACCTTATTAATATAGGGACTTGTATTTCTGGGTTAAGCAGAAGTAAGTGAAGGATCTAAGAAAAGCATAGTCTGCCCCGAACCACTGAGTGTGTGCTAGTGCCACCCAGCACTGAATGAGATTTTGTTTTGGGTTAATTTTACTCTCTTCACCTCAGCTCAGCAATCCTGCAATTTCTTCCACTTTGGAGGCAAAATTTACAAATTATTTTAACTGACTGATGTGATGATTTGGTGAAGAAAAAAGGATGAGAGCAATATGCATTTTTACTTTAATAGTTGTCTTAACATCTCCATTTTCCCCATCTTACTGAAGAAAGTTCAGCCTCTGCCTGAATGTGCAATGGGTGGATAAAAGAGAGACTATGAGCTTGCTTCTGAGACCTAGTACTGTAAACACGAAATTGTTCATACCACAGCTGTTATGGCTGGTCACACATAAAGATTTGCTGAGCTGATGATTTCAGAGCTTGACTTTGTTCAGAGTATTTTGTAATGCCTTCTATTTTTAAATATGTTGTTTTTTTGGTTGTGGTGGTTTTTTGTTTGTTTGTTTATTTTTTGCTTGTTTGGTTTTTTTGTTTGTTTTTGTTTTGTGGAGGAAGATAACCTAACAGCTAGGACTTTTCCATTGATTTATATGACATTTATTAGGTTTCAAAAAGCCTTTTAGATGGAAGATGAATTTGATATTGATCTCATGTTCTTCATAAGAATATTTTCCATGTTGGAAAATAAATTTTCTAATCTTAGGAAATGCCCCATTCAAGACTGATCGTATGTATTATACCACAGCTTTTCTTCAGTTTATCATACCAAGCACGTAATAGATAATACTGTCTTAGGCACAGCTTTTATGTCTGTTGTTGACTCAGTGTGTGGCTCTAGATGTTCTTATTTCATGATATTTGAGCTGCTGTTAGAAAAAAAATAATTTGTTTTTCCTAAGGGCTTTTATCAGTCAGCTATTACTGGAGTGCCTTCTCTGGTTTCTGACGAGCTAGTTTTATTTGACAATACCTTGTATGCCAATGGAGTGTTTTTATCTCTCCTTCAAAGCTGTGAAATTGAGGAAAAAACCAAGGAGGGAGTGGGGAGAGAAGACACTACTACAATATTAAAAAACACATCAGAACCCCTGACAATTTATGTTCCACCGTATTCTTGCCCACTAAGACCTTGGTATTAGCTACCTGCTCGTAATTACACAGAGAAGGACATGTTTGCTTTTGAAATAAACGCAAAGGAGAGTTTTCACATGAGGTATCCACTGGGTGGCAGAAGTAGATCAGAAAAAAAGTACTCAAACATAGAAGGAGATACAAGTCTAGCCAGTAAACTATTTTGTAGCAGCACTGTATCAATCAAACCTGAGCTGGATGTGTCTGAGTATAATGTCTTATGAGATAATATATTAGATAGAGGGTTTTTTGCTCTTTCCCCCTTTTTGTATATAAGAAGAAGTAGACTTCTAGATGTGCACATTCTCATCTCTTCTTTCTTTTTTCCTTACCAACTTCAGGGACAGCATTTTCAGAGCAGAAGAAGGCCTGGACTGCTCTGCCTTATGATTCTTTTCTTTCCACCCTTTTGATGGAAGATGCTGTGGCTGCAGCTGGAGGCTCTGCTGTTCTGCTCCCTCCCTGAACAAAACTTGCTGCTTTGGAAAAATTACAGAGGGAGGTGTCTTAAACTCTATTCTAGTGTTGCCACAGCTTAAGGCAATTGTTAGTATCGATACAGTGAAGATCCCTTCCAAAGGTCCTTGTGCCCAGGTGATCCAGGTCCTTGAGCTGATCACTTTTACCAGTAGCTCCCCCTTTGTCGGACCTGCGTTTGTTACTCAAATCAGATTTGTCAGTTTAAGAGAGGGCAATTGTAAAATAGTGGGCAGCTAGTTAAGAGATGTAGAGGGAAGTTGATAAATTTAACAGTGATTAACAACCCCCACCCAGCTATAGTTAGTGCCTGACAAGATTTAGGCAAGCACAGTGAAAATGAAGGTAAAGGGGCAGGAGTTCTGGACTACTTTACTTGGAAAACAATTAAGAACGAAGAGGTAAGCTTTATCCTTGAACATTTTTATGATAAAACTAAATTTAAAACACAGTCTACATGTTCCTGTCATATGTAATTGTGTTAGAAGCAAAGCTCACATTGTGATCCAGCACGTTTCCCATGGGTGTGTGTGTGCCCTGTTGTGGTAACTGAACATCTTTCATCTGTCCACTGGAAATCCCTCAAATCCTAAGAGACTTTAAAAATCCTGAATATAATGCTTTATAAGAATATAATATAAAAGTTTTTAAGAATATAGTGTTTTGGTTCACCTCCTGTTTTATTTTTGGTGTTTTGTGGTTTGTGGGGGGTTGTTTGTTTTTGTTTTTAATGCATTCTCTACAATATCTATGAGAAAGAAATATAATTAGTGTTGTCATTGTTTAGGATGTTTTTACAGAGAATTTGGCCTTGTCACCAGAATTTGTCTTTTACATCTGCCTGTTTCACTGCCCTCCAAACACTCCTGTTTCAAAATTCACTCTATTCCCCCTTCCCTGCTCTTTGTGGAGCTCCTGCTTTCTTGCACTCCCTAGCAGGAGAATGATGCAGTAAACCAGCATGGTTAGACTCCATGAATAGTTTTGCCCTATTAAATTCAGGGCTCAAGAACATCTTTATTATGTGTTTTATTATTGTGAGGCAGTGAGACTGTGCTCCTAGAAAGAGCTGCCTGGCAGGTGGGCAGAGCACGTGGTGGGATGGGTTGAGCTCAGCATCTGGAGGATTATGTCTAACTGCATGTAGGGCCATTGACCTGGAATGCTTTTAATTTGCAAGGGTAGTTCCCAATAGCATATTTCTAGCATTCTTTCTGTAGAGGACCATGAATGCCAAGTTGTAATAACGAAAATGAGGTCAGCTATATCAGGCCCAAGCTACTTGACAGCACACTTTGCAATCTCTGGAATGAATTGGATGAAAGAAACTGTTGAATCTTGTTCTGGCATGACCTATTCCCCTTTTAAAAACTAATTATGGCAGTAGTATTCCACTTTGAACTCTACTGTTATATGTACACAACATTATGACTATCTGCATGTTTTTTCTGACCCACATGGTAGTGATTTTTAGATGAAATTGCTTATAGCTTTATTGTGTCTAATCTTCGAGTAAAAATTTGAAGATATGATTCCACTGAACAAACATAACGAGCTACAAAAAAAAAATCTGTATTCTAAACAAATCTACATAACTTGTTTTATCTCTATTTGAAAATCAGTAGAAATTTCTAAACAAAAGATACTGTTCTGTAAGCAGGTGTCATTCATACAAACAATGTGTTTGCTATGTTGAGTTTTTTTCACTGAATAGCAACAATCCTGGTATACAGCAGCAAGAGTGGTGGGGGAAAGCAGGATCTTCTCCAATAGTCTGTATATTTTTGTCAGATGTAACAAAGCTATTCTGTTGGGCACACTTACTGAAGAATTGCACATTCAGGTCCAAATTTATTGTCAGAAACAAATTCTTGCAGCTACGCTCAGTTCTGGGAGTCGTGAAATCACAGTATTGTTAAAAAAAAAATCAAAGTATTTCCTAGATATCACTTAGAAAATTACAAGTTTTGAAATCTGAATGAAAATGATAATGTTATTAAAACATCTCAGAACCCTAATCAGATCTTGTCAATATTTAATTTTGATGAAGTGTGAAATGCTCAGCATAAAATTTGATTGAAGAAAAAGGAGCATATCCATTTCACAGTCCTAAAAATAAAGAAAAAGCCCTGGAACACATTAAATATACAAGAAAACAGCTTTGGTATTGTGTCTTGGTTAGTTTTTTTTGTTTTTTGGGTTTTTTGTTTTGTTTTGTTTTGTTTTGTTTTTAGTTCCAAACATATAGCTGAGATTACTTGGAATGCCCTACTGTATTTAAATAACATATGTTATTTATATGTATTTATAATATGTTTATTTCTTTACCCTTGCTTTCTGTAACAAGGAAAATTAAGACACTCTACACTCAGCTGCTGGGATGGAAATATTTTTATTCATGGAACACATAGGATAATGTTATTATCCTCTGTACTATTTTTCTTTTTTTCTCCCCTTACTATTTAAACAAACAGCCAAACAGCAGAAACTCAAGGCAAAGTTTAGTTAATCTGAAATTATTATTAATATATACAAAAGTTGAACTGAGTACTCATGGGCTACTGCTATCAGCCCAGGAGAAATTTTGTGCTTAGGAACTTTGTACGATGCTGACATGAGCTTTGGACATGCAGTGGCTTACAAAACTGCTTCTAGTAACTTGAGTATATACATTTTCCAAGGAAACAGTCCAGTTTTTCCGAATAAAAGATGCTGAGTGGAAGGACATACTGGAATTGGAGAAAAAAGGAGGGTGTGGGAAATGTTAACTCACAGAGCAGTTGAGTAATGCCAGCTGGTCCCTGTTCCACTCCCCACTGACCTTTCTGGGAATGAACCCTGGCATGAGTCACTCTGCAGTCCCACCTCCACACCTTGTCTGCCCTCCCTCCCTTTGGGGCAGCTGAGAACTTGCAATGGCAGTCACTCTCATATGGCTCATTCACAACAGCAATTTGATGTTTGGGCTTGGGGTTTTTTCAGCTCCTATGCATAACATCCCTTTCTGTTCCTTGGGTTAACTTAGAATTCAGTGTAACGTGATGTAAAACTGCCCCCTTTCAAAAAGAAGCAATTTTTTTGCTTTTCTGCCGTAAGGTTCATCTCAACACTCCTTTTTAACAATTTCTTCAACTGAGTTTTCTCAACTACCATCCTTTTAATTATTTGATGGCAGTTTAATATGGTACATGTATTACCAAGGAAAACCAGCTCAGTATCACACAGCACATGATCTACCTTCATTTTCTCATATGTCAAAGGGCAATAAACAGGGATGACTGCAAGAACATTATTTATCCTGAAGGAAAGTATTAGTCTTGATTCACTTCCTAGGTTTCCAGAAATCAAATTCCCAAAGATACTGGGATCAGATTTTCTGTCAGAGACACAATTTTATTGCACCAGTTTATTGCTAAACCTTGTGTAATAACAGAATGGACTTGATTATACTTTGAGCAGTAGCACTTGAAACTACAAAACTGGAAAGAAAATTCATGCCTGTTTTCTGAACCACTCAGGATCTAGCAGACTTGAAAAGGAGTCAGAAAATCACTGAGCCATTTCAGTAAGCCATTGGGGAGCAAGACAAGCCTTGCAGAGAGGCACCATGCCATTTCAGGAGTCTATAGCTCCTCCAGTGCAATTCCATTTCATGTCCTCCTTTCTGAATTTTTCCCTATCTTCCCCTCATGTTTTCCTTGATTTTCTGGCTCTATCTCATATTTTAGCTCTTGAAATGGAAGGGGGAATAATCCATTTACTTAGTGGCTATTTGTATGTGTTAGGCAGACTGAAAGGGAAAAAAAATGTTATTTCTGGAGGTGCCAGAAGTCTGATATCCTGGAGTTCTTCCAGGTATCTGTGTTAAAAACACCCACTGAATCTTAGGCTTGCCGTGAGCATTTCTGATTAACTTAAATTTATAACACCCTTTCACAGAAGTCTCCATTATCTATTTTTAATGACATTCCTGTTTCTTGCATTTTGACAGCTGTCTTTATTATATTAGTTGACAGATTGTTAAGAATAGAAGTATTCAGTGTAAAATTAACTTCCAGTGCCTGTTTCTTGGAGTTAGCAAGACGAGTGTAATAAAAACTGTGTGCTTAAATATGTTGTATTAGAATAATGGAATATGAATAAAAAGCCTATGTTTCTCTTCTAAAATCTACTGTAACATAATGCAAATCTTGAATAATCCCAGAACTCTTATGTGATGTAGTCAAAATCATTAATTGTATTTTATTTGCTATAAATTTATCAGTGTATATCAATTTTCAGTAGAAAGTATATAAATAATTTGATCGATTGTAGAATATGATGGGAGTACTTTTCACAAACTTATATTATATTTTAGTAATTATAAAGCTTTTATATGGAAGGCTAGAATATGAACCAAGCAGTTTACTTAAGTAGCAATGCTTAACATTGTTTTCTCATTTGCTCATAACTTAAATGTTTTTTTAAAAATAACTGAACTAAGGCAAAACCACGAAAATAATACACACAGAAGAGAAGAGATCTCCTCAAAAAACCAAATGATGGAGTGGGAGGAAAGAAAGATGAACTTTTGTTTAAACACTATTAACAGGGAAAAGGATCCCACTTTCTGAAATCCTAGCCCTAAGGAAACCTATTGCAGTTGTGTCACTGATTTTCATCCATGTAAAGTCTACCTCTACATCAAGAATAAATTTCTAGTATTGACTAGGCCATAGTACAGGTGTATATGTGTGTATATCACAATGTTTTGTGATATGTGACTTTGCCTTTACTCACTTTGGCTTCTGTATGTTTAATGACAGTGGTACATAGATCATGATAAAAACTGAAATATTATGAATTCTTAATTAACACGATGAAAAAGTTGCTCTTGAAATGCAAACAAGAATTATTTGTTTGATATTTGCCAAGGGACATGGCAAATGGAACAGTTACATTTAAAATTGGGGAACTGAAAAAATATTGAAGATCTTTGAAGTGAAAAGTGAATAATAGTGGAATAATGCAAAATGTTAAAAAAAAGGAAAATAAAATCTTTTAGAAACATTGACAAATAAAGTTGATAAGATATTGCCATGATAAAATGGGACTTCTTCATTGTTTGACAGCTTTAAGAGTAAAGCAGTGAAACACCTGGATGAAATGATTTAGGATGGGGACTATGACTTAATGATAATTTTCCCCCTGCTTATGATTCATTCACTTTTGTGCCTTCAGCTTACCTCAAGTTATCATTTTTTTTAGGTATTAACAGTAAAAGTTGACTTTTTAAATTGACTTTCACTAGCTGTTTTAATAATTAGCAGAAAATTATTTTTCAAACTGTTTTTTTCTGATATGTTTAGAAATCTCTATTGCATGCATCTGACATTGCCCCAGGTTACAATGTCAGATGTGCTCAAAGTATGTATTCTATCACCATCTTCAGGAGCTGCTGGAACCAGGTGGGGCAGTGTTTCCCTTGCCCTCCCTCTGGAGTATCTTCTGTTAATGGGCCATCAAGGCCTTGCCCATGACTCATCAGTAACTCCCTGGGGAGCTCTCTCTGTTTAATGGGCAATCAAGGACCCACTGCAGGACTCATAGAATGATATCAGCCCACTGTGAGATGCTCTGCCCAGGGGGAGGACCCAAGCATTCCCACCTGGATATACTCTGGGATTTGGGACAGCTCAGCAGGCCTTACCCACTGGATTCCCAGAGGACAAGAGCTACCAGAACTTTCTACAGGATCACTGCTTCAACAAGACTGCTTCATCTGGACTGCTACCACCACCCTTACTAACAGGTGTGAGGTTGTGTTCTGACTTTGTCAGTAGTCTTTTGTACTATTGCTTTTATTTTATTTTATCTTTACTTTTTTCTCTCCTATTAAATTGTATTTCCGATTTGCAATCTCTCACTGCTTTTGCTTTCAAACCAGCAGAGAAATGTGCCATCGGATGTGTGCAGCCACGGTCATCTGCCCAGTCAGGTTCAGCATTTGATTACAGGCTTAGCCTGTGGTTGGACTTAGACTGATGGGATCTAGCCTAAAATTGTTTGAATGTTTCCACTTGCTTTCTGGATTTTAGAGGAGGCAGAGCACCACTGCTTAGGTAGTGTCTGATTTGGTCAGCTGAAAGCCTTCTGGAGTGTTCCTGAAAATCCACTTTACAAAGTGTCATTCTTAGAAGTCATCCCAAGCTGGGGATGAAGTTACTCTCACTAGATCTGCAGCCAAATTAAAATAATTAACCACTGTTCACTTTTCCTCATTGTGGTGTTATTTGGATGCATATTTAGGCATCTTGTGAATTCACAAGTATCCTAGCAGTCACTCTGAATTCTGTGTTCCATGTATCTGTTAGTTCTGTATTCAGTAAGTAAATTTATGAGAAAAATGGAGCATCTCCATAATAATCAAATCAATGAATTTTTGTAGTTCTCTACTTCTCTAATTGGTTTTCAACCGTTTTTGTTCTGTGTCAGTTGAGCTTAACAATTTTGTTTTTTCCAAAGAACATACTTACTAGAAAAGTTTGACTTATCAGAGGTATATGATGAGTAGCTGGAATGAGTCAGACATGACATAATTTAGAAGTAATTGTCTTCTTCAGGATTAATCTTTTGACTATTTCTCAGTCTAGAAGAGTAGCTTGTATTTCCTGCTCTCTAAAAAAAGTTTCATGTGCTCTGACTATGCCCTCCTCACATACATAGAAACTTTCCATTATTTTACTTTCCATGTTTTTGGACACAAGGCTCCAGCCCCCCCATCACTGACTTGTTATCTGAGAAAAACTGTGTGATCCTTTGTAAATGAGCATTATTTCTCACAAATTTAAACCCTGGCTCTTAAAAAGATTTGGAGTACTTTCCATTTCTACCAGATGTTCCACCCATGTTTAATGGGAACAGATGAAGTCATTTAAGGATGTAAGGATGTTTTTTTGATCCTTGGAACTTGGGTTATACTCTTCACAAACATTCGAAATATCCCTGGTGCATTCAAGAGTCTAAATGGAATTCTGCATCACTGAAGCAATCCACAGGTTATCACAACACAAGTTATTTCCCCTTCCATGTCTCTATGGTAATTCAACTTGAAGGATAATCATATATTCCATAAGTTAAAACCGTGAATATATTCTGTTTCTTATCTTTTTTTTTACCAAAGTATCTCTTGTATAATAAGGTAGATCTTGGTCTTTTTGTGAATGAAGACTTTTGTAAGCAGAAATCTTTATGTACCTTCCTGTCTTTATTAGATGTTTGATACTGTTATAAGTGTGGAAGATGGTGGTAATCACTGCTTCAAGCCATCTTTTAACATGAAATCAAATTTCTTTTTTATTACTGTGTGATGTGCTAGAAGATCCAGTGGGAGAGGGGCTGCTTTGTTCCAGCACTATTGCATAAGTTATACTTCACTGATGCTTCTCATCATATGTCCCCACCTCTTCATTTTACCTGGAGGAGACCAGAAACAAAGTAATTGCTCTATTAATTGCCTTTCACTATTTTCTATGGATATTTCTGTTGAGTTGTTTCCTAGATTTTTTTTTATTCTGGTGCTGCTTTTGGGTTCTATCTTTTTAAGAAGCTCTGAAATACCAACAGTGTTGTACGCTGTCCTCATAATGCCTTTTTCTTTAGCTTCACTTACTTCTGGTCATTCCTTTCCCTTGGAGTTCAGTGCTTCATATAGCTTGACTCTAAATTCTGCAAAAGAGCAATCCCAGTTTCAAAGAGTGGTTTGTAATCTTACAGATGTACTTGCATGTTGATTTATTATCTTTCTAACTCTATTATGAGCCCTTGCTCAGAATGAGTGCAACGACAGAATGTTCTCCTGTCACCCTGCATGCAAGGCCATTGCTTCAGGTGGTCACACTTTCTTCTACTAACATTGAACACTTGAGTACTATCCTGAAACTCCCTTACTCTTTAGAGTCCTGAGGAGTCCTATGACTTGGATCAAATCCATTTCCAAAACACATTGATTAGAAACGTTAATACTATAACAGCACAAAACAATTTACTGTGAAATAAAGGATGGAAAGTAAGCTGTACTTCTTCTTTGTCAGCAGTGACAGAATACTATTCAGCACAATTTCTTCAACTCGACCACCTGATCACTTCTATTGTGTGGATCAGTAACCAGGACAACAGCTCTGCCACTACCAAGCCATAGATACCTGGAGAGAAATGCTACAGGAAACCCAGCCGTTCTGGGGTTGACAAGTTACTTCTAAAAACCGCTGCCAGCTCTTCAATAACCCCAGAACTTCTCTTCCTGTAAAGTAGCAATCATCAGCATAGTTTGTTCTACTGTCAGAGGTCTCTGAAATCTACTTCAGCTCTACCACATGGGTTGGAGCCAGCTAAGAAACATTTTCTCACTTAGCTGGCCAGTGACATTTTTGTGAAACTATGCACCTTGAAGTCCTTCAGTATTTTCTGATTACATTGACAATCACTCAGGTTTTACTTCTGGAAAAAAATTTCTTCCATGAAATTTCCATGCAGTTTCTGCTCATAACTTGCTACTCTTGATAATTGTTTTTGCACTGTGTTCTCTTTCTTCATCAGGAACCATTTATAAAATGATTTTTCCACTCAGGCTTCAAAGTTCATCTCTTGAGCAGACCCTTGCAGGAATTGCCCAATCAGCTGCTGCCTTCCTGCGCATCTGGTCTTCTGCTGGCAGTAATGATGGCAAGCCAGGCAATTATTGAAGTTACAGCCTTTCCATATTCAGAATCATCTGTTAATGAAGAGCAAAAAAGAACTGATATTGAAACAGAATTCTAATATACATTACTACCTAAAGGCTGTTTATTGTTTCAGTTCTTGGATGTCCTAGATTAGAATCCTAGGCTTGCCTTATGTCTATTTCTTTTTTGTGCAGAAGTCACTAGCCATAATTGTTTGGAACAGCTGGCAGGGCAGCCTTTTAAGGCAGGACTGGATTTTCGTTTTCTTCCTGTTATATCCAAAGCAATAACAATGAAACCACTGATAAAATGAAATACTTCTCTATAGAGGTGCTTCCCAGAATAATTATTACATAACTCACAAGGTCAAAATCAGATTTTTGGAGCTGCATGTTATCAAGCTGCTGTAAGATAATGATTTCATCACAGAAAAAGTCTTGAGTGTTAGCCAGTGCAAACATATTTAAAACAACTTTTGTCTACAGCACTTCCAAATTCAGTTCTGAGCTGATCATTATATTAATTCACAAGAGAAGAAAATAGCTCATGATGTGGTTTACATGATACCTTAGTTACAGGAATAGCTATTGAATTAGCAAGTTCCCACACACAGGGCACAAGAGTACTATAGCCTGCTACACGTAGCCTTTTATCTGTGATTAATCCTACTTTAGGTCCTTTTTTTTTTTTTCTAATGGTAAATCAGAGTGATTTTATCCAGGTGAACTTTCTGTACAATCCAGCTAAATGAAAATCTTATAGTGGGAACAGATTCTGTATCTTGAGTCATGCTCAGTCTGGCACTCTGAAAATCATAGAAAGGTTTGAATGGGAAGGCACCTGAATCATCTTGTTCCAACCCTCCTGCCATGGGCAGAGACACTTTCCATCAGACTGGGTCACTCAAAACCCCATCCAGTCTGTCCTGGAACCCTTCCAGGAATGGGGCATCCACAGCTTCTCTGGGCAACCCGTTCCAGGGTCTCACTATCCTCACATTGTAGTATTTCTTCCTAATATCTAACCTATATCTAATCTACTATATCTGATGTAGTATCTATCTAACCTCTTTAGATTAAGGTCTAAAAAAAGGTCTAAAGGTGGCGAAGTGCCTATTGAACCAGTATAGTGAACCAGTGCAGTGAAAAAATGGGGAGCCTCTAATTTTTATTTTTTTGAATGCATAGAAACCTGTAATATTTCTGTAAAATCTTACAAGACAAGAAAAGTCTATTTTCCAAGTTTAGAAGTTTCTGTGGTTTTTAAATACTCTTGTCTTCTATGTTAATGACTTGTAACCAAAAATCAATTGCACTACCCCTTTTTTAAAGACCTATTTCATTCATGAGAGCTACTGACATTATGTAATTTCATTCCAGATTTCTATAAAGACCTAGTCTAAATGTTCATGGAGTACCCTCTGCTCAGTGTTTACACAAAGAGACAGAGTTCTGAAAGTGGACAGCCAATTTCAGTGTTTGTATCACTAGCCTGGAGTAGAATAGTGGCTACATTAGCCCTAGCATCATGAAATGGCAAAGAGCTGTCACTTAAACTGTGGAAATACCACTTTTCAATCATGCTTTTTTAAGCAATGGCTTAAATGACAGGGATTGTGGAAACTTCTGGTTTGCAAATCCTGGTCTCCAGCTGCTATTTTCCAGTTGTTTCCTCTCATGCATTAGCTCCAGTTTCTCTTTTACCAGCCCCAGTCCTTGCTCACCATAACAATGCAGAATTCATTTCAGAATCTTGACTATGTCACTATGGTAAACCAAAGCATGTTTATTGGAGAAGTGATGGAAAATACAAAAAACTTTGCTTTTCTGTAAGTCTGTTGAATTTCTGTCCCTAAAAATAAAACCTGCTCTTGTGGAGATGATTTAAGAATGTGATGTGGTTGCTGACAGCATAATTAAGTAAACATCTTGCACTACTAGCTTTCTAAAGCATAAATTCTAAGTGGTGTGATTACTATATATATAGAACCTGTATTTATTAGCATTTCCTACTGAGGTGATGCATCTGCCCCCCTTCTTGTGCTGTCGTTTTATCTTAAATCTGGTTTTGCTGATTCCTTTGCTGGTGATTCTTTAAGCAACCTTAAAACACTCATTGGTGACACCTTTGTAAAGCTTGACATTGTCTAGCATTCAACCTCATTAGGGTGTCACCCTGGTGTCCTAAACATAGCCTAATCTCTTTCTATCTTTTGCCATTCCCAGGCCAACACATGATTATCAGAGCTGTAAGTACACTTTATGTATGGGACATCTGCTGAGGTGCACAGAAGTGTTGCTATTTACCAGAGTGGGCTTGATCCCATGAGAATTATCTGTCATGCACAGGTGTAAATTGAGCTGGCTCAGTGTCTACATTTATCTCCGAGTTCACTCGTTCCTAGCTGACTTCCTGCTGTTTAGTGACTGATTGTAGGGGTGGATAATGGTAAAAAGAGGCACAGAATTTCACTGACAGGCCAAACAAACCCAAGAACTAGAAATGATGTTTGAAGTTAGCAAAAAGTATTTTTAATCTTGAAGCACAGAATATTCAGAGGTGGAAGGATTATCAAGTCCCACTCTTAAGCAAATAGCCCATACTGGGATTGAATCTGAAACCTTGGCATTATTAGCATCATCCTCTCATCAACTGATCTCAGGGTCAAAGATAAGGAATATCAATATAGTTGTCTATAATATGTAGAAATGTCACCATTTTGCATATGATTACCAGTAACAAATACAGAAGTTGATGTAACAATCAAATTACACGACCTGAGCACTATTGATTGAAAATTATCTAAATATGTGTATTTTTTGAATCATTATGCAGAACAGCATATGAATTAAAAACTTAAATTTAGATTTGTATCCTTTAAAACAGGAAAGAAAAGAAAACGGAAAAATTAAAATTCTTGCTGAGCAAGCAAGCACAAGGGCTATAGAATGTGATACCTCCCCACAGGAGGAGTAAAATAGGCATAGAAGAATAGGTGTATGGGTTTTGAAAGGTATTTTTCTTAATCCCAGTCAGTAAAACTCAACTCTTCAATATATTTAGGTAATATCAGTGTACATCCTGAGAGCTTCCACAAGGAGACAATTTTCTTTCTACATAGCCTTGGCTAATGCAACTTGTTTGTAAAATAACCAGAAATTAATTTGAAACCACAGAATCCTGAGACAAAGAAAGGCATCAAGAACTTTCACAGTGTGGGAGGAGGATGACACAATTTTTGGTTGCCTAAAGCTAGATAGGAATGTAGTGGAGACCTCAAAATGACTAATTTGGATGCAATTTGTGCTTAGATTTTAGAATGACATTTAATTTCATTTTTGCATGCCCTCACTGGACACCATACTGTTTTATGCTTTACACAAGAACATTTTATCCCTTCTTCAGGCTCATTATTTAGGAAATAGCATCAAATGCTATTGACATTTAAACAGCTAAAATTCACCATTTTAATAGTTTAGTAGTAGGAAAATTTAAATGGATGAATAAACATAGTGGCTACACAGTGATCTACTGGGGACTGTGTTCACATCCATTTTTAGCATCACCTCTTCTACCATGACAAGGATAGTGGCTAGCAAGACTTCTATTCCATTTTTTTAAGCTGTAAGTTAAACAAAAGAAGTTTTTTGTGAAGCCTGAGAGATCACTGGTAGATTCAAGTCACAAGACCACTTCTTTATTACTACAATATTTCAGACTTGACTGTAGATTTGGTCAGAGGCAAAGTTTACACAAACAGTGTTAAAATGTTTCTGCAGTCATTCATAGGAGATAGATTGGCTAGAATATCATCAAAGTTTGTAAATGATTCAAGTTTAAGGAGTTACAATACATTGGCCATGAATGGTGGGGTGTTTTTCATGCTATAAACAGAAATATCATCATTGTAGAAACAATGGCCAGAGGTGCTACACTTCAAAAAATATTGATTCTGTCAGATTTAAACCCTCTTAGATTTGACATTTGCTATTATGTACGCTGCCCATAATTTTTTAGCTAAAATAGGTATTGTCTACTCCAGTTCATTTGCCGAGTTTCTTACACAGCCCTCTTCTAGAGGCTCTTCTTTTAAACTGGAAAAAAATACACAGAAAAGACACGTATGTGTGTGTCTTCAAACAGATATATATATACACATATGTATGAGCAAATTCACTGATGACAAACTGCACCATCATAAAGTGAGATATACATTTGTTTATGGCTGAGCTGCTCAGTTCCCAAACATGTGGTCAGAGGGAGGATGGGAAACTATCAAAGATGTTCCTTTCAAGTGTCCCCAGATAGCACCGTTCTGGGATACAGTTTAGAAAGAAAAGCATCTTTTGGTTCTTTGCTGTGTTGGGGAAGGCAGACAACAGCAGGGTTGAATTTAAAATTTATGTCTTACTCACACTTAGCTGAGAGGTGAAAACCCTTTCTGTCAAGTGTGGAGGTGTTTGCCTCATCTTTGTGTATGAGTGGGAAACAGACACTTCCTGCCTTGCTCATTCACAAAAATCCACTGCTCTTCAGTGATCCTTTAAAGAGGCTACCTGTTAAAGCATATTGGGGCTGCATTTGAACCCAGACTTGTGTCCTGGTTAAATGAACTTTGCAAACACAAGCTTTTACACAGGCATGGGTATAAGGCAAGCAAGAAATGTCTGAAGGAAGAGTGGGTGAGGTCTCCTACTACAAAATAGATGAATTGGTCATGGGTACTGGTGTTCCCACAGTACAAATAATCCATGATGTCTTGGAAAAGCATCAAGGTAGCAAGCTGTCCCCAGACCCAGAAAATGGCAGTGGCAGAGGGGTAAGGGCCTTGAGTATGAGAGCAAGGAGCCTCTGCTTGCGACTGCTGGCATCCATCAACCACACTGGTTTCTAATGTAATTGTCCTTTACTCACAGAGAACTAGGGAAGCTGTACTCCCCTTTGCACCTATCAGCCTCACACCAATGTTAGCCATGCACCCAGTCTGATCAAAACTAACACTTCTGTGTTATTAATGTTTGTCTCCATATGCATTCCTTCACAGAAGGGCAAGGCCTGTGTGACACAGCTCTGATGTTTCTCCAAGAGCTTTCATGGATGTGTAGGGGCAGATATGAGTAATATCAATCCCCTAGGTACAACCTGTAAACAAATAATTAGGGAATGGTCCCAGAGGCCTTAAATACTGCTTCACCTGGGCCAGGCAGGCTGGCACACCTCTTTCAGCTGTGGGGATTCTTTAAGTTTTTATGAAGGTGGTGATGGACACCAGCTCCTGCTTTTAGTTAAAACCCCTTACACATGAAAGTCATATGCTTATTGTCTGGTCGTCCAGTTACTAAACACCAAGTCTTCCCACTAGTCTGTCTCCTCGCCAGCAGTCTCTGAGGCCAGGAGTCAAAAGCCATTCTGTTCCTTCACCTGGAGAAGTAATGATGGGCAGGAGTACATCATCAAACCGCTGGCCTGTCCCTCTGCTATCCACCAGCTTGCTGATGGCGATGCAGCCCGGGGTCGGGATGCTGTTCCAGACCGGGGAAAGCCCGTCCGGGCCGGGGCCGTGCGGGGCGGCGGGGGCGGCCCTCGCGGGGTAGGGGCGCCGGGGAGCAGCGGGCG